>CM029023.1:25225761-25693261 GCA_016801055.1 Panax notoginseng | reverse complement strand
TTAAACAAATACATCATCATATAAAACAACAAGTCTTCGTCACTTGCTAACTTTGCCATTGCCCTTACTAGTGGAAGGTTCATCGGTTCTTTCGTTCTTAACTGCAATGTTATTATTACGCAAGAGTGAACACGATTGCCCACAAGTATAATAATGAAAATGACAATATAATAACATGCGAGAAAAAATAATAACTTCGAATATAAAGCTCAACTTTTGAATAAAAAATGAATTACAAGAATCAAAAGAATTTCTGAGGGACATAAGACCTTGAACTATGTCCTAGGTTGTCAAGGGTTATACTTGAAACCTTTAACAGTCATAAGACTATGGACCTTTCTTCTCGTAGTTAGGGGGATCAACCCTTAGTACTATACTGTGCACAATATCTTAATGCTAAAGCGTAAATAATCCCCTATACAGGGTTGCTCATCTCAGTTTGACATTCGAGTCCGCACCAAAGGAAGTTTGGTTTGGATAATTCATCAAGGGTTCTGAAATTTAAAACGCTCATCAACTATGGACTAGTCGAATCAAAAAGGGTTCGTTAGTCTAACAAGGTTTAACAATAATTGATAATTTAATTGAATAAAATCTCAAAAGGTATACAATAGAATAAGTATTGTATAACAACATCATGCTTGAAAGATTTATAAACTTTAATATACAAAACAGACTTGATCAATAATAATGAGAAATTGCTCAATGTAGAAAGGTGAATTAATCAACTTATATAACGATAACAAGTAGGGTTAGGAAACTTGCCTCGTGCGTAGATTACACTTTAACTACACTCGTTTTTTGATTTTAATCCTACATACCATTCACATTCACAATACCAATTAATTATAACTTAGCTAATCATCAAAACTCATTCTCTTTGTCTACTTTGATTATTAACTATATTAGTCAAATTATCACATTTACTGTCACATAATATCACTTCATGAATAATAATTTAATTATGAAGTCAATAATTCAATCCACGTGTATTTATGTTATTTACATGTTAAACAACTATTTTAACATCACATTATACTTCTAACATAGTTTTATGTTCATTATATTAAGTTACTAACACATTGATAGACTTAAACTTTTTAAAAAATTTCTATTTCTGTACTTTTTGGAGAGTGACGCTGCGGCGCCACTGTTACACTTGATCTTCGCGCTGCGGCGCGATGGCGCTGCGACCGGACACTTGGCGCTGCGGCACGGGACTTAAGTCGCTGGACTGGCGCCACGGCGCGGCGAGCCAGAAACTGTTCTGCAATTCACGAAAATTGCAGAACACAGCCCAAAAATTTTCAATTAAATTACTACTACACGAAATTAATCATATACACATGTTATAATTCATGCATAAACAAAATCCAACATTTATAAAATGATTTTAACCATTTACAACACATAATCACAGAATTAAATTATGCAAATTGTACTGTTCTTGACGTTCTTGAAGATTTTGAACAAAACATATAATTTAACACTACGGATTCGTTATAACACCGAATCCGTTCGTTTAAGGCTTGGTCTCTTCGTATCAACATGCATAATCAAATAAGAGTATAAATTTTACGAAAATATTTATGTTTGACACCTTAAAATTACGTATAAGGCCATATGGCCAAAACCCAAACTCTATATATTTTGAAATAACAAGTCATCAATAATACGACATGTTTTCATGAATTTGATGATATGGTTTACATAATATATATAATTAAATACGATGTGATATGTCATAATACATACACAACCCATAATCATTACTCCTATCCCAATTACAGATGTTTAAGCCAAAAACTTTAAAAGCCATATTCATGAAAACTAAAATACGTAAAGTAGAATTTGGGAAGGAGGAGATTACCCTGTAGAATATAATTAGTAGGCTTAGATTCCTCACTCTCAATTCTCTTTCACAGACTCACAAATTCTCACCGACAACTTTCTCTGATTTTCTCTCTGTGATATTTTATCAGACTTAGTAACAAATGAAGGAAATCAGACGTCGTATTCAAATAGATCGATACGCATAATGGTCAGTTACCCATCATGGGTTAACTGCCCATAACTCCCCCTAATGCCATGTTTGGCTTGCTTAATAGATTACAAAATCATTTAATTTAATAAAACCTTTACAATATAGTTTAATAAATGTCACACTCCTTCATAAAAATAAATCCAATATTTTATTTAATTTATTTTAAATAAAATATAATAATTTCTCATAATTTCACATAGTCACATTATTAATTTTCTCATTAATAAATAATGTCAAATTATTAACTCTCTAATTAATAATTAAATTAATTAAATAACATCATGCTTAATTAAATATTTCATTTAATTCGATAAGCTCACATAATTAAATATTTGAATAATAATTATTCTCTACATTAATTTAATAAATGTAACACATATAATTAAATTAATCTACCACAATTGCATCAATTAGTTATTTAATCCAATAATTAAATCATCGAAAAATATTTATTTAATTCAATAAATATTAAAATTAAATTATAAAAAATCTCGTTTGTCACAATATATTTTTTGAAAGTCAAAACAAAAATACAAAATTGGACCGGTAGCTAGACCGGTCGGTAGTAGCCGGTCCCCCTGAAAGAACTCTAAAATTTGATGGCTTAAAATTAAAGCATTAGCGGTTTAATTTTAGAATCTTAAATTTTAAAGGTTTAAAATGTATTTAAAACTTTTTTTCTAATACATTTTTCTTGATGAATATAAGTATTCTCCGAATAAGCTTGCAACATGTCATTTAAAGGCCATGGGAGAGAGATTTGCTATCAAGTGGTGGGGTTTATGTGGCATTTATGTACCCTCTCCCATTTTATTAACATTTTCAGGTTTTTATTGAAAATTTTGACCACGTTGGATGCATTTGGAGATTATTATAGTTAAATTATGATGATAATAATGAAATTATACAAATATATTGAGCTTGATGGTTGACTTTATAAAATTGGATTGTTATTGGGTTTTGATATATACACACTCTATATTACTAATTGCACGCTTAAATATAAGTAACTCACTATTTTGTCCTCAATAAATATAGCCCCAATTCACTAGCGTATCATTTTTCAATTTACCCTTTATTCTACTACACATAATATAACACAAAGCATGATTTAAACAAATATAAGCACTATGAAAGATGGTTAACCATTAATACTAATATATTACTAGTTGTACACTTGAATATAACTAATTTGTTATAAAATTATACAAGCATACAATATATATTTATAGTCATACAATATAAAGAGTCATAAGAATGATGATGATTAAGGGAAACAAGAGAAAGCAATATATGTGTATCTTTATTCTCTTCACAATGCCTCTATTTATAGGCACATTTACATAATTATTTGAGAAATCAAAGGACATATTAGAAGATCAAAGGTCAAAAGATCAAATGTTATATTGCAAGGCGGAGGAATACATATAGACATCCATTATGTGTCATATTTATAACACTACCCCTTGGATGTCTATGGTATAACCTCATTAAAAACCTTACCAGGAAAAATTCAATGAAAAAAAACCTTGGTTAAGGAAAAAGAGTACAATGCGTATAAGCTCCCCCTCATGAATGAATCACCTTAAGTCCTTAACTTATCACATTCCAATGTTGCGTTGCAATCCTTCAAACGTTGTAGTTGGTAATGCTTTAGTGAACAGATCTGTTAGATTATCTTTTGAGCGAATTTGCTGAACATTAATATCACCACACTTATCAAGGTAATATGTGAAAAGAATATAAGTGAGATGTGCTTTATTCTATCTCCTTTGATGTATCCTCCCTTTAATTGAGCTATACATGCAACATTGTCATCATACAGAATGGTTGGAGTTCTTTTGATGCAGGATAAACCACTTTTTAAGAACATGCCTCGTTAAAAATCTTACCAGATAAAAACCCCGTGGGAGAAAATTTTGGCTAAGGAAAAGAGTACAATATTCTTGTATAACTTCTAGTCCCTTAGCATTGCCTCATTAAAACCTTACAAAGAAAAACCCAGTGGGAAAAAACCTTGGCAAAGGAAAAAGAGTACAATCAGCACATATCATTTTTACTCCCCTAATTTGAGTGATACAAGGACATTATCTTCATATAATATCGTTGGACTATTTATGATCGATGATAATCCACAGTTCACACGAATATGTTGAATTACTGATCTCAACCAAACACATTCACGACTTGCTTCATTATTTGCAATAATCTCTACATCAGCAGATCCAACTAACAGTGGTTATGATCAATCTTGCTAGTAAGTTAACTGCAAATGTTATATCAAGTCATGAGAAATTTTGCAATATAAATCAAAGCACCAATTGTACAAAGATATGGTACTTCAGGACCAAGAGTGTAAGACCCCAACTTATTATTAAATGAAATTAAATTTTCTCTATTTATTATTTTGAAATAGTAAGGGTTGATTTGATTAATGTGGTTAGTTATGGGTAAAATGCGCAAATATTTTAAATAAACAAGTGGTTATAAAATATTCATTTTTATCGGTGAATATTCGTTTGGTCGTGGAATATTCTTGCTGTCGGGGAATATTCGTACGACGGCGCAGCATTGTGTGGGCCCCATAACGGAAAGCGATTGGATGAAGAAAACGACAAGTATAAGTTATTTATAAATAACGGCGTAGCTGTTACCGTTAATACTATTGAAATATCCGGTGGTTAAAACATAGTAGCACACGGTATTGCACCAATTATTGATTCTTACGTAAGAAGGCACTACTCAATAATTGTTACAGTAATTACTGTTCAATATTTTATTTTATTGATTCAATAATTCCTACGTTGATATTTTATATTATTGTTATTTCAATAATTGTCACTGCACAATCTTTTCCATTATCAGATCAATAATTCATATTATTTGAATAATATTATTAGATAGCATTATTGACAATGTCTATAAAGTTCTGTCTAAGGAGATGTTTGGTCATCTAATTGCGTGCCAGTAAAGAGAAATCCTTATTGGAAAGCCCTCTCTTTCCTGAGAATGGCCTGGTTGTCATAATTGGGATTCTGTAATGTTATTTGTGAATAATTAATTATTGATTAATATGATAAGAAAATATTTATTTGATGTGAATATAAATAATGGATTTATTTATGTGGTTATAAATGAAAGAATTAGTGTTGAGCGGTTTTATCAGTATTTTATCGGATTGGAGGTATTAAAAGATCAAATCGATGTTTTTAAAGCTCTATTGCGTGAGTTATAATTTTAATCCGACTGTTGGATCGTTGTGATTTTTGAATATGTTATACATATATAAGTTGAGTATATATCCACAAATTTTGAACCGTTAAAAATGAACGAATGATTTGTTATGGATTTTATGAGGTGTTAAAAATCATCCGTTTGTAGATTTTGGATATTTTCTGTCTGGAATTTGAAAAAACTTAAAGCTACAAAGTTGTAGAAAATTCGATTTCGTGTGGAATGGATATAAAATTCGTATTTTTATGATAAATGGGCTATTTTCTATGAATTACTGAAGTTTCAGAAAATAAAATAATTTTTATTAAATTATGGGTGGGACCCATTTGTGTTAAAAACATGTGGGCTGCTGGGAATTTTCAGATTTGACATGCTTGAATTTGTTTTCCAAGGTGTGCATAGAAATTGTTTAGAAAAAATAATATTTTATTATTTTAGTCTCATTTGGCGTTCTAGCATTTTCTTATAAATAGACGCTTAGGTTAGAATTGAAAATCACACCTGAAATAAGTTTTCTTTCTCTCTATATTATCGAGCGTATTTTAGTGAGTATTTAGATACTTTGAGAGTTGCTATTCAGTGCAAGCTTCCTTCAGCTTTACATCCGATATTCCGATCAGAAGTACTGTTATTTTGAGATAAGGGATATTATTTTCTTCTTAAATGATATTATTTTCTTCAATATTATTATGCTGAAATATTGAAATGAACTTTTTATCAAATTGAGAACTTTTTGTGTCGGGGTTACTATTCACGTATACGGCACTATTCACGTATACGACATTATTCACGAATACGACACTATTCACCGAAAAATAAAAATTTTTCTTTTTGTCCAAGATGTCTATTATGGTTATTATCTTTGATTGTATTCATGTTTTGATCTTTATTTTTGAATTCTCCTTCACAATTGGTTATTATGGAGTATTATTGTACTTGGATAAACTATAATACGAATCCTTAATATTTGTCCTTCTGTCTCATTGGATTCATTTTTTAAAGATATTTTTCATCATTCTCAGTCTTAAATGATGATATTACTGAATATCTTTGGCCTGTAGTGCAAAGATGAATGATTAACTGATGAATATCTTTGGCCCGTAGTGTAAAGATGAACAGGTGTTGAGATGAACATGACCGACTGGTGATACAAATAAATATCTTTGGCCTGTAGTGCAAAGATGAATATTTGATTAAAGATGGTTATTGATTGTTGTTACAGGGATAAAATATTAATGATGGACTTTTAAATTCATAGATGATAGTAGATTTCATTCTCTACTTAACTCTTCTAATGAATTGTTGTTTCCGCTGCAGTTGTTGATCTAAAACTTGTTGTCTATTATATTTTATTAGATTTTTCCCTGTTGAAGACTAATGATAATTTGTTGTATATTATATTAGTCATAATATTCTTTACTGGGCTAGTTGAGCTCACCCTTTTCCTTTTTGTTCCATTTTTCTTCTCAGGAGGTGAGAACATAGCAGGATCTAGTCGGAATATAGAGTGATGGTTCTAGAAAGATGTTTTAGCAGTCCTCACTATTTCTATAAAATAGTGTTTGAATAATTGTAATGAGGATTTATTTGAGAGTGGATATTGTCTAGAAGATTATATTTGTATTTAAACTCACAGTATGTGTTGTCGTATTTTGCACGATAATTGTATTATTGAAGTTGTAGTTTGCTTTTTGTACCATGTATTTGGCGACTCAGAATTGGTGTTGTATACCTATTTTGAGGGCGTCACAGTTGGTATCAGAGCTTAGGGATATAGTCTCTGGCAGAGATCGGAGAATAGAACTAGGAGGGGAGAAACAAGTAAATCCTTCGCTAGTGTGTCCTACCTAAGCTTATTTGTTGGTTGGTCATAATATAGGAATATTATGTGATATGTTAATTTGTTTAATTAACCCTTGTTTTATGGCAGTATTTAAAAATCGCTGCTGAGAACATTAACAATGGAGTGTATGAGACCGTGGAAACACCTTTAGTCACCAATCAGGAGAATGTGCAACAGGCTGACAATGTTCCTCCTGTAAATAACACCACTGATCAGACAATGAACGATGGGATGTTTAGGAGCTTTTTGCAGTTAATGCGGAATCAGACGAGGGAAACTCATGTGCAGAATACGGGTGAAAATGATAGTAACGCGCTGTTTGTCACGGCCAAGCAGTTCAAAGAGTTGGGACCACCAGAATTCTGGAGAAAGCCAGATCCGATTAAGGCGGAGACATGGGTCAAGCAAATTACCAAGATATTCGATGTCTTGGGATGCATGGAGGAACATAAGGTTCCATTCGCCACTTTTATGTTCCGTAATGAGGCAGATTACTGGTGGGAATCTGTGAAACGTACCCATCCAACTGCACTCTGCATGTCTTGGGAAACGTTTCAAAAACTGTTTAATGACAAGTACTTTCCTGAAAGTATTCGTCATATGAAGGAGGTAAAGTTTATCAAACTGGAATAAAACAACATGACGGTGTCCCAGTACGAGACGAAGTTCGCAGAGTTATCCAGGTTTGCAACTCATTTGGTGGAGAACGAGGAACGTATGACGAGGATGTTTTTGAGAGGTCTAAAACCCGAGATTCGGCAATATCTTATCTCTCATAAATTTTTTTTATATTCAGATGTTGTAAACAGGGCTCAATTATTAGAGCGAGATAATGAGTATGTTCAACCGAGGGACAACAACCAGGGTCAGACCAATGATAGCAGTCATCGGAGCAATGATAACCAGCAGGGAGGAAGGAATACAGACAAAAGCGGTAATCACTCTGGTGGTAATCGTGGCCGTGAAAATAGAACAAGTGAGTCGGGAGGAGATTTCAAAAAGAGAAGGTACAATAATGATAATGTGAAGACGTCAGCACAAACATCAACTGTTTCTGGGGGAGGAGAACGATCACCGGTCGTTTGTTACAAATGCGGGAAAGAAGGACACATCAACCCAAACTGCCCACAACAATCCAAGGTATGTTATAACTGTGGAAAGGAGGGTCATATAGCTCGAGAGTGTTCTGTAGCAAAACCAAGTTCAGCAGGGATGGTAACTCCAAAGGCTGTCCCAGATAAGTCGAAATCAGCGGTTCCTGGAAGAGCGTTTGTCGTGACTGGCCAAAACGCGAGAAACCCGAATGAGGTGATCACGGGTAAGCTTATCATAAACTCTTACGAAGTTTATACCTTACTAGATACCGGTTCTACACATTCATTTATCTCTCCTGCTTGTGCTCAACGTTTGAACTTGACTCCGGAGAAATTGAAATTTGACTTATCTGTTGAAACTCTGTTGGGTGAAACCTTCGTTACATCTACAGTTTATAAATCTTGCTTAATACAAGTTGGCACCATCACATTACCTGTTGATCTTATTTCTATAAAATACTTGCATTTGATGTAAGTTTAGGGATTGATTGGTTAAATACTCATCATGTCAAAATTGATTACTTTCGTAAGGTTGTTAGTTTTCATATTCCTAACCAACCTGTTATGCAAATTCAAGCAACTAAACCACTGAAATCAATCACTGTCATATCCAGCCATAAAGCTATTCGTTTATTGAAAAACGGATGTCAAGCTTTCTTAGCCCATGTTATGGATTTGAATAAAGACACGTCAGATTTGAATAAAATTTCTGTTATTAGTAAATTTCCTGACGTATTTCCTGAAGAACTTCCTGGTCTACCCCCAGAACGTGAAGTTGAATTCTTTATTGACCTTGAATCTGGTACAAAGCCCATTTCTAAAACCCCATATCGAATGGCTCCTATTGAACTTCAGGAGTTAAAAGTCCAATTACAAGAGTTGTTAGATATCGGTTTCATTCGTCATAGTACGTCTCTTTGGGGTGCTCCTGTTTTTTTCGTAAAGAAGAAAGACGGGAGTATGTAACTTTGTATTAACTATCGAGAATTGAACCATGTCACCATCAAGAATAGGTATCCGCTACCTCACATTGATGACCTTTTAGACCAGTTACAAGGAGCACAATTCTTTTTAAAGATCAATCTTTGTTCTGGATATCATCAACTAAAGATTAAAACTGAGGATATTCCAAAGACTGCCTTTAGAACTCGGTACGAGCATTATAAATTCTTAGTCATGTCTTTTGGATTGACTAATGCTCCTACTGCTTTCATAGATATGATGAACTGAGTATTCAAGGAATATTTGGATCAGTTCGTTGTTGTCTTTATTGATGACATCCTCATCTATTCCAAAAGCCGTGAAGATCATGAGCGCCATTTGAAGCTGGTACTGCAAAGGCTTTGTGATAACAAGCTTTATGCCAAGCTGAAGAAATGCGAGTTCTGGCTTGAGGAAGTAGCATTCCTTGGGCACGTGGTGTCAAAACATGGAGTATCTGTCGACCCGGCGAAGATTGAAGCCATACAAAGTTGGGAGCAACAGAAGTCGGTGACCGAAGTACGTAGTTTTCTAGGCTTAGCTGGTTATTATCAGAGATTTGTGGAAGGATTTTCTCGAATCGCTACTTTGTTAACTCGGCTGACTCGGAAAGATACAAAATTCGTATGGAGCGAGAAATGCGAGAAGAGTTACCAAGAGCTCAAGAGGAGACTCATTTCGGCACCTGTTCTGATAATACCATCTGGTTTAGATGGATTTGTTATCTACAGTGATGCTTCAGGCAAAGGGTTAGGATGTGTTCTCATACAACATGGGAAAGTCATAGCCTATGCCTCGCGACAACTCAAAGAATATGAGAGGAATTATCCTACTCATGATTTAGAGTTAGCAGCAGTCGTTTTAGCGTTGAAGATTTGGAGACACTACCTGTATGGGGAGAAAGTGGAGATCTATACGGATCATAAAAGCCTCAAATATTTCTTCACCCAAAAGGAACTCAACATACGGCAACGATGCTGGCTCGAGCTGTTGAAAGATTACGACCATACCATCCAATATCATCTTGGAAAAGTAAACGTGGTAGCTGACGCATTGAGTAGAAGATCATATGCGGGTACGAGTGCGATATTGTCAACACAAAGGCCCATTTTATATGACTTACAAAGGATGGAGATAGAGGTAAAGGCTCCAAGTACCCACGTGATGATATCAAATATACGAGTAGAACCGACTTTAATCGATAAAGTTAAAGTTGCTCAATCTACGGACCTGGAGCTGATGCGTATGAAGAAGAAAGTGCAAGAAGGTGCTATTCCAGAAGCAAGAATCGATGAAGAAGGAATACTTAGAGTCAACTCCAGACTTTGTGCTCCTAACGACTCTGATTTGAAGCACAAAATCATGATGGAGGCACACAACACACCATTTACAATCCATCCTGAGAGTACCAAAATATATCATGATCTTCGACATACATTTTGGTGAAACAATATGAAGAGAGAGATTGCGGAGTTTATTTCGAGGTGTTTAACTTGTCAACGTGTAAAGGCGGAGCATTAAGTGCCAAAGGGTCTATTGCAACCACTTGATCCCGAAATGGAAGTGGGAACACATTACCATGGATTTCGTTACGGGACTTCCCAAGGTATCTTAAGGCATAGATGCGATTTGGGTCATTGTTGATAGATTAACCAAGTCTGTCCATTTCTTGCCTATACGTGAGACTTATTCCCTTGAACGTCTTTCTCATATGTACGTGAATGAGATTGTGAGATTGCATGGCATGCCAGTATCCATAGTTTTGGATTGTGACCCAAGATTCACTTCACGATTTTGGGTTAGCTTGCAGAAAGCTATGGGCACGGATTTACGATTCAGTTCAGCATACCATCCTCAAACGGACGTGCAATCAGAGAGGACTATTCAAACTCTCGAAGATCTATTAAGACTCTGTGTTCTAGATTTCAAAAGAAGTTGGGATAAGTACTTGCCACTGGTGGAATTCTCCTACAACAACAGTTATCAGGCAAGTATAGGTATGGCTCCATTTGAAGCCTTATATAGACGAAAGTATCGTTCTCCAGTATGCTGGGACGAGGTGGGAGAAGCAACGTTGTTGGGACCAGAATTAGTACGCATGACCACAGAAAAGATCTAAATGATTCGACAACGTATTCAAACCTCACAAGATCTACAAAATAGTTATGCTGATCTTCATCGAAAAGACGTGGAATTTAATATTGGGGATCATGTATTTTTACGTGTTGCACCATGGAAGGGAGTTACAAGATTTGGGAAGAGAGGAAAACTCAATCCACGATTTGTTGGTCCACTTGAGATTCTTGACCGAATAGGAAATGTGGCCTATAGACTCGCATTACCTCCAAACATGTCTCATGTTCATAATATTTTTCACATATCTATGCTTCGTAAATATGTTAAAGACCCGAACCACATTATTGAGTTAGAACCAGACGAGATAGCCGAAGATTTAACGTACGAGGAGGTACCTGTTAAGATCTTGGATAGGAAAGAGCATGTCCTACGCACGAAGGTTATACCACAAGTTAAGGTTTTGTGGAGAAACCATGCTATTGAAGAAATGACCTGGGAGTTAGAATCAGAAATGAAAGCGAGGTATCCTCACCTTTTCGAAACACTAGGTACGTACGTCAATTTTGAGGATAAAATTTCATAAGGAGGGGAGGTTGTAAGACCCCAACTTATTATTAAATGAAATTAAATTTTCTCTATTTATTATTTTGAAATAGTAATGGTTGATTTGATTAATGTGGTTAGTTATGGGTAAAATATGCAAATATTTTAAATAACCAAGTGGTTATAAAATATTCATTTTTGTCGGTGAATATTCGTTTGGTCGTGGAATATTCTTGCTGTTGGGGAATATTCGTACGACGGCGCAGCCTTGTGTGGGCCCCATAACGAAAAACGAATGGATGAAGAAAACGACAAGTATAAGTTGTTTATAAATAACAGCGTAGTTGTTACCGTTAATACTGTTGGAATACCCGGTGGTTAAAACACAGTAGCACACGGTATTGCACCAATTATTGATTCTTACGTAAGAAGGCACTACTCAATAATTATTACAGTAATTACTGTTCAATATTTTATTTTATTGATTCAATAATTGCTACGTTGATATTTTATATTATTATTGTTTCAATAATTGTCACTGCATAGTATTTTCCATTATCAGATCAATAATTCATATTATTTGAATAATATTATTAGATAGCATTATTGGCAATGTCTAGAAAGTTCTGTCTAAGGAGAGGTTTGATCATCTAATTGCGCGTCAGTAAAGAGAAATCCTTATTGGAAAGCCCCATCTTTCCTAGGAACGGTCTGGTTGTCATAATTGGGATTCTGTAATGTTATTTGTGAATAATTAATTATTGATTAATATGATAAGGAAATATTTATTTGATGTGAATATAAATGATGGATTTATTTATGTGGTTATAAATGAAAGAATTAGTGTTGAGGGGTTTTATCAGTATTTTGTCGGATTGGAGGTATTAAAAGATCAAATCGGTATTTTTAAACCCCTATTGCGCGAGTTATAATTTTAATCCGACCGTTGGATCGTTGTGATTTTTGGATATGTTATACGTATATAAGTTGAGTATATATCTACAAATTTTGAACCGTTAAAAATGAACGAATGATTTGTTATGGATTTTATGAGGTGTTGAAAATCATCCGTTTATGGATTTCGGATATTTTCTGTCTGGAATTTGAAAAAACTTAAAGCTACAAAGTTATAGCGAATTCAATTTCGCATGGAATGGACATAAAATTCGTATTTTTCTAATAAACGGGCTATTTTCTATGAATTACTGAAGTTTCAGAAAATAAAATGATTTTTATTAAATTATGGGTGGGACCCACTTGTGTTAAAAACATGTGGGCTGCTGGGAATTTTTAGATTTGGCATGCTTGAATTTGTTTTCCAAGGTGTGCATAGAAATTGTTTAGAAAAAATAATATTTTATTATTTTAGTCTTCTTTGGCGTTTTAGCATTTGTGAGTATTTAGATACTTTGAGAATTGCTATTCAGTGCAAGCTTCCTTCGGCTTTACATCCGATATTCCGATCAGAAGTACTGTTATTTTGAGGTAAGGGATATTATTTTCTTCTTAAATGATATTATTTTCTTCAATATTATTATGCTGAAATATTGAAATGAACTTTTTATCAAATTGGGAACTTTTTGTGTCGGGGTTACTATTCACGTATACAGCACTATTCACGTATACGGCATTATTCACGAATACGACACTATTCACCGAAAAATAAAATTTTTTCTTTTTGTCCAAGATGTCTATTATGGTTATTATCTTTGATTGTATTCATGTTTTGATCTTTATTTTTGAATTCTCCTTCACAATTGGTTATTATGGAGTATTATTGCACTTGGATAAACTATAATACGAATCCTTAATATTTGTCCTTCTGTCTCATTGGATTCATTTTTTAAAGATATTTTTCATCATTCTCAGTCCTAAATGATGATATTACTGAATATCTTTGGCCTGTAGTGCAAAGATGAATGATTAACTGATGAATATCTTTGGCCCGTAGTGTAAAGATGAACAGGTGTTGAGATGAACATGACCGACTGGTGATACAAATAAATATCTTTGGCCTGTAGTGCAAAGATGAATATTTGATTAAAGATGGTTATTGATTGTTGTTACAGGGATTAAATATTAATGATGAACTTTTAAATTCATAGATGATAGTAGATTTCATTCTCTGCTTAACTCTTCTAATGAATTGTTGTTTCCGCTGCAGTTGTTGATTTAAAACTTGTTGTCTATTATATTTTATCAGATATTTCCCTGTTGAAGACTAATGATAATTTGTTGTATATTATCTTAGTCATAATATTCTTTACTGGGCTAGTTGAGCTCACCCTTTTCTTTTTTGTTCCATTTTTTTTTCAGGAGGTGAGAACATAGTAGGATCTAGTCGGGGTATGGAGTGATGGTTCTAGAAAGATGTTTTAGCAGTCCTCACTATTTCTGTAAAATAGTGTTTAAATAATTATAATGAGGACTTATTTGAGTGTGAATATTGTCTAGAAGACAATATTTGTATTTAAACTCACAGTATGTGTTGTCGTATTTTACACGACAATTGTATTATTGAAGCTGTAATTTGCTTTTTGTACCATGTATTTGGCGACTCAGAATGGGTGTTGTATACCTATTTTGGGGGCGTCACAAAGAGTTTCTTCATTATTTTTGTGTGGTCGAAATAGACCTTTCTTGAAGGATTAACTTTATCCATGTACAAGTGTTTCATGATTTTTTTCCCTGTGTATGTTGATTGATGAACAAGAATTCTATTTGGAAGATGTTCAATTCGTAGGCCAATAAATTTTTTTATCTTACCAAGATCTTTTATCTCAAATTCATTCTTTAAACAATTTGTTGTTTTTTGTTAAGTTTTCTAGAGTCCTTTAAATCATCAACATATATACTGTAATAATAGCAAATCCGAATTTTGATTTTTTTAATAAAATCGCATGCACAAATTGGATTATTCTCAAATCATTCTTTCAAAATATATTCACCGAGGCGATTATACTACATGTGTCTAGATTGCTTTAACCCATATAAGAATTTTTGTAGCTTGATAGAATACATACTTCTAGATGTAGAATTATATGTTTTAGGCATTTTATATCCTTTAGGGATTTTCATGTAGATATTATTATATAATGATCCATATAAATATGCTGTAACAACATCCTTTAATTGCATATCCAAAATTTATTTTTCTACCAAGCTAATTAAAAATTTGAACGTAATTGCGTCCATTATAGGATCATATGTTTTTTCATAATCAATGTCAGATCTCTGTGAGAAACATTGTTCTACAAGTTGCGCTTTGTATCTTATAATTTTATTTTTCTCATTTCGTTTATGTACAAATACCCATTTGTATCAAACAAGCATTACACCTTTAAGTGTTCGGACTACAGGTCCAAAAACATCAAGTATATTTAGTGAATTTAATTATGCTTGAATCTCCTCTTTTCACATTGGCTAATCATTTCTACATTGAACATTCATCAACGATTTGCGGTTCATATTACTACTGGTAATATCAAGGACAATTTTATATGAAAATATATTGTCGAAAATAATTTTATTTTTATCCAATACTTCTCCTGTATGCACATAATGTATCGAGATCTCATTATTTTCAGGTACCTGATCCTCTTCAGGGGATATGTGACACCCCCAAATTCGGTACTTAAATTTTCATATGATTTGGTGTTCACTATTCAAATATCATATATTTATTTACCCATAATAAATGAAAACATTAATAGATAGAAATCAATCATCTCCTTAAAGAGTTACAACATCTGAATTAAATACATCAATCCCAGGTCATACTAACCTTAAATCTTAACTGCGGAAACATAAGAAATTTATAATCTTACACAACATCAACATAAGTCTTAACACATAAGTTCAACATCACATAAAACAACAAGTCTTCATCACTTGTTAACCTTTCCCTTGCCCTTGTTAGTAGAAGGCTCGTCGGATCTTTCGTTCTTAACTGCAATGTTATTATTACGCAAGAGTGAGCACGATTTCCCACAAGTATAACAATGAAATAACAATATAATAACATGTGAGTGAATCAAAGGCTTCTGAAACATGAAAACTCAGCTTTTGAATCAAGAATGAATAACAAGAAACAAAAGAACTTCTGAGGGCCATAAGATCTTGAACTATGTCCTAGGTTGTCAAGTGTTTAAACTTGAATCCTTTAACAGTCATAAGACTATGGACTCTTCTTCTCGTACTTAGGGGGATCAGCCCTTAGTACCATACTGTGCACAATATCTTAACGCTAACGCATAAGTAATCCCCTATACAGGGTTGTTCATCTCAGTTTGATATTAGAGTCCGCACCAAAGGAAGTTTGGTTTGGATAATTCATCAAGGGTTCTGAAATTTAAAACGCTCATCAACTATGGACTAGTCGAATCATTAAGGGTTTACTAGCCTAACAAGATTCACAATAACTGATATTTAAATCGAATAACAATTCCAAGAGATATACAATAGAATAATTATTGTATAACAACATCATGCTTTGAAAGATTAATATATTTTTGATATAACAAAATGGACTTGATCAATAATAACGAGAATTTGCTCGATGTAAAGAGACAACTTATAACTCATATAATGATAACGAGTAGGGTTAGGAAACTTGCCTCGTGCGTAGATTACACGTTAATTAAACACGTTCCTTGAATTTAATCCTATATACCATTTACATTCACAATACCAGCCAATTATAACGTAACTAATCATTGCAATTTCATTCTTTTTGTCTAACTCGACTTAGTCAACTACTACACTCATTGTCATATAATTTACACTTCATGAACAATAAGCTAACTATGCATTCAATCATTCGTTTTACACATAAATGTGTTATTGACATGTTAAGAATTTATTTTAACACCTCACTATATGTCTAACATGTTTTCATGTTCATTAGGTTAAGTTACCAACACATTGCTAGACTTAAACATTTTAAAAACTCATTTCTGGACCATTCTGCTAAGTGGCGTTGCGGCGCCACTGTTATACTGTTTCTCGGCGCTGCGACGCGGTGGCACTGTGGCGCGAGAATTATACATGGAGTTGGTGCCGCGGCGCGAAACTCCAATTTCTGAATTTTCAGTTCGCGAAGAACACAAAATTAGGCGAATTTATCATTACATGGTCATTAAATTCATCAAATTAGACATACCTACATACTAGAATTCATACATAATCGTTACCCAACCTTTATAGAGTAATTCTAACCAATTAAAACATATAATTACAGAATCAAAACATGAAAATTTCACTGTTCTTGATGTTCTTGAAGGTTTTTGAACATAAAACATAAAATTTAACACTACGGATTCGTTGTAACACTAATTCCATCTATTCAAGTTTCGTTTTCTTCATTTTAGCATGCATAATTATATACAAGTGAAAATTTTACAAAACAATTTATGTTTGACATATTAAAATCACGTATAAAGGCCATATGGCCATATTCCATACTCTGTAACTAACATACGTTATAATATTATGAAACTGATGATATGGTTTGTGCAATATATATAATCAACTACGATTTGATAACGTTTATCATGTAATCAACACATAATTGTTACTCCCTTTTCCACTACAAAGCTTTTACAGAACATAAAAGCCATTTTTATTGAAAAACTTAAACAACGTAAATTTGAGTTTTGGGAAAGAAGAGATTACCCTATTACAGATGAATATGAATGAAGTCCCTTTTGATTCTTCTTCAATATCACAATCTCCCAACAATTCCTCTGAATTCTCTCTGATCTCTCAACTTTTAATTAACTTAGCATATGTGAAAAACAAAATAATACGCCTGATGTATATAAGAACTGGCATGATGGTGGTCAGTTACCCAATCATGGTAACTGCTATTAACTTCCCTTAGGGCCTTGTTTGGCTGGTATTAATAGGTTTCAAAACCATTTAATTTAATTAACTTTTATACTATAGTTTAAATCAAGTCACACCCAATTCAATTATCTTATTTAATTTAAATAAAATATAATAATTTCTCATTAATTCACATAGTCAAATAATTAAATTCCTCATTTATTAATAATGTCAAATTATTAAATTAATTAAAAGAACATTATGCTTATTAAATATTTCATTTAATTCAATAAGCTCACATAATTTATACTTTGAATAATAAAATTCTCTACATTAATTTAATAACTATAACACATATAATTAAATTAATTTACCACAATTGCATCAATTAATTATTTAATCTAATAATTAATTCATCGAAAAATATTTATTCAATCCAATAAATATTAAAATTAAATTACAAAAATCTCGTTCGTCATAGGATAACTCTTCTTCAAGAGTTTTATTTTTAGGAGATTTTTGTTTATAAGTTTTGGATAGATGAATCATTTTTATGACCTGTTTTATAGGTATAGCCTCTTTATAGACTGTAACTAGTTTTTCTTATACTTTCTTCTTTTGGAGAATTTTATATTTAACAATGACCATTCTTCCACGCTTCAAGTGTGACTTTAATTCAATTGCTACTGTATTAATCGATTGTCCTACAGAAACTTCAATCTGTGCTGGAGTATTGGTAGTTGGAATGTGAGATTTTACTATTTTCTTATTATCGGTGAATAATTCTGGTAATTAATTTGCAATTCCTTACAAATGAATAATCCTTTGAACTTTTAGTTCATATTGATTTGTATGAGGATTAAGATGAAATAACGTTGAAACATTCCAAGTAATATCCCTCGTTGTCCTTTAAACAATGATCACATGTCGTGCTTCATGCAACGACTTTTCTCCCCCTAATCGTGGGAAGACTATTTCGTTGAAATGACAATCCTCAAAATGTGCCTTAAAAATATCACTTGTTGAGATTATGATGTATCATGTAAAATAATATGACCATAAGTATAAATTGGTAATTTTGATTTCATAAGCAAAGGTCGAGCAATATTTTGAAGTCTTTTGATAATTGATTCATTTAAACCATTTTAAGTATGTGTATATGCAACAGGATATTTAACATCAATTCCAATTAATATACAATATTCATCCAACGCTTGAGATGTAAATTTATCAGCATTATCTAAATAAATTTTCCTAGTTAGATAATCAGGAAATTGTACTCGCAACCTGATTATTTGAGTATTAAGCCTAGTAAATACAACATTCTTGAATAGACCACAATGTGGGTGTATTGGTTCACATATATCACTCTGAATTCTTTCTTAGAAAGATGAAAACTCAATAACAATCATTAAATGTGATGGTTTGGTAATTAATTTATTTTGATATAATTAGTAGGTAAAAAAATCTTCTAGTTCTTTAAGGGATGTTCATGAGAGTTTTCAATAATTCGATGCATCATTATTGATCCTAGATGATCATGCAAAATCATAAAAATATTTGGATCTGAACACTTCTGGTGTATTGCACACTTCTGGTGTATTACAACATTTGTTTCAATTGTTCTCGTTTTAGTATAATATAACCCAAAAGAGAAAATAGACAATTTTTCTTATATGAGCTTCTGGTTCGATATTATTGAAGTAATATAAAGAAATTCTTCACTGCCTTAGTTATTGGTTTTAATATGACAACCATTATAACGTATATCCTTAAAATTGAGTAAATTTTTGCTTGCCTCAGAATAATATAAAGCATCATCAATACAAAATTTTGTGCCATTTGACAACATTATAATCTCTTTTCTAGAGACTTTAATTAAGTTTGATGAATAATCGCTCTTCCAGAGCCTTTAATTAAGTTTGATGAGCTTCTGACCCATACATCTTTATATATGCAAAACATAAATTTAACTTTATTACTTGAAATATAAGTAAAACATATAATAAAATACTTATTATAATACCATAATATAATGAAATAAAAATAATTAATTCGTATGAACATTTCCATCAACATCATCAAGGAAATCAAAGACATCAAAATTAGTTATATCCATTATATTTGGAAAGTCAAGATAATTCATGGGATCTTCAGGATCATTATGATCAATAAAATTTATTTCAATTCCCTTTTCTTTTCTTTTATGGAGTCTTGGTACAAATTTACCAAATGTTTAGGAGTACGACGAGTACATTCCCTTTTCTATATTGATTTTTCCTTTCACACCCACGACCACAACCACAACCACAACCACAACCATAATTTCCTTTATGTTTTATCAAATGAGGTTCCATTCACTTTAGGGAATGAAGAAGAACCGGTCGGGCAAGATTGTTGATTTTTCAGCAAAAACTCATCATTTTGTTTAGCCACTAGAAGACATAATATTACTTTTGGGAACATAATTTCTTTTATCACTTCAGGGAATATTTTGTGAACTTACGCTTTCGATATTGCTGCTACAGGATCATATTCGAGTTATGAAATATAATAAATATTTTCTAACATGTCTTCATCAGTGTTTATTTTCTTTCATGGAGATGATGGTGAATAAAAATCATTTATTTTGCATGATCCTGCAGGGATGCATGATTGACAACCTTAATTGTATCTCCAAGGTTCTTTGCCTCTAGATGAATCTCAACATCAAAAATTCATGACAACTAATTCTTGCCCGAGATATCAAGAACAACAAATTCAAGTTTCGACATTTATATAAATATAAGTATATACATATAGTAGGAAACTTTCTTTGCTCAAAGCGTCAAACAAGTCAAAATGAACCAATTGTTGGAGGATTGACTTCATATGTGGCAAAGTTTGTACTTTGTACTAGTCCTCATGCCTACTAAAATAAAGTACTTACCATGACTAAAAGAAATATAAAATTATTTTCATTTTAATTCCAAGAACAAACGTATAACTTATTTTCTTGAATAAAAATACATTCACATGAAAGGTAGATAAATGAGTTATATAAGAATAGTGTACGTATAACAGGCAACCTTACACTGTGCCCAAGTATCTTATCTCAATTATTCAAATTTGAAGTAGCTTCTCTAAATTCACACCACTAACACATTTTAAGTAACAAATGTTAAGATTTTTTTTAGATGATTACCTACTTATGGTAATTGATATAGCATTGTTTCACACTTGTACTATGATGTTTTATTACCATGTGTTCGGGAGTGTTTTCCCGACCCTCTTTTGGGCTGAAGGCTTGGGCCGGGTCAAAGGAGGTCGGGCTCGTATGTTCGGAGATATAAGATCGGGGTCGGTTTCCCGATCCCAATAGGCCGGGGCCCCGTGTTCATCGTGAGGGTTGAGTTCGGGCCTGTTGGGTTTGGCTATTGGTTTGGGCCTGAGCATATGAGCAGTCCACATGCAGAGTTGGTGTGACAAGGAGTTTACGTGATTAAGGGTATCAACCCTAATCATACGTTAACAAGGCAACTCTGGAGGTAGTGGTGGAAAGGGATTCCACTTGCACTCTTTAAGGAGATTGTGTTGGACCCAAATATGGTAGCTAACATAGTTAGGAGTCCTACTCTAATTCGGAAGAGGATACCAAGGTGGTGGGAGCTCTATAAATACAAGGCCAAGGTTACAATTAACAGGTAAGATCTACTTGGAGCACAAAACACATAACCTCAATTGTTAAACCTTGTGAACGGCCTGTACTTATTCTCACACCGGAGCTATCCCCCGGCGGCACGGCCGTCAAGCTTCTGTGTGATCTGTTATTGTGCAGGATTCAGCGCGTGGATTTTGTGATTGGACGCGCAGACGAAACTTGGCGTTAACATTGGCGCTAGAAGGAGGGCGCTGTGCTTCTTTGCAACCACAAATACTTTTCTTCGGCAGCAATCATGGCGAGTAAGGATAACATCGCTGTCTAGGAAAGGGCCAAGACCCAGCAGTCCCACCAAACCACTCAGATAAGGGGGTCAGTAAAGGACCGACTGGGGTCTAAAGTCTAGGAGGTGGAAGAGATACCGGGCCATGATCTTCGGCGGAAGCTCTTCTCCGAGAGTCAACACACGCCTCATCAAGCGAGTCAGGCCGACGAGAGACACTCTCAAGCCCTCGTGAGGCAAGACCGAGGAGCAGGAAGCCGAGACCAACGAGAGTTTCTCTTGCAGAAGAAACTGGACCAGAACAAAGATGCCATGTTGGCACTCCAGCTACAACAAGTGGAGTTGGAGAGACAGATGGCCAACATGGCCGGAGATCAAGAAGCAAGTTCCAGAAGGCGTAGGAATCGAAGCCGGTCCCGATCACCTCGACGGAGAGAGGCAAGAAGAGAACAGAGCAGGCACATGAGTCGCTCTAGAGACGGAAGGAGCAGAAGAAGGAGTCCTTCGGCCGGGCGCCGATCAGAACACCGAGGCAGGACGGGGCAAACGGAGAGGGAAGCGTCTCCTGACTATGGGAGGGACAAATCCCGATCGTCCCCTCATAAGGAAGGATCCGACCCCCTTACCCGAAGAGTGGCTGAATTAGAGAAATTGCTAGGGACAAAAAACACGACAGGAACATCTTCGGCATGTTTAGGATCTCCCTTTTCGCCCGAAATCAACCGGGTGATAGCCGATCCAAAGAAGAAGATGCCCCCGATGGAGACATATGACGGATTGGGAGATCCCTACGACCACTCGGATGGGTATGATCGGCTGATGTCGTACTATGGGCATTCAGATGCAGCCAAATGCCACATGTTTGCTACAACCCTCAAGAAGAGTGCCAGGGAGTGGATGGGGACCCTGGCAGCAGGATCAATCGGATCATGGAACGATCTTCGTGAAAAATTCCATGCTCAGTTCGGAAGCAACCGAAGACGAGGGAAGATCACGGCGTCCCTCATGCAGGTACGGCAGAAATCAGATGAGACCCTAAGCCAGTACGTCAAACGGTTTCGAGAGGCAGTGGGATCGGTAGCGGAGCTGAATTCCCCACAAGCACTGGGATTTTTTACAACCGGCTTAGACATCGGGAGATCTAAGAAGCTGGTAAAGGATTTGGTGATTAACCCTCCGACAGACTTGACCGAGGCCTTTCATCGGGCAGAAGGGTTCATCGCTATAGAAGAAGCTTTGGGAAATTTCAAACAACACCAACAACCTTATGAGAAATCGAAAGACCGGGAAAAACCGACCTACCAACGTTCGGACAATAACCAGGGGAGATCAGACCGAACGGAGAAGAAAAGCTACAACGGGGGAGGCTCGGGTAGCAACCGACCTCCACTACCCAACCGTAACGTCAGCAAGGTCTATACTCCCCTTACTGCGGATTGGTCAAAAGTTCTACAGGAGATGAAAAAGCAACCATTCTACGAGCCATGCCCCAGGCGAACCAAGCCCGGAAGGCGAGGTCGGGATAAATATTGTGAATACCATCAGAGTACCGGACACTCGACCGAAGCATGCGTCAATCTGATGGATATGATCGAGAAAAATGTCCAAAACGGACAACTGTTACAATATGTGGCAGGTTGGGGAAATGCAGTGGTGCCCAGTGAGGAAACCACAGATCAGATCCCGGATACCCAGACGCCACAGAACCCCCCCGCCCGAGGTGTAGTTGATGTCATTTCGGGGGGTTCCGTTAGACGGGTATCGGGAAGAAAAAGAAGTGGGAATCTAGAAGCAGTGCTATCTGTTGTAGGGTCAACCCTCAGGAAGGATCGGGCATATCCGGGAACGTCTATCTCATTTACGGACGAGGATTACCCGACTGATCTCATCGAGCCCCATGATGGTACGTTGGTAATAACGGCTCAGGTCGGGATAGTGGATATGAAAAGAATGATGATAGACAACGGGTCTTCGGTCGACATCCTATATTCTCATGCCTATCAGAGGTTAGACCTACAAGGAAAGAAGATGGATTTGGGAGGAGAAGGACCCTTGTACGGATTTAGTGGAGATCCGGTGCTTGTGTTGGGCACCATCGAGATGCCAATCAAATTCGGCACAACACCTAATCAAGTTGAAATAGTGGTCAAATTTTTTGTCGTCCAAATAGACTCGGCATACAACGCGATCCTCGGAAGGCCTACATTGGCAGCCCTGCAAGCAGTAACATCGATACCCCATTTTAAAATCAAGTTTCCAACACCGAACGGGATCGGGGAGGTAAAAGGAGACCTAGATATAGCCCGAAGGTGTTACCGAAACAGCTTGATTTCTTCTGGGGTCGGGGTCTGCAAACAGAAAAAGACAATGGCCATTGAGATCGAACCATTCACAGAGGGGAGCACAGAGCCACTTGCTCTTCCGGCCGAAGAAACTAAAGATGTAGAATTGGTACCGGGGCAGAAAGATAAACTAATTAAGATCGGGTCAGGGTTATCAGAACCCTTCCGGACCGGGCTGATAGAATTACTCCGAGTCTACGCTGATATCTTCGCATGGGAACCCAGCGACATGCCGGGGGTAAGTGAATCAGTGGCTCTGCACCGGCTGCACGTGGACCTGGGCAAGAAACCGGTCATACAGAAGCGAAGGATCTTCGCCCCAGAAAGACAAAAAATCATCGACGAAGAGATTGCCAAGCTCCTGGAGGCCGAATTCATCTTCGAGATTGATTACCCGGAGTGGTTGGCCAACGTGGTATTGGTCCAGAAGCAAAACGGGAAATGGAGGTTGTGTATCGACTACACGGATCTAAACAGGGCGTGTCCGAAGGATTTCTACCCCTTTCCCAACATAGATCAACTGATCGACGCCACGTCGGGATATGGTATGTTGAGTTTTATGGATGCATTCTCTGGGTACCACCAGATTTTGATGAATAAGGAAGACATCCCGAAGACAAGTTTTATCACACATCGGGCGATATACGCATATAGAAAAATGACCTTCGGGCTACTAAATGCCGGGGCAACTTATCAGCGAATGATGAACCTGCAAGCAGTAACATCGATACCCCATTTTAAAATCAAGTTTCCAACATCGAACGGGATCGGGGAGGTAAAAGGAGACCTAGATATAGCCCGAAGGTGTTACCGAAACAGCTTGATTTCTTCTGGGGTCGGGGTCTGCAAATAGAAACAGACAATGACCATTGAGATCGAACCATTCACAGAGGGGAGCACAGAGCCACTTGCTCTTCCGACCGAAGAAACTGAAGATGTAGAATTGGTACCGGGGCAGAAAGACAAACTAATTAAGATCGGGTCAGGGTTATCAGAACCCTTCCGGACTGGGCTGATAGAATTACTCCGAGTCTACGCTGATATCTTCGCATGGGAACCCAGCGACATGCCGGGGGTAAGTGAATCAGTGGCTCTGCACCGGCTGCACGTGGACCTGGGCAAGAAACCGGTCATACAGAAGCAAAGGATCTTCGCCCCAGAAAGACAAAAAATCATCGACGAAGAGATTGCCAAGCTCCTGGAGGCCGAATTCATCTTCGAGATTGATTACCCGGAGTGGTTGGCCAACGTGGTATTGGTCCAGAAGCAAAACGGGAAATGGAGGTTGTGTATCGACTACACGGATCTAAACAGGGCGTGTCCGAAGGATTTCTACCCCTTACCCAACATAGATCAACTGATCGACGCCACGTCGGGATATGGTATGTTGAGTTTTATGGATGCATTCTCTGGGTACCACTAGATTTCGATGAATAAGGAAGACATCCCGAAGACAAGTTTTATCACACATCGGGCGATATACGCATACCGGAAAATGACCTTCGGGCTACTAAATGCCGGGGCAACTTATCAGCGAATGATGAACCTGGTGTTCACGAAATAATTGGGGAGGAGCATGGAGGTCTACGTAGACGACATGATCGTTAAAAGCATGTCAGACTGTGATCATCTTGAAGATATGGAGGACTGTTTCGAGACGGTCTGAAAACGCAAGCTAAGGCTAAACCCGACCAAGTGCACGTTTGGGCTGGGATCGGGAAAATTTCTAGGATACTTGGTCAGCAAAAGGGGAATCGAAGCAAACCCAGAGAAAATCCAGGCAGTCCTGGATATGAAATCCCCAAAGTCATACAAGGATGTGCAGAGACTAACAGGTCGGATCGCGGCCCTACGAAGGTTCGTCTCTAAATCAGCTGAGAGGTGCCTTCCATTTTTTGACACCTTAAAAGGGCCCAAGAACGAGAAAAGCTTCCAGTGGACTTCAGAATGCGAGGACGCCTTCCAAGGGATCAAACAATATCTTTCTTCGGCACCTCTACTGATGAAACCGATCCCTTCGGAACCCCTATATCTTTATCTGGCAGCGAGTTCAATGGCAGTGGGAGCAGCATTGGTTCGGGACAAAGGGGGAAATCAGTTCCCCGTATACTACGTCAGCCACGTACTTCGGGACGCAGAACTTCGATACCCGAACCTGGAAAAATTCGCCTACGCTTTAATCATCGCAAGCAGAAAACTTCGACATTATTTCCAGGGTCGGGTGGTGGTGGTATACACCGATCAGCCGTTTGAAGAAAATTCTACATCGACCAGAGGTTTCGAGAAGACTGGCGGCATGGGCAATGGAGCTAACACAGTTTGCGCTAGAGTATCATCCCCGAACAGCAATCAAAGGGCAAGCGCTGCCAGACTTCGTCGTGGAATGTTCGTTCTCGGAGCCGGATGTGGGATCGGTGACCAAAACGCAACACATAAAGACTTCATGGACACTATATGTCGATGGCTCGTCAACGTCAGACATCAGTGGTGCAGGGGTCATACTGACGAGTCCCGAAGGATTCAAAGTCCAACAAGCTATTCGATTTCGGTTCAAAGCAACCAATAACGAAGCAGAATACGAGGCCATTCTAGCCGGGTTAAAGTTGGCCCGAACCCTAGAAGTACAGAACTTGGTCATCTTTAGTGACTCGCAGCTGGTCGTCAAATAAATTTCGGGAGAGTATGAGGCTCGGGGGGCAAGAATGACGAAGTACTTAGCCGAGACAAAGAATAGACTGACATACTTCAACTCGGTCAGCTGTCAGGGGGTGAATAGATCCGACAACACAGTAGCAGATGCCCTGGCCCGGCTGGCGTCAACTGAAGCCAGCTCCTTCGACGGTTCGGTGTATCTGGAGACATTGGAATAGCCAAGTGTCCCGAAAGAAGAGGTGCTATATGTTGATCGGCTGAACTGTTGGCTTACACCTTATATTTTTTATTTGGCTGATGGAACATTACCTTCGGACCGGATTCTAGCAAGGAAGATCAAGCACCGAAGTTCGAATTTTGTACTGATCGACGGGGATTTGTACCGAAGGGCCTTCAGCTCTCCCTTACTTAAATGTTTAACACCGTCAGAGGCGAGCTACGTACTTCGGGAGGTACATGAAGGGATTTATGGGGATCACATGGGCGCCAAGTCACTGGCGCATAAAATTCTAAGACAGGGGTATTACTGGCCAACCATCTACACAGAGGCCAATGAACTTGTCAAAAAATGTCCCAAGTGTCAACTAAACAGCAACATCCCACATCAACCGCCCGAAGAACTCTACTCGGTCTTATCCCCGATCCCCTTCGCAGTATGGGGAATCGACATCCTGGGACCTTTGCCGAAGGCCAAGGGACAAGTCAGCTTTATAATAGTGGCCATCGATTACATGACAAAGTGGGTCAAAGCCAAACCACTGCAGAAGATCACCGAACAGGAATGCCTTAAATTTTTGAAAGAAGGAGTAGTTTATCGGTTCGGCATTCCGATGGTAGTAGTCTCGGATAACGGTAGACAGTTCGTGGGGTCAAGGTTTGAAAGCTTCCTGAAAGAGTTAGGAATTCAACACCGGAAGACTTCGGTTGCCCACCCTCAGTCAAACGGTCAAGTAGAAGTGACAAATCGAACCCTACTCAACGGGATAAAAAGAAGGCTTGATGAGTTGAAAGGTCGATGGCCCGAAGAACTATTCAGTATTTTGTGGGCATATCGAACAACCCCGAGGACCACCACTGGAGACTCACCTTTCCGACTGGCCTATGGAATCGATGCACTTATACCAGTAGAGATCGGTTCCCCCACCCTTCGGGTCAGCCAGTACAAAGAGCTCTATAACGATGAAGGCCTGAAAGTAAATCTGGACCTGCTAGATGAAACTCGTGACGCCGCGGTGTTGAGGTTGGCCATTTATCAACAGAAGATAGCCCGACACTATAACCAGAAGGTGAAGCTGAGGAGGTTCGAGGTAGGAGATTTGGTGCTTCGGCAGGCAGAAGCATCAACCCCCCAGAACACAGGGAAATTAATGCCTAACTGGGAGGGGCCTTATGAGATAATAGAAGTGCCGAAGCCAGGGACATACCGGCTTCGGGCAATGGATGGGTCGGAGGTAAAGAATACATGGCATGCTGGAAGACTTAGGAGATATTACCAGTAAATACATGCCTATTCTTTCCTTCTAATGGTGTAATTTATGCAATTTATCAATGAAATGAAAACTTCTCTCAAGAGAAACGTTTGTACTTCATTTTAATCTTGCACTGCTTTACTGATCATATAAGCTTCGAGCGTAAAATGATCAGACGGTTCGAGAGAACTTAACTGGTTGATAAACGCCACAAGTATAACTGATCGACAAAGCTACACATCCGATCATATTGGCTTCGAGCGTATAACGATCAGACGGTTCGAGAGAACTTAACTGGTTGATAAACGCCACAAGTATAACTGATCGAGATAACTACTTAGAAAGTTTTTGTCTTCATTTATATTCACAAAGTTTTATAATTCCCGATCAGATGAGCTTCGGGTACATACACCGTCGGCTTCACTGGTCAGGTGAGTTACAAAACTTAGAAAAGAAAAATTACAATTATGAAAAGCAGATACTAAAAGGAACTAAGGTAAGTCATCATCGGCTTCGGCCTCCTCATCGGAAGAGTCAAGGATCGAGGCATCCAGGCCGGCATCGACAAGCTTCGCTCTCGCTTTTTCCCGATAGGCCTCCACCCCTTCAGCAAACTGGGTCATGATCTTATCGGTCAAAGCAGGCGATTCTTCATACTCCTTGATGGTAGCTTGTTTGAGGGAGACCTGTTCGGCCATCAAGGTGTTGTTCGCCTGGATCAAAGTCCTCAGCTGAGCATGAACCCCAGTGAACTTCTCCTCGAGGGCCTCCAGATTCCCCACCAAGGCTCTATTCTCTTCGGCCATCAGCTCCTTGTCATGCACCAGCTTCTTGGCATGATCGTTGAGACCGACGAACTCTTGTTGAAGTAGGGAATTTTGTTCTTCGAGTTCAGCGATCCGGCGATTAGCCTGGGATACTTTATTCCTGGAATCAGCATGAAGATCCCGCTCCCTCTTCAGCTCTGAATCCCGACCCGATAATTCGGCTTGGAAAAGCTCCACGTCGGTTCTCAGCTGGACCTCTCTCTTGGTAGATCGGGCAAGAGGAGCGATAGCTCGAGCGAGGATGGCGTTGGCCTAAGTACATAGGCGAATTGATCAGATGACAAAGAAGCAAAGGAAAATATATATACAAATGAGGATAAATACCTGAGTCTGGGCTCGGAGATAGGTAACCAGAAAATCCTCTGACGAAAAGTTCTTGAATCGATCATCGTCACCCGAAAGCCTAAACTGATCCAGCAAATGGAAGGGGAATTTATCGGCTGGACTCTTCAGCCAATAGGTGGTCGGTGACCCATCAAAAGAGCTCGCTTTGGACATTGGGGTGGCAGCAGGGACCGGACCTCCTACCTCTTTGACCGGGGGAGGCCCCTCGGTCAGACGCGGCCTCTTCGGTTGAGGCTCAAGAGGCCGATCCTCCGTACCCTCCGACTCCTCGTCCACTGTCATTATGGTATGAGGAGGAGGAGTCGATTTTGCAGCTGGCTTCGGGGGGACCGAAGCAATGGTCTTGGGGGGGGCCCAAGTAGAGGAAGAAATCTTCTTCGACTTCTTTAGCAAAGCCATCTTATCGGCCCCCTTCATCTGCAAAACGCTTCTTAAGGAAACGTCTACCTTGGTAGATTCGGGTAGAGGCCCGGTTGACGAACCAACCGACAGTTCGGCAATAGGGACAGCCTCGTCGGAAGGAGAGTCGTCAGCGGCAGGAGGGTGGATGGGCTCTTCGATGACCTGTAGGGGGTCAGATCCACTTCAGCACCATCGGGCTTGAAGATAGTCACTACAACATAAGACAAAAAGTCCATAAGAAAGAAACCGTAAGAAAGGAATGGAAACACAGATGAATAGGTTCGGATATGACAACTTACAGCCGTGTTCGTAGAGCCAAGATTCATTGGATACGACCCCCAGGCTCCAGCTAGTCTGCTTCAGAAGGGCATAAAACTTTTTGAAGGCAGCCGCTCGACCCTTCAGGAACTTGGTTACCTTTAAGGGCTGTTCTTCAGGACAGGCCCAGTTCGGTAAAAGGTTGAGGTCGGTTCCCCTCATGAAGAACCATTGTGAATGCCAACCTTTATTGCTCGAGGGGGTCTTCATGAAGGTGGCACGGCCAGATACACGATTCAGATGGCGAAGGCCGGGTTCTTTTGATCGGCCGATAGAAAATAGGACAAAGAAGAAGTCCAAACCTGGGGATATGCCAGCTTCTTGGCACAAAGCAATAAAGCTGACTAGTTGGATGTAGGAGTTCGGGGCCAGCTGCGAAAACCCGATCCCTACTAGGCAGAGGAAAGAAGAGATGAATTCGTGGAGGGGGAACCGAACCCCGTACCTTAGGGCGTACAGGTGGACGGCTATCCAATCGCCCTCGGGTCGGTGGTACATCCTCTCGCTGGCCTCGGGAACCCGAAGCTTATATTCTTTGGGGATGTTGAATAAGGTTCGGATGTCCGACAGTTGAGAGGGGGTGATGGAAGATTTGGTGTTGATGACAGCGTAGTCGATTTTCGAAGCGTAGTGTTGGCGAATTTGATTTTCGGCATTCCCCACGGAGACTTCGACCGGAGCGGCCTCCAGCTCGATTTGGAGAAGGTCGCCGGAAGTAAGAGTGGGAGTGCCGGCTGCTGTGACTGGTGTGGGACGAGGATCGCTGAAATCAGCCATTTGTGGTGGTTTGAAAAGAGGAAAGGTACAAGACAAGAGTTTAGAGGGGAAATGGTACGGATTGAAGAAATCTGGAGAAATGAGTATCTCGCCGGAAATCGCCCTTGCCGGAAAAGTTTGACAGAGATTCAAAATATTGAAGGCTCGAAAAAGTGATGGTGATGAATGTTGGGGAGCTTATATAGCCCGTCCGGCACGGCTTCCAAAGGCGGTTATTTATGGCAGGGGGGCCCAGTTATGAAAAAACGTGTACCAGCTCGCTGACCAAGGAGAAACCGCTTGGGTTCCCGAGACAACTCATCATTATGGCGTGACTATCCAAATTCATGTCCTTTCAAGTCTCCTGTCATAAACATCTTATAACAAGAGACTGGGGGGCAATGTTCGGGAGTGTTTTCCCGACCCTCTTTTGGGCTGAAGGCTTGGGCCGGGTCAAAGGAGGTCGGGCTCGTATGTTCGGAGATATAAGATCGTGGTCGGTTTCCCGATCCCAATAGGCCGGGGCCCCGTGTTCATTGTGAGGGTTGAGTTCGGGCCTGTTGGGTTTGGCTATTGGTTTAGGCCTGAGCATATGAGCAGTCCACATGCAGAGTTGGTGTGACAAGGAGTTTACGTGATTAAGGGTATCAACCCCAATCATACGTTAACAAGGCAACTCTGGAGGTAGTGGTGGAAAGGGATTCCACTTGCACTCTTTAAGGAGATTGTGTTGGACCCAAATATGGTAGCTAACATAGTTAGGAGTCCTACTCTAATTTGGAAGAGGATACCAAGGTGGTGGGAGCTCTATAAATACAAGGCCAAGGTTACAATTAACAGGTAAGATCTACTTGGAGCACAAAACACATAACCTCCATTGTTAAACCTTGTGAACGGCCTGTACTTATTCTCACACCGGAGCTATCCCCCGGCGGCACGGCCGTCAAGCTTCTGTGTGATCTGTTATTGTGCAGGATTCAACGCGTGGATTTTGTGATTGGACGCGCAGACGAAACTTGGCGTTAACACCATGTGTACAACCAATTATTGTCAAACACCAACATAGATATTTTCATCCATAGGACCATAAGACACCTTAATTCACTCAAGTCTATAAAAAACAAGTGTAGGAAAAAGATTAATGATTAAAATTTCTACATCATTTCCTTCTCTGGACTAATACTATCAAAATACATACATTATACTACGAATCCTAAACATCCAAATCTTATAAATTTTTAATCAATTAAAAATCACTTCAATTATGAGCATAAAATGTAAAGACAAACAAATAGGATAATTACTAATTCCTTAAAAAGAAAACTTACAGTGAGTTGAGAGAACTACATAAATAATCTTTGATATTTGAAGAACAATAGGAGGACAACTTCCTTTCTAAAATTTGGTAGAGATTTGTGCTGATAACGTGTTATAAAATTATACAAGCATACAATATATATTTATAGTCAAACAATATAAAGAGTAAATAGAATGAGGATGATTAAGGGAAATGAGAGATATAGCAATATATGTGTATCTTTATTCTTTTCACAATGCCTCTATTTATAGGCACATTTACATAATTATTTGGGAAATCAAAGGGCATATTAGAAGATCAAAGGTTATATTGCAAGGCGGAGGAATACATATAGACATCCATTATGTATCATATTTATAACATAACTCACTATTTTGTCCTCAATAAATGTAGCCCAATTCACTAGTTTACCATTTTTCAATTTTACCCTTTATCGTACTACATATAATATAACACAAAACATAATTTAAACAAATACAAGCACTATGAACGATGGTTAACCATTAATGCAAATATTAATTTTTTTTAAGAAACTAGAGAAATATGATAACTTTTCAGGGGAAAAATTGTTATCTAATCATTAGATATAAAATTTACGTCCAAATAATACATTAAACATTAAGATGAAAAAAATTGTTATCTAACCATTGTAATCTAATGTTGGATTGTAACTTGTTTTTTCTGAGACTTGGTTTGGTATGTTGCATAGAAAACGTCACATAGGGGAGTGATTAGCATGGATTTAATTTTGGTCAATTGACCAATACAGTGTTAATAAGTAGGCTGGGATGTGATTTCTCTCTCTACGTGTCAGTACTGTACAAGTCAATTGACCAACTTACCATGAATTTAACTTCATAGTAACCGAATCCGTCACATAAATTGGTTTTGTGATTTCTAGCTTCAAAAGTGAAGGCTCATGTTATGTATATTTGTACAAACTTATTACGTAATTATACACACACACACAAACACACACACACACACACACACACACACATATATATAAAATTAAACAATTAAAAAAATAGAATGAAACCCTACAATATATTAGTTTTTAATAGAGAAAGAATGAAAAAATACCATTAGAATCATAATGATTGGATGACTTAAATAGGTAAAAAATTTGTTCAAGGTAATTGAAATTTAACCAAATCAATTATTATATTTAACTATAGCATCTCTTTTTTCACAACCTTCTCTTCCTTTTTGTATTTGTGAAATAAAAAATTCTATAAAAGATAAATCAATTAATTATATCATGGACAAAGTCAAGATGAGATGAAGTGAATTGGGAGAAAGATTAGAAGATTAAAAGATTGAGAAGATGGAAGAATAAGAAGGATTCCCTAATTAATAATCTGCTCTATAGAAAATAGACATGGGTCGAAAGTAAAAATTGGGTATATAGTAAATTAGCTAGTTAGGATCCTATTCATTAAGGACTAAATTAGTCTCTTCCTAATATATGGGTGTGCAACTAAGTGTAGGGTGTACGAATATCAACTCCCTTATTATTTTGGTTAAAAGAGAAGTTTGAAGTGTTAGAATTGATTAAGAGTGATGTTATAACTACAAAATATGATTTTGAAAAAAAAAATTCAAATTATAACTATTTTTAAAAAATATTTGGAAAGTACTATATAATATCATAATTAAGTACAAATCACACCACAATATCAATAATCAATCAAACTAAACATTACATTAAAGAGAAAATATATTTCAAAGAAAATAATAAATAAGTTTACATCAATGAAAATTGAAACTTGATACCTAGAGATCATAGTGACTCAATCTTGATCACTAGGTTAAGACCACATTGATAATGTAACTAATTAATAGTAAATGGGTGGATCTAATGATTAATCAAAACTATACACATAATTTTGCATCTTATTTTTGAAATTATTATTTAGTCTCCAAAATATTAGCTAAATATATACTCGACTTGACTCGCTAATTGTGTCAGTTTGATCAAAATTAAGGCTAATAAATGAACATAATTATTTGATATTATAATTGGCCCGAGGCAAATACTCGACTACTCGTTAATTGAGTCGAGTTTGATCATTTTCTAGTTCTTGTTAAGTTATTGAGTCAAGTCGAGTATATATATTGATCGACTCGACGTGAATCCATACTTGAATTCGTTTAATAATCGACTTAACTTGACTTGATACTTGACTAAATGTAATATGTTTAATACATTTATTTATATACATACAAAATATTTAGAAGTAGAAAAAAATCTCAATAATTATTCGATACTCAATTCATACTCGATAATATAACAAGCTACTCACGAACTACTCAACTCGATTAGTTAAATAGTTAAGTCGAGTTCGAACATAAAAGTTCGTGTTCATTAAATATTTGACTTTACTCATTTTGATTGTTGTTATAACAACTAACACTAGACTCGTATACATTAGTTCCCTAATCAAAACAATTAAATTTTTGTAAAAAGGAAGATGTTGAAAAAAATTATCTGGGTTGCTTGGTTTAATGCAGTAAAAAATTATCATAATCAAACGTATCATATTATTATGTTAATTAGATTATGCATGAGTATTGAGATTGTTTGAGTTGACTTTATAAATTTTGATTTTATTTTGGATATTAATAAATTTTAGATGTTTATATTAAATTATCTGATCAAAATAATCAAGTGTTTTAAAAATAAAATAAAATAAGAAAAGGCTAAATAAAGGTTATCGTGTTTTACTGAGAGATTATCATATTTTTTAGGAAAATTGCATATTTTGATTTGATGATGATGCGATAATATATATGTGTAATCAGTAGCTTTTGTAAGTCCTTAAGAGTATAATCAATGCAAAAGGACTTAGAGTAGAAGATCAAGTTTGTTTGATTGATCTATCAAAAAAATTGAATGTATAGATGATAGGAAAGGAAACGATTGTAAAGTTGCTTTGTGCAATTGTAAAGCTTATTTGAAGATCGCATAGTTTGACAGTTTATCGTAAATCATTCAGTTCAAGATCACAAAGTCTGACAGGAAATCGTAAAGCTAAATCAAGATCCCAGAGTTTGCAGAAGAATCATATAGTCTACCGAAGGATCGTAAAACTTACTAAAGATCGTAAGGTAAAACATAGATTGTAGAGCTTATCAAGAATCGTAGAGCAGATCGTAGAGCGAGAATGATCATAGAGTCAGTTTAGCCAAGAACTCTATGATCACCATTGAAGTCTACAATCATCTTTGAAGTGTACGATCAAGAAAAACGTAAAGTATGTCAGGTTTGACATTGGACTGACATTGTGAAGACTTGCAGAGTGAAGATTTCTAGATGGTTGCTGATCATCTTAAGTTTAAAATGAAGATCAGATCGTGTTGTGTCTAGTAGCTAGTTTGGCGATGTGACAACATTTACATGGTTGGTGTGAAACATTCTTATGTGATGTACCATAGCCGAAAGTAAGCCAATGTAACGAATGATTTGTTTAAGTTGTGATTCTGGGGACAGAATCTTTGTAAGGAGGAAATGATGTAACATTCCAGAATTTTAAAATGTAATATTAAATATTTATTGATTTATATAAGTATTTAATGGATATGTTTATTGTTGAATAAATAATTGTTCAATTTGAGTTTATGGGGTGTAATTATTTATTAAATAACTAATTAAATATTAAATAATAAATATTTATTTACAATATTAAATATTTTTTGAATTATATGATAAATTGAGTTGATGTGATTTAGTTATTTATTTGTTAAATAAATAATTAAGGAGATAAGAAAATTAGTTGTTATGAGATTATATAATAATTGAATTTATTAAGAAAGCTAGAGAGCTTATAGTGATTTAAATAAATTATAATATTTTAAATGGGAAATTGTAATTTAAAATATTAATCGGTTAAATAAAATTATAATTATAAAAGAAATTATAGTTAGGTGATATTAAATTATGTGCTAAAGTAATTGAATAGATTAATGTTTTAATTGATTCATTAATTTAATAAAGGTGTGACTCATAACCTTCCTTAAATGAGTTATTAAAATAAATTAAAAGAGTTAATTTAGTTTTTCCAAACATGTCTTATTGCATAATAAGTCTTTATTTTAATTAGGTTTACCAAACAAGGTGTAAGGGTTAATTGATTATATTTTAGTGGTTAGCCAAACAAGCCTTATGGCTTTTGATTTTCAAAATAAAAATAACTGATGTCAGTTATGTTAGAGTTATATTATATATTTATTATATACATTATATCTATATACGTTATATTTTATTACGTAAACAAGAGTTGGGAGAAGAGAGAAGAAGAAAAAGAGCACAGAGAAAATTGAGAGAACTCTAGAAAAAAATTGAGAGAAATTTTAACAGGTTTGGGAAAGGAATTGGAGAAAAGCTTGATAATAAAAAGGAGAACTATCATCTTCATAATCCAAGGTAGGAGCTCAATCTCTTTCTTTAAAAATTTAGTTTTCCTCTTCCCAAAAAGTCTCTGTGAAATTTTTATAAAGGATAAATTGTTGTTATGTATATAGTTTGGTATGATTATTTATTATAAGGTTATTTCATGAGTTTATATATGATTATAGGCATAGTAATTCATGTATACATGTGTTTTGTGGAAGAAAGTATATTACAATGTTTACAGGAAAATATATATGAATATGACTTAATTTAAAAAATAGAAATTTAGGTTTTATTAGTTGTTAAATTGATATATTGATTATTGAATTTGATAGAATATGTAAAATCATAACTATGATGTTTTAAAATTTCTGTTTTGGTTGAAAAACAAATTCACAGTGTTGATTTCCATTGAAAATATCAAAAAATGGAGTTTTTGCCAAAAATATTGAAATTGGGTGTTGTAACTTTGATGTTTATGTTACTTTATGGATAGAAACATGTTAAAAGTCTTCACAATATGTTTATATGAAGTTTATATATAAATTACATAATAATCAGTCTATTAGATTCGAGCTTTTAGGCCAATTTCACTTTTTCTTGTACTGTTGCCGAAGCTGTCAGTCGAAACTGCAGTTTCACGCCGCGGCGCGGCTTCAGCAGTACATTAGTGGCGTCGCAGCGCCATCACCACGCCGCAACGCGGCTTTGTTGTTCATTCACCGTGCCGCAGCTCCGACTCTGCGCCGCAGCGCGAACCACAGTATAAACTGTGGCGCAGCAGCGCGAGTTAGCAGAATGGTCTGACAATATAATTTTTGTACACGAAATTTTAAGGAACACTATATGACAATAGTAGGACTGTAAAATATTGATTTTTAATGTTTCTATGCTATGAATAAATATGTTATTACATATTAATTTGTGTTATAATTGATTATGTGATTATATAATCAAACCTAAATGATAAACGTACTTAGTTATGTTTGTAAAGTGTTAATGGCTAACTATGTCATGATGACATATGTTTATAGGATATTGTGATTCGTATTAATTCGGTTTAGCCTACGAGCAAGGCAAGTTTTCTAACTCTATTTTATAATTGAGCAAGTTTTCTAATCCTTTGTCTTATTGAACTATTTGATGTTGAACAATTTATTCTTGTAATTAAATTTTTGGTTAGCATGCATAACTAGATTTCTATGCATGTTTAATATTCAGTTCTAATTAACCTTGGCTTAGTATTGTTCAAGCAAGGTATGCTTTAGTATTCAAATTGTATGCTATTAGATTATTCCTAAAGCATGATTTTAGTTACTATGATTAATTCAATTATGATTATTCTATAAGCATAATGTCATGGACTTTATTCAACTACTCCGTAGTTGATGTTCGTTGAATTCCAAATTACCTTGAAAGCATATCCAAACCAAACTTACATTGGTGTGGACTTGTATTCTAAATACTGAGATGAACAACTCTTTTAATAGAGGTTTACGCTTAGTGTTGAAATGGTTGTGCACAATACATTGTACGAAGGGTTGATCCCCCTAAGTACGTGGAGTCCTTATAGTCTTATGACTGTTAAACTTAAAGTTGAAAGATTACTTATAATTGTGGACATGATTCATGGTCATTAGACCTTCAGTGAATGTTATAACTCTCAGAAAGTTAATAGAATATATTGTTCAGTTCTATTGATACTAATATTGTCAATTTATGTAAAAGTTTAAAGATTCACTTGTTGTTATTTCAAGTGGGCCTTGTTTGCTCACTCTTGTTTGTAAAATTTCTTACAGCTAAAGTTGAAACTGGTGAAGTACCAAGCACCAGTAAGGGAAAAGGAAAGATGAATAAATGCTGAAGACTTGTAATAGTTTGATAGTTTATTTTCAGACTTTGGTTTAATGATTGTAATGAAGTTATTTAAATTTCAGCATGAATGATTGTTTGTAAAGGTTAGATAACCTGGGAGATTTTATTTAAGTTTAGTCCTGTATGGGCAGGTTTTCTTTTATTATTCAATTCTTTAATGAATGGGTAGTTAGTAAATGAATGTTTGATTACGTGAGCACCAAATCTTGAGGAAATGAAGTACCAGGATTTGGGGGTGTCACAAGTTGGTATCAAAGCCTTAGGTTATGAACCTTAGGTGGGGGGAAAAGCCTTAGGAAGTAACTTTTGAAAAGATAGTGGAGATAACTCTAATCGAGTTTTAAGAAAGAAGTAATAAAACACTTATGTGTTCATGTGTTTATAACTTATGTGCTCCTGAGTGTCGAGTAGTAATGATTAATAATTAAAACTTTAAAATTTGTTGTCAGGATGACTAATGTCGGAGAATCCAGTCAGGCTAGGGAGGAGGGACCTCAGATGCCTATAGAGGAGGAGTCTCGCGACATTCATGTAGTTTGGGAACAACTACTGCCATGGGAGTCAGCCCCGTTGGTCACAGTAGTTGAGAATGAGGATGATGATGTGGAGACAGACGAGGAGGATCCCGTTGAGTTGCCACAGGAGGATGAGGATGATGAGGATGAGGAGGAAGAGACTCCACTAACCTCGATAGCCGCTCGTATGTACGATGAAGTCTATGACCGCAACGTGGAACTTCAGGATACCGTTGAGGAGTTGCAGGAGATAGTAGCTGAACAATAGACTGCAATGACGCAAAAAGACGGCGAGATCCAGGATCGTGAGGAACGACTGACAAACGCCGAGGAGAAACTAGTACAGACCGAAGGAGAAAAAGAACAATTGATCGAGATGGTTGCTGAACTGAAGAGCAAGCTGAGAGAAGAAGCTGCTAAGAGGGCAAGAGCTGAAGATGCATACAAGGAAGCTTATCAACGAACCAGATTAGCAACAAGAGACACACAAGCAAAGAGGATGAAGATGGAAGAGATGGATAAAGTATTTAACACTGCAATAAATCGAGCTCAAGATTGGGTCATGGGATATCCGATTCAGTTCGAGACGCTACCATCATACGTGTTAGATCGCAGAACAATGTTTCGAGTCATGGAGGAGGAACGTGATAGGGCTAAGAAGTATCTTAATAGAACATTGTAGCTGTAGTACGATGGGTGAAAGGTTAAATAAATTGTAAATCCCAAGTCTTATGCAACCTATGGGATATGATTATTTTATAACCTATGGGATAAATTGTAGCAAAGATGCTATTGTTTTATATTTTTGAAAAGGTTATGAATAAACAAAAGTTGTTATTTTATTCAAAGTGTTATGTGTTATGTGATTATTTTCTGTTATGGAGACTAGTTAACTAGAAAATACTTAAATAAGCGGAGTAATAGTCTAATAGATGTTTTGTTTTAACAGAAAATGCCTCCCAGACGTCAACCAACACGACAGAGAACCACCGAAGAAACCAATAACGTCAATGTTGATGGTAACCCCGTTCAACAATTAGTGACTTTACTGACAGGAGCATTGCAGAATCAACCACAAAATCATGGTACAACGTTTAAGGATTTCAAGGCGGTTGGACCACCTGAATTCCGTGGGTCCATGAATCCAGTCGAAGCACAAACCTGGATTATGGAGATAGAAAAAGTGTTCGATGTCGCTAGGGTAGGGGATGACCAGAAGACTGTTTTCGCAATATTTATGTTGAAAGCAGAAGCTAGTTATTGGTGGCAGGCCAATAAAACTTGGGAAGGGCCAGGAGTGGTGACCTGGGATAGGTTCAAGGAGTTATTTTTCGAGACCTATTTTTCGGAGAGTTCGAAGAGTCAGTTGGAAGTACAGTTTCTGGAACTGAAGCAAGGGACGATGACGGTATCCGAGTATGCCGCAAAATTCAACGAATTGGCAAGGTTTGCGCCATATCAAGTCAGCACAGACGAACGTAAGGCGAAGAGATTTGAACAGGGACTGAAGCCCTGGCTGTACAGTAGGGGTCTCCCTGTTCCAATTGAAGACATTTGCAGCGGTGATGGAGAAAGCAGTACTTGCTGAAGGTGGAGGCGAGGCGGTGACAAAGTTCAACCAGGAACAAAAGAAGAAGAAGAATGAGAATGAGATTAAGAATGGAGCTGGTAACAGTGGAAGCAACAACAGCTTGAAGAGAAAGTGGAATGGGAGTATGGGTACTGGAAACCAGTAGGGTAACCAACAAAATAAAAAGTTTGAAGCATGTGCCACATGTGGGAAGTTTCACAAGGGTGAGTGCTTGATGGGAAAATGAGTTCGCTACAATTGTGGCCAGGAGGGTTACATCGCCCCAAATTACACTAAACCGAAGAAGAATACGTGCTTCACGTGCGGATCCAAGGATCACTTTGCTCATGAATGTCCTAAGAAGAAGGAGGGAGTGACAACCAGAAGTAGTGGAGGTAACAATGGAAGTACATGGGCCATTGCAGGACCTACAGCATCAAACAAACCCACAGCCAGAACCTTCAACATGACTGTGCAAGATGCTGTGAAATCAAAAGATGTGGTGTCAGGTATTATCCCAATCAATGATATTGATGCATATGTATTATTTGATTCAGGTGCTACTTGCTCGTTTATATCTGATGAGTTTGCTAAGAGGTTAGAATTGCCTAGAGAAGAACTGAATTTTCCTTTGAACATAGAAATTGCGAATAAGGAAATAATCCCTATTAGGTTCGTATACAAGAACTGTAGGGTGAACATTAAGGAGAATATCTTGTTGGTAGATTTAATTCCGATTAAACTCGGGGAGTTTGACGTAATTTTGGGAATGAATTGGCTGTTCAAATATGAAGCAGTAATCGATTGTCACAAGAAGTGTGTAAACCTTATGACTCCGTCAAAGGTAGTATTTTTTGGTAGCAAGTCACCTAGACAAATGAAATGTCTGACAACTATGCAGGCCAAGAAATTGTTGAGTCAAGGTTGTGTGGGCTATTTAGCTTACATAGTCGATACTCAGAAGAAGAAGGGTGTGAAAATAGAAGAAATACCAGTGGTTAGAGAATTCGTAGATGTATTTCCGGAGGATTTGCCAGGACTACCGCCTGATAGAGAGATTGAGTTCGTAATCGATTTAGTGCTAGGAACAACACCAATATCGAAGGCCCCATACAGAATGGCTCCGGTGGAAATGAAAGAACTGATGGTACAGTTGCAAGAACTGCTGGACAAGAAATATATTTAACCAAGCGTATCGCCGTGGGGAGTGCCAGTTTTATTCGTGAAGAAGAAGGACGGGTCAATGCGTCTTTGCATTGATTACAGGGAGTTAAACAAAGTCACTACAAAAAATAAATACCCGTTGCCAAGAATAGATGATTTGTTTGACCAATTGAAGGGTGCCAAATACTTTTCGAAAATAGATTTGAGAAGTGGGTATCACCAGCTAAAAGTGAGGAAGGAGGATATACCACGAACGACATTTAGAACTCGGTATGGACATTACGAGTTTCTGGTGATGTCTTTTGGTTTAACCAATGCACCTGCTGCGTTCATGGATTTGATGAACAGGGTGTTTAAATCATTCCTAGACAAGTTTGTAGTGGTATTTATCGACGACATTCTAGTATTTTCTAGAACTCAGGAAGAACACGTGGAACACTTACGTTTGACATTGGAGACACTAAGAAGGGAAAAGCTGTACGCGAAATTCTCTAAGTGTGAATTTTGGCTCGACCGTGTATAATTTTTGGGTCATGTTATTGACAAGGATGGGATTTCAGTGGATCCATCAAAAGTGGAAGCTGTAATCAATTGGGAACAGCCAAGAACACCGTCAGAAGTGAGGAGTTTCTTGGGACTGGCTGGTTATTATAGAAGATTTATTCAAGATTTTTCTAAGATAGCCACTCCTTTAATAAATTTGACAAGGAAAGCTGTAAAATTCGTGTGGACGAAAAAATGTGAAGAAAGTTTTCAAGATTTGAAGAAGAAGCTAAGTGTAGTATCTGTGTTGACATTACCAGATAATACAGGAAACTTTGTGGTGTATAGTGATGCCTCACACAAAGGGTTGGGTTGTGTTCTGATGCAGAACGACAAAGTTATTGCGTATGGATCAAGACAACTGAGGGATTATGAGAAAGGGTATCCGACTCATGATTTGGAATTGGCTGCAGTTGTATTTGCTCTGAAGATATGGAGGCACTATCTTTATGGAGAGAAATGTGATATCTACACAGACCACAAAAGTCTGAAGTATATCTTCACTCAGAAGGATTTGAACATACGTCAACGAAGATGGATGGAATTGATAAAGGATTACGATTGTGAGATCTTTTATCCTCCGGGCAAAGCAAATGTAGTGGCAGATGCTTTAAGCAGGAAAGGTCGGGAGAAATTGATGCTGATAACAACTCAGGAGGAGCTCATTTCAGCAATGACAAAACTGGAGTTGGAAATCAAGTTTCCAAAAGAATCTGACGAACAACTATTTCAGTTAGAAGCAGGTCCAACTTTACTGGAAAAGGTGAAGAACGCTCAGTTATAAGATGAAGAATGTGGAAAGATAAAGAAGAATATGGTTGATGGAATTGGTACGAAATACAAGGTCGATACCGAAGGGTTACTACGGTTCGAGGGAAGAATCTGGGTTCCAGCAACACCAGAGCTGAAAGAAGAAATTTTGACCGAAGCTCATATCTCAAAATATTCAATTCATCCAGGAAGCACAGAAATGTATCAAGATTTGCGCCGACATTTTTGGTGGCCGAATATGAAAAGGGACGTTGCAGAATACGTAGCGAAGTGCTTGACATATCAAAGAGTAAAAGCTGAACATCAAAGACCCAGCGGATTACTTCAACCGTTGAAAATACCAGAATGGAAGTGGGAACACATCACGATGGATTTTGTGGTGGGTCTTCTAACTACTCAGAGAGGATGTGATGCGATTTGGGTGATAGTGGGCAGACTGACGAAATCAACGCACTTTCTACCAATAAAGATTAGATTCAATCTTGATCAGTTGGCAAGATTGTACATTAAGGAGATCGTTTCGAGGCACGGAGTGTCAGTATCAATTGTGTCCGATAGAGATCCGCGATTCACATCAAATTTCTGGAAGAGATTACAAGAATGCATGGGGACACAGTTACGAATGAGTACGGCGTATCATCCACAAACAGATGGCCAAAGCGAACGAACAATTCAGACATTAGAAGATATGCTGAGAGCATGTGTCATGGACTTTAAAGGAACCTGGGAAGAACAATTACCGTTGGTGGAATTTGCTTACAACAACAGTTACCACGCGAGCATCGGCATGCCGCCTTACGAGGTATTGTACGGCAGAAAGTGCAGAACTCCACTGTGCTGGAATGAAGTCGGTGAACGACAATTGTTAGGACCAGAATCGGTACAACAAATTGTTGGCATTGTTAAACTCATCAGGACAAGATTAATAGTAGCCCAAGACAGACAGAAAAAGTATACTGATCAACATAGACAAGATAGTGCATTCGACGTAGGAACTTTTGTATTTTTAAAAGTTTCTCATTGGAAAGGGAAAATTCGTTTCGGTAAAAAGGGAAAGCTAAGCCCGAGGTTTATTGGACCCTTTGAAGTGCTGCGAAGAGTGGGAGAAGTGGCTTACGAGGTAGCTCTACCTCCAGGGTTGGAAAACATTCATAATGTTTTTCACATTTCGGAGTTACGACCATATAAACCCGACTACAAACATGTGATCGAGTATGAACCGTTGCAGTTCGAGAAAGATTTGTCTTATGAAGAGATTCCTATCCAGATAGTCGACAAGAAAGAACAAGTGCTCAGGAATAAAGTGATACCTTCTGTGAAGGTGATATGGAGGAACCACAACGCTGAAGAAGCAACATGAGAACTCGAAGAGAAAATGTTGAAAGAGTACCCTGAGTTATTTGTTTAATCTATTTCTTCGATTCTAGGGACAGAATCTTTGTAAGTAGGGAAGAATGTAACGAATGATTTGTTTGACTTGTGATTCTGGGGACAGAATCCTTGTAAGGAGGGAATGATGTAACATTCCAGAATTTTAAAATGTAATATTAAATATTTATTGATTTATATAAGTATTTAATGGATATGTTTATTGTTGAATAAATAATTGTTCAATTTGAGTTTATGGGGTGTAATTATTTATTTGTTAAATAACTAATTAAATATTAAATAATAAATATTTATTTATAATATTAAATATTTTTTGAATTATATGATAAATTGAGTTGATGTGATTTAGTTATTTATTTGTTAAATAAATAATTAAGGAGATAAGAAAATTAGTTGTTATGAGATTATATAATAATTGAATTTATTAAGAAAGCTAGAGAGCTTATAGTGATTTAAATAAATTATAATATTTTAAATGGGAAATTGTAATTTAAAATATTAATCGGTTAAATAAAATTATAATTATAAAAGAAATTATAGTTAGGTGATATTAAATTATGTGCTAAAGTAATTGAATAGATTAATGTTTTAATTGATTCATTAATTTAATAAAGGTGTGACTCATAACCTTCCTTAAATGAGTTATTAAAATAAATTAAAAGAGTTAATTTAGTTTTTCCAAACATGTCTTATTGCATAATAAGTCTTTATTTTAATTAGGTTTACCAAACAAGTTGTAAGGGTTAATTGATTATATTTTAGTGGTTAGCCAAACAAGCCTTATGACTTTTGATTTTCAAAATAAAAATAACTGATGTCAGTTATGTTAGAGTTATATTATATATTTATTATATACATTATATCTATATACGTTATATTTTATTACGTAAACAAGAGTTGGGAGAAGGGAGAAGAAGAAGAAGAGCACAGAGAAAATTGAGAGAACTCTAGAAAAAAATTGAGAGAAATTCTAACAGGTTTGGGAAAGGAATTGGAGAAAAGCTTGATAATCAAAAGGAGAACTATCATCTTCATAATCCAAGGTAGGAGCTCAATCTCTTTATTTAAAAATTTAGTTTTCCTCTTCCCAAAAAGTCTCTGTGAAATTTTTATAAAGGATAAATTGTTGTTATGTATATAGTTTGGTATGATTATTTATTATAAGGTTATTTCATGAGTTTATATATGATTATAGGCATAGTAATTCATGTATATATGTGTTTTGTGGAAGAAAGTATATTACAGTTGTAACACCCCCTTTCCGAAATAGAAAGAGAGGTTACTCAAAACACAAACAAACTAATAAATTTAATAGCAAGGCTCAAAGCCACAAAAGAATAGTCTTAATAACTGATAAATACCACAAGTCAACCATAATAAATCTCCAACTGTCTCAAACCACAATCTAAAATAATTATTACAATTCCAAGTAAACTGACACATCAAGTCTAAACAGAATATTTCTAAATCATTGGAATGAATGGAGCTCTCATCACACTTGCCCTTGATTCCCCTGATTACCTGCCGGAAAAAAATACATCATGAGCCAATTGCCCAGTACGGATATAGAATACAAATAATGAATCAAAATAACTAACTCAATTAAATGAAAAGAGACGAAACGAACTGAAACGAAACGAACAAATCCAACACAACGAAATAATAGGCTGAAACAAATGGCTGGGTGTTATTTCATACCGAGCTCAAAATAAAACAAAAATATACCTTGCCACACAGGCAAGTCAAATAATGCCACATAGGCAAATCAAATAATGCCACACAGGCAAGTCACATACATTGGGCCGCGAATCCAATGCATGTAAAATCGGAAGGCGTGTTTGACACAAACATCACCAATCCGCAGAACAGAACAGAACAGAAAACTAGGGTCGACCCATACTCCTCCCACAACAAAACACCAAATGGCTAACTCCCACCGGAGCACAAAACAGAGACGCCGTGGACTGATCACACCGCCACGGAAGGTGTCATGCCTCAGTGCCAAGAGGACATGCCTGTGGTACCCCCACATGTGGTTATAGCTCAGGTATACCCTACGGTATTCTAACTACTATAATGTCACAACACATGCGACACAACAAAGGGGTTCTGACATGTACATGTTAAACTGAAACGAGATATCAACACAAAGTCTTCAAAATTATTAACATGCACATTACTACAAATATCAAAAATAAATTTAGACATGTTGTACTAGTCTACAGAGTACAAATATAAGTTCCAACTATGAACGCCAAACGAAACTATCACAATGAATTTGACAAGAAATAATCATGAGAGACAATACTAATTTTCAAAACGCATAACGAAACGAACAAATTAAAAATAAAAGAGTCTCGCTGAAAGAGTACGGAATCCGTACCTGGATTAAGTAATGTAATACCCAAAGTTATTATCCCAATATAGTTCGTTAAATTCCTTCCGTCTGGGCTAATTAATAAATGAAAATAAATAAATAAATAAATAAACAATTAACTTATAAACTCAATAATAATTATACTATTAAATTTAATGATCCTAATCTGTGATAATTACGTTATTATGACATAACATTTAACCAATTCCATTACCTAGTTATTATAATTATAAGAAATTCACTGTCTCCTTTTTCGCATGATACCAATATTAGAACTCTGACTTAACAGATCACGTAATTCAATTAGCATACAATTGGAAAACATTACTTTTCTTTAATCAATATATATATATATATATATATATATATATATATATATATATATATATATATATATATATATATCATCTTCCTGCAATCCACTTTAACCCATCAACCATCAATTTTCGCGGAAGTAATATACTTATATAAAATATGTATTTTAACTTTAAGAGGAACTGAACATTTTACAAGAAGATTTATCAAAATTTCAAAAGAAAAAGCAATCACTTACCAAATGGATCTCGCCAAAAATCAACTTTTAACAGATTTCTCCTCCTCAACTGCTATACGACTGCGCCTACTTCTTTTCTTTTATCAGATGACTAAAGATATAATATATTATTTAGGGTTCTTGTTTTATTTATTATTTATCTTATTAATTCTCTTAATAATAATAAAGTTAATATTACCCACATTTAATAAAATTAAACCCAATAAATTTTAAAGCCCAAATTGTACTAAATTAATTTATCCATCTCTTATTAATATTTACTAGCCCACCCAAATTAAATAACTAGTTTGACCCAAATAAATGATAAAGTCCAATTAATATTATTTAAAGCAAAATAATTTTTTTTTTCATTATTCAATAATTTATTTATTTTACTGGGTATTACATCACCTACCCCTTAAAAGTATTCTGTCCTCGGAATCAAAAGAATGGAACGCACTTAATTTTCAAAGAGTTGCGGATACTCCGCTCGAATAGACTCCTCCATCTCCCATGTAGCCTCCCGCTCCGAATGGTTCCTCCACAGAACCTTAATAAACGGAATAGTCTTCCTCCTCATAATCCTTTCTTGACGATCCAAAATCGCCTCAGCTTTCTCCTCACAAGTAAGATCCTCCCGAATCTTATCGAATGGATATTGCACCACATACAACGGATGATAATGATAACTCCTCAACACCGACACATGAAATACATTGTGCACATGAGCTAGCTGTGGAGGCAAAGCTAACCGATATGCAACCTCACCAACCATCTCCAAAATCTCAAATGGGCCGATATAACGTGGACTAAGCTTTCCTTTCAACTCGAATCGCTGAATCGTCGAATCGCCGAATGCCCTTCCAAGGAGAAACTTTTAGAAACACATGCTCACCAGGTTCAAACTCTAAAGTCCTCCTATGCTTATCAGCATAACAATTCTATCGTGATCGAGCCGACTTCAATTTCTCCTTAGCCACCGCTACCTTCTCCGTAGTGATTTGAACTAACTCAGGCCCTTCTATAGCCCTTTCGCCAACCTCATCCCAACAAGTTGGTGCCCGATACTTTCTACCATACAGTGCCTCAAACGGAGCCATTCCTATACTTGCATTGCCGTCGGGGACAAGAGGCTACCAAATTTATAGTGATGCTTCTAAGAAGGGCTTGGGGTGTGTTTTGATGCAACACGGTAAGGTGATTGCTTATGCTTCTAGGCAGCTTAAACCTTACGAGGTGAACTACCCCACACATGATTTGGAGTTGGCAGCGGTGATCTTTGCCTTAAAGATTTGGAGGCACTATTTGTATGGAGGAGTCTATTCGAGCGGAGTATCCGCATCTCTTTGAAAATTAGGTGCGTTCCATTCTTTTGATTCCGAGGACGGAATTCTTTTAAGGGGTAGGTGATGTAATACCCAGTAAAATAAATAAATTATTGAATAATGAAAAAAAAATTGTTTTGCTTTAAATAATATTAATTGGACTTTGTCATTTATTTGGGTCAAACTAGTTATTTAATTTGGGTGGGCTAGTAAATATTAATAAGAGATGGGTAAATTAATTTAGTACAATTTGGGCTTTAAAATTTATTGGGTTTAATTTTATTAAATGTGGGTAATATTAACTTTATTATTATTAAGAGAATTAATAAGATAAATAATAAATAAATAAATAAAACAAGAACCCTAAATAATATATTATATCTTTAGTCGTCTGATAAAAGAAAAGAAGTAGGCGCAGTCGTATAGCAGTTGAGGAGGAGAAATCTGTTAAAAGTTGATTTTTGGCGAGATCCATTTGGTAAGTGACTGCTTTTTCGTTTGAAATTTTGATAAATCTTCTTGTAGAATGTTCAGTTCCTCTTAAAGTTAAAATACATATTTTATATAAGTATATTACTTCCGTGGAAATTGATGGTTGATGGGTTAAAGTGGATTGCAGGAAGATGATATATATATATATATATATATATATATATATATATATATATATATATATATATATATTTTGATTAAAGAAAAGTAATGTTTTCCAATTGTACGCTAATTGAATTAGGTGATCTGTTAAGTCAGAGTTCTAATATTGGTATCATGCGAAAAAGGAGACAGTGAATTTTTTATAATTATAATAACTAGGTAATAGAATTGGTTAAATGTTATGTCATAATAACGTAATTATCACAGATTAGGATCATTAAATTTAATAGTATAATTATTATTGAGTTTATAAGTTAATTGTTTATTTATTTATTTATTTATTTTCATTTATTAATTAGCCCAGACGGAAGGAATTTAACGAACTATATTGGGATAATAACTTTGGGTATTACATTGCTTAATCCAGGTACGGATTCCGTACTCTTTCAGCGAGACTCTTTTATTTTTAATTTGTTCGATTCGTTATGCGTTTTGAAAATTAGTATTGTCTCTCATGATTATTTTTTGTCAAATTTATTGTGATAGTTTCGTTTGACGTTCATAGTTGGAACTTATATTTGTACTCTGTAGACTAGTACAACATGTCTAAATTTATTTTTGATATTTGTAGTAATGTGCATGTTAATAATTTTGAAGACTTTGTGTTGATATCTCGTTTCAGTTTAACATGTACATGTTAGAACCCCTTTGTTGTGTCGCATGTGTTGTGACATTATAGTAGATAGAATACCGTAGGGTATACCTGAGCTATAACCACCTGTGGGGATACCACAGGCATGTCCTCTTGGCACTGAGGCATGACACCTTCCGTGGCAGTGTGATCAGTCCACGGCGTCTCCGTTTTGTGTTCTGGTGGGAGTTGGCCATTTGGTGTTTTGTTGTAGGAGGCGTATGAATCGACCCTAGTTTTCTGTTCTGTTCTGTTCTGCGGATTGGTGATGTTTGTGCCAAACACGCCTTCTGATTTTACATGCATTGGATTCGCGGTCCAATGTATGTGACTTGCCTGTGTGGCATTATTTGATTTGCCTATGTGGCATTATTTGACTTGCCTGTGTGGCAAGGTATATTTCTATTTTATTTTGAGCTCGGTATGAAATAACACCCAGCCATTTGTTTTAGCCTATTATTTCGTTGTGTTTGATTTGTTCGTTTCGTTTCAGTTCGTTTCGTCTCTTTTCATTTAATTGAGTTAGTTATTTTGGTTCATTATTTGTATTCTATATCCGTACTGGACAATTGGCTCATGTTGTGTTTTCTTCCGGCAGGTAATCAGGGGAGTTAAGAGCAAGTGTGATGAGAGCTCCATTCATTTCAATGATTTAGAAATATTCTGTTTAGACTTGATGTGTCAGTTTACTTGGAATTGTAATAATTATTTTAGATTGTGGTTTGAGACAGTTGAAGATTTATTATGGTTGACTTGTGGTATTTATCAGTTATTAAGACTATTCTTTTGTGGCTTTGAGCCTTGCTATTAAATTTATTAGTTTGTTTGTGTTTTGAGTAACCTCTCTTTCTATTTCGGAAAGGGGGTGTTACAGAGTATCCGTACTTTTTCAGCGAGACTCTTTTATTTTTAATTTGTTCGTTTCGTTATGCGTTTTGAAAATTAGTATTGTCTCTCATGATTATTTCTTGTCAAATTCATTGTGATAGTTTCGTTTGGCGTTCATAGTTGGAACTTATATTTGTACTCTGTAGACTAGTACAACATGTCTAAATTTATTTTTGATATTTGTAGTAATGTGCATGTTAATAATTTTGAAGACTTTGTGTTGATATCTCGTTTCAGTTTAACATGTACATGTTATAACCCTTTGTTGTGTCGCATGTGTTGTGACATTATAGTAGTTAGAATACCGTAGCGTATACCTGAGCTATAACCACCTTTGGGGGTACCACAGGCATGACACCTTCCGTGGCGGTGTGATCAGTCCACGGCGTCTCCGTTTTGTGCTCCGGTGGGAGTTGGCCATTTGGTGTTTTGTTGTGGGAGGCATATGGGTCGACCCTAGTTTTCTGTTCTGTTCTGTTCTACGGATTGGTGATGTTTGTGCCAAACACGCCTTCCGATTTTACATGCATTGGATTCGCGGTCCAATGTATGTGACTTGCCTGTGTGGCATTATTTGATTTGCCTATGTGGCATTATTTGACTTGCCTGTGTGGCAAGGTATATTTCTGTTTTATTTTGAGCTCGGTATGAAATAACACCCAGCCATTTGTTTCAGCCTATTATTTCGTTGTGTTAGATTTCTTCGTTTCGTTTCAGTTCGTTTCGTCTCTTTTCATTTAATTGAGTTAGTTATTTTGGTTCATTATTTCTATTCTATATCCGTACTGGGCAATTGGCTCATGCTGTGTTTTCTTCCGGCAGGTAATCAGGGGAATCAAGGGCAAGTGTGATGAGAGTTCCATTCATTCCAATGATTTAGAAATATTCTGTTTAGACTTGATGTGTCAGTTTACTTGGAATTGTAATAATTATTTTAGATTGTGGTTTGAGACAGTTGGAGATTTATTATGGTTGACTTGTGGTAGTTATCAGTTATTAAGACTATTCTTTTGTGGTATTTAGTTTGGTATTTATCAGTAGTTTGTGTACAGGTATCGGCAGCATCTTATTAACACCAAGTTTGCTGATGTGTCAGCAGTGGCCAATGCTGCCAAGAATATTGAGATGGAGAGACAAGACTTTCGGTCTTCTAAACCGGAAGGGAGTCGAAAGAGGGACAGAGATGACCAGCATGGTCAAACTTCGGGTCAGCACGGGAAGAATCAGGGTGGTTAGTGGAACAAGAACCGTGGTGGCCAGCAGGGGCAATGGCGTGGACAGAATCAGAACAGGGATTATCAGCAGATGCTTCAGCAAGGGCAAAATCGTCAGCTTCAGCTACCTTGGTATGGACAGAATCGTCAGCAGGGGCATAATCGTCAGCAGGGGCAAAATCAGGGTCGTTATCCCGGACCAGCTGGTGGGGGTAACCCGAATCTCATTCCAATAGCTCCTTGTGCTACTTGTGGGGCTATTCATCCGGGGAGACAGTGTCGTAGACTCACCGGTGCATGTTTCTTGTGTGGACAGATGGGTCATATTGCTAGGGATTGTACCGGTCCACGTGGAACTGGTTGAGGTGGTGATAATGGTGGTAATAGAGGTCAGCGTCAGGGTGGTCGAGTGTTTGCCTTGACATATAACCAGGCAGCAGGTGCACCAGGTACTGTTTCTGGCACTCTTTTAGTTGGCAATCGTGAGGCGTCTATTTTATCTGATACCAACTCTGTAACACCCCCTTTCCGAAATAGAAAGAGAGGTTACTCAAAACATAACAAAACTAATAAATTTAATAGCAAGGCACAAAGCCACAAAAGAAAAGTCTTAATAATTGATACATACCACAAGTCAACCATAAAAATCTCCAACTGTCTCAAACCACAATCTAAAATAATTATTACAATTCCAAGTAAACTGACACATCAAGTCTAAACAGAATATTCCTAAATCATTGGAATGAATGGAGCTCTCATCAGACTTGCCCTTGATCCCCCTGATTACCTGCCGGAAGAAAACACAGCATGAGCCAATTGCCCAGTACGGATGTAGAATACAAATAATGAACCAAAATAACTAACTCAATTAAATGAAAAGAGACGAAGCGAACTGAAACGAAATAAACAAATCTAACACAACGAAATAATAGGCTGAAACAAATGGTTAGGTGTTATTTCATATCGAGCTCAAAATAAAACAGAAATATACCTTGCCACACAGGCAAGTCAAATAATGCCACATAGGAAAATCAAATAATGCCACACAGGCAAGTCACATACATTGGACCGCGAATCCAATGCATGTAAAATCGGAAGGCGTGTTTGGCACAAACATCACCAATCCGCAGAACAGAACAGAACAGAAAACTAGGGTCGACCCATACGCCTCCCACAACAAAACACCAAATGGCCAAATCCAACCGGAGCACAAAACGGAGACGCCGTGGACTGATCACACCGCCACGGAAGGTGTCATGCCTCAGTGCCAAGAGGACATGCCTGTGGTACCCCCACAGGTGGTTATAGCTCAGGTATTCTCTGCGGTATTCTAACTACTATAATGCCACAACACATGCGACACAACAAAGGGGTTCTAACATGTACATGTTAAACTGAAACGAGATATCAACACAAAGTCTTCAAAATTATTAACATGCACATTACTACAAATATCAAAAATAAATTTAGACATGTTGTACTAGTCTACAGAGTACAAATATAAGTTCTAACTATGAAAGCCAAACGAAACTATCACAATGAATTTGACAAGAAATAATCATGAGAGACAATACTAATTTTCAAAACGCATAACGAAACAAACAAATTAAAAATAAAAGAGTCTCGCTGAAAGAGTACGGATACTCTGTAACACCCCATTTCCAAAATAGAAAGAGAGGTTACTCAAAACACAAACACACTAATAAATTTAATAGCAAGGCTCAAAGCCACAAAAGAATAGTCTTAATAAATGATAAATACCAGAAGTCAACCATAATGAATCTCCAACTGACTCAAACCACAATCTAAAATAATTATTACAATTCCAAGTAAACTGACACATTATGTCTAAACAGAATATTTCTAAATCATTGGAATGAATGGAGCTCTCATCACACTTACCCTTGATTCCCCTGATTACCTGTCGGAAGAAAACACAGCATGAGCCAATTGCCCAGTACGGATATAGAATACAAATAATTGATGGTTGATGGGTTAAAGTGGATTGCAGGAAGATGATATATATATATATATATATATATATATATATATATATATATATATATATATATATATATATATATATATATATATATATATATATTTTGATTAAAGAAAAGTAATGTTTTCCAATTGTATGCTAATTGAATGAGTTAACAGATACCAATATTAGAACTCTAACTTAACAGATCACCTAATTCAATTAGCATACATATATATATATATATATATATATATATATATATATATATATATATATATATATATATATATATATATATATCATCTTCCTGCAATCCACTTTAACCCATCAACCATCAATTATTTGTATTCTATATCCGTACTGGGCAATTGGCTCATGCTGTGTTTTCTTCCGGCAGGTAATCAGGGGAATCAAGGGCAAGTGTGATGAGAGCTCCATTCATTCCAATGATTTAGAAATATTCTGTTTAGACTTGATATGTCAGTTTACCTAAAATTGTAATAATTATTTTAGATTGTGGTTTGAGACAGTTGGAGATTTATTATGGTTGACTTGTGGTATTTATCAGTTATTAAGACTATTCTTTTGTGACTTTGAGCCTTGCTATTAAATTTATTAGTTTGTTTGTGTTTTGAGTAACCTCTCTTTCTATTTCGGAAAGGGGGTGTTACAACAGTGTTTACAGGAAAATATATATGAATATGGCTTAATTTAAAAAATAGAAATTTAGGTTTTATTAGTTGTTAAATTGATATATTGATTATTGAAATTGATAGAATATGTAAAATCATAACTATGATATTTTGAAATTTCTGTTTTGGTTGAAAAACAAATTCACAATGTTGATTTCCATTGAAAATATCAAAAAATGGAGTTTTTGCCAAAAACATTGAAATTGGGTGTTGTAACTTTGATGTTTATGTTAATTTATGGATAGAAACTTGTTAGAAGTCTTCACAATATGTTTATATGAAGTTTATATGTAAATTACATGATAATCAGTCTATTGGATTCGAGCTTTTAGGCCAATTTGGCTTTTTCTTGTACTGTTGCCAAAGCTGTCAGTCGAAACTGCAGTTTCGCGCCGCGGCGCGGCGTCAGCAGTACATTAGTGGCGCCGCAGCGCCATCACCACGCCGTAGCACGGCTTTGTTGTTCATTCACTTTGCCGCAGCTCCGACTCTGTGCCGCAGCGCGAACCACAGTATAAACTGTGGCGCCGCAGCGCGAGTTTGCAGAATGGTCTGACAATGTAATTTTTGTACACGAAATTTTAAGGAACACTATATGACAATAGTAGGACTGTAAAATATTGATTTTTAATGTTTCTATGCTATGAATAAATATGTTATTACATATTAATTTGTGTTATAATTGATTATGTGATTATATAATCAAACCTAAATGATAAACGTACTTAGTTATGTTTGTAAAGTGTTAATGGCTAACTATGTCATGATGACATATGTTTATAGGATATTGTGATTCGTATTAATTCAGTTTAGCCTACGAGCAAGGAAAGTTTTCTAACTCTATTTTATAATTGAGCAAGTTTTCTAATCCTTTGTCTTATTGAACTATTTGATGTTGAACAATTTATTCTTGTAATTAAATTTTTGGTTAGCATGCATAACTAGATTTCTATGCATGTTTAATATTCAGTTCTAATTAACCTTGGCTTAGTATTGTTCAAGCAAGGTATGCTTTAGTATTCAAATTGTATGCTATTAGATTATTCCTAAAGCATGATTTTAGTTACTATGATTAATTCAATTATGATTATTCTATAAGCATAATGTCATGGACTTTATTCAACTACTCCGTAGTTGATGTTCGTTGAATTCCAAATTACCTTGAAAGCTTATCCAAACCAAACTTACATTGGTGTGGACTTGTATTCTAAATACTGAGATGAAAAACTCTTTTAATAGAGGTTTACGCTTAGCGTTGAAATAGTTGTGCACAATACATTGTACGAAGGGTTGATCCCCCTAAGTACGTGGAGTCCTTATAGTCTTATGACTGTTAAAGTTAAAGTTGAAAGATTACTTATAACTGTGGACATGATTTGTGGTCATTAGACCCTCAGTGAATGTTATAACTCTCAGAAAGTTAATAGAATATATTGTTCAGTTCTATTGATACTAATATTGTCAATTGATGTAAAAGTTTAAAGATTCACTTGTTGTTATTTCAAGTGGGCCTTGTTTGCTCACTCTTGCCTGTAAAATTTCTTACAGCTAAAGTTGAAACTGGTGAAGTACCAAGCACCAGTAAGGGAAAAGGAAAGATGAATAAATGCTGAAGACTTGTAATAGTTTGATAGTTTATTTTCAGACTTTGGTTTAATGATTGTAATGAAATTATTTAAATTTCAGCATGAATGATTGTTTGTAAAGGTTAGACAACCTGGGAGATTTTATTTAAGTTTAGTCCTGTATGGGCAGGTTTTCTTTTATTATTCAATTCTTTTATGAATGTGTAGTTAGTAAATGAATGTTTGATTACGTGAGCACCAAATCTTGAGGAAATGAAGTACCAGGATTTGGGGGTGTCACAGCCAACACAGTTACCCTGAAAGTCAACATTAAAGATCTTCTAGGATCGAAGCATTTAATGAAGTTGTTAGAGTCCCACAGGATAAATTTGATGATGATATGTTATTAAAACATATTTGTTCAGTAGTATTTGTAAAGTCCATAATGATAAAATGATGTACAAATATATCACGCATAGTGAAGATCAGATCACAGAGTGAACAGAAGATATCAGAGTGCAGAATGTAGAGGTCAAGTTGTGGAGCAGAATGTAGAGCTCAAGTCGTAGAGCAAAGTCAAGCACTGAATCTACGTTCCTCATCAGACTATAAGTTTGACTCAGTTCATAGAGCAAGTCAGAACTGATAGAAGATTGACAATAAGAAGCATTATAAATTGAAGAACCCAATGCAAGTTCAAATATCTTTAGTTGAAATCGAAGATCAGAAGATGTTTGTTTCTAAATAGCTATTTTGATGAAGTGAAAACTTAACCATGTGGTTGGTAGAACTCAAAATGATGTGATAAGTCAAAGAAGCCAAAAACAAGCTAACATAACCGCCCCTAGAAGTCAACATCAAGGATCCTCGAGTATCAGAACATTAAATGCTCAATGGGAACTTTGTAATGGGAAGAACTAAACGAAGTCTATAAAAGGCAAGAAGATTCAAATTAACAATACGAATCACAAACAAACAAGCTGAAATCCTACCAAAGTAAAAAGAGCCTTACTCTACAATACGCTGCTAAGTCTTGAAGAAGTCAAGTTTATTAAAAACTTAGCAGCACCTTAAACAACACATTCAACCAACAGTGATTCATTGCCTTTGTGATAATATTCCAAATCTAAGTGACTTGAACATATATTAGTGATCTAGACTATGTGTCCCTATTCTGAGACTAAGTGACTTGAAGGACCTTAGTGGTTCAGGAGTAAAAGATATTTGTGATCTATATCCTTATTGGATTTCTTATTCGTAGAGTAGAAGAGTGGACTAGGAGTTGTTTAGTCTCTGAACCACTTAAAACCTTCTGTTTCATTTACATTTAGTCTTTATATTATGTTATATTATTTGTGTGAATGAAATCCATAGGAAATAAATTTATAACTGAGATTTCATTAAATCTTTAAGGGAATTTTAAACTAATATTCCGCTGTGCTTAATTAACATTGATTAATTAATTAGCTGATACTACAATTTTTAGTAAGTGAAAAAGTTTTAAAGGATCTATTCAAACCCCTTTTCTAGATCTCTTTTGTGCTTCTGGGAAAGAATAAGTGGTATCAGAGCAAGTTCTTACAAACATAAAGCTTAGACTTTGAGTTGATCTTATGACACACAACAAAACCAATTCTTAGGTTGGTTGTGGAAATAAGCCACCTCTTCTAAATAGAGAAAAAATTGTTAACTGGAAGGTTCGTATGCAGGCATATATGGACGCAATTGATGATTATCTACTTGATTCTATTATCAACGGTCCATACGTCCAAACAAAGTTGACACTAAAAATTAAAGATCCGAATAAGATGGTTATCAAGTTAAGAATCGAATGGATTGATAATGAAAAGAAGTTGGTGCAACTAAATAAGAGGGCTAAGAACATACTGTTCATGACTATAGAAGATGAGCTCTTTGAGAATGTGGTCAACTGTATAACTGCTAAAAGCAGTTTGGGAATCCCTGTTAGTGATGCATGAGGGCACTGAAGAAGTCAGGGAGAACAAGCAGTCTCTTTTAAGGCAACAATATGAGATGTTCTCTTATGTGCATGAAGAGAACATCACAACAACATATGAACAGTTCAGTATGCTCCTCAACTCTCTGTGATCATATGAAAAGATCTATCCCAATAAAGATCTTAACATAAAATTCATGAGGGCACGATCAAGCAAATGTGATGCTAAGACCACTGCCATTCATGAGTCGAAGAATTTTCATGGGATGATTGTACAAAAGCTCTATGATAATCTCCATACCTATGACCTTGAGCTAAATAAATGGGAAAAAACCATATCAGGGAAAAAAAGGAAAGATAAATGTGTTACTCTAAAGGCATCTAAAGCTGCCTCCAAAGCTCCAACAGAAGTTGCCTTAAATAATGATGATGAAGAAGATGATGAAGATATAACCCTACTCGCCAGAAGGCAGAAGAAGTTCACGAGGAAGAGCAACAGTTGGAGACCAAGAAAAAACTTCAACAATAACAAGGGCAGTAGTAGCAGAGATCAAGATAAAGATTTATGCTACAATTTGAAGAAGCCTGACCATTATATCGCAGAGTGCACCAAACCTCTACAAGAAGAGCTCAAGAAATATAAGAAGAAACCTTATCCAAAAAAGGAGTTCAAAGGCTACAAGAAACATCACAAGAAGGAAAAAAACTTTGTAGCTGAGGGGTTATAATGTGATTCAAAGAAAGACTCCAACTTAAATTCTAGTGATGATGAAAGACCCCAAGTAGCCAATCTCTGTTTGATGGCCATAGAAGTTGATGTTGACAAGACCACTGATCTTTGAGAAATTGACATCAGCGAGGTATTTGATTTTAACTCTCCTGATATACATATTGATGATCTTAGAACTGCACTACATGATATAACAGTAGACTTGCATCAATATATGAAATGGTTCAGGGTTCTATCAAAGGACCATTCTCTCCTTCAAGAGGAGAAAGAGAAAGTGCAAGTGGAGTTGGAAACAACTTTATGAAGCACTGCCTCTCTATCCAGACTTGAGGCTGAGAATGTAAATTTGAGAAAGATAACTAAAGATAATGTATAGAGAGAGTCTTCTCTAACCTCTAAGATAGAGGAGTTGGAAAAGATAATTTTGATGTGGAATAGGTCTACCTCATCAATGGACTCACTGATCACTAGTCAGAGAGCTGTCTCTGATTGATCAGGTCTTGGTTTTGGAGATTCATCTTCAATTCTAAGTGTGGAAAATTCTATGGAGATTAACAACAACAGTGATTCTACTTCCCATAGAAGCATTGTGTTTATGAAATCCTCAAAAATCGTTGAGCGTATTATTTAAAGTTATACAATCTCTACAGATCATATTGTTGTTCTTAAAAATAACAGATCACATACTAGACTTGGTTTTGTGAAACCACATAGTAAGCCTAAGTCTACGATTGTGCCTTGAAGGATCGTAGAGTGAAGTAAATCTAACTCTACGAGCCAACCAAACATAAATCTTAGAACATATTTCTACTCTACGAAACCATAAAATCCTAGAGCAGTATGGAAGCAGAAAGAGTTTCAGCCAAGAAGAAATGCTGGATGTTTATCCCCCATATATATCCCAAGTGAGAAGATATCTGCATACACACACTCACACATGTAACATATCAAATGCTATAACTTTCATATGTATGGTTATGTAGCTGTATTATGTAATTATGATGATTATCATTTTTCATATTATCGACCCAAAGTTAGGTAGATTTGGATCCATAAGGGTACTAACAAAGTAGAACCCAAGTAAATTTGGGTACCAAAATAAAGAATGATTTTGTATGCAGGTACCAAGCTCCACTGAATCTATCTGGTATCTTTATAGTAGATGTTCTAGCCATATGACTGGCAACAAGGCTCTCCTATCTAATTTTAAAGCTAAAGATGGTCCAACAGTTGTCTTTGGAGATAACAACTTTGGGAAGACTAGATGATTTGGTTCAATTGGGAATGAAGCAATATCATTCAACAAATTTGCCTATGTTGAAGGATTGAACACAACCTGCTGAGCATAAGTCAACTGTACGATAAGGGTTATTAGGTCATCTTCCTCAACGACCGGTGTTAAGTTCGAGACTTGGAAACCAACTCCTTGAAGCTATCTTGATCAAGAGAAGGAAATGTATATGTGGTCAATCTAGATGAGGTTAATTCATCGACAACAACCTATTTCTTCGCTAAAGCCTCGGAAGATGTCAGTTGGTTGTGATATCGTAGATTGTCCCACTTAAGCTTTAAGAGCATGTCAAAGCTCATCTCTAAGGATCTAGCGAGAGGTATGCCAAAGTTAAGTTTTGTCAAAGAAAGACTGTGCAAGGCCTGTCAGCTTGGAAAGAAAACAAGGAACTCATTCAGAAGTAAGATAATAAATTCAAATAAAAGGCCCCTGCAGTTGCTGCATATGGATCTCTTTGGGCTTATCCCAACTGTTAGCCTTGGAGGCAAAAGATACTCACCGGTTATAGTGAATGACTACACCAGATTTACATGAGTATTCTTTCTAAGCTCTAAGGACGAAACCAACATTCAATTGGTCAAATTCTTCAAGCTGGTTATGAATGAGAAGGGCGAGAAAATCAAAGCAATAAGGAGTGACCATGGAAGAGAGTTTGATTTTTTTGAAGTAAATCAATTTTATGAAGATAATGATATTCATCATAACTTCTTAAATCTAAGAAATCCGTAACAAAATAGAGTAGCTAAGAGGAAGAACATAACATTGATTGAAGAAGGAAGGACACTTCTAGCAGGAGCTCATCTCCCTAAATACTTTTGGGCAAAAGCTGTCAACACTGCTTGCTATAATTAAAATAAATATCTTATTCACTCTAAGCTCAAGAAAAAGCCCTATGAGTTGTAGAAAGGAAGAATGCCAAAAATATAGTTACTTCCATGTATTTGGCTGTGTGTGCTGCGTCCTCAATAATGGCAAAAGATACTTAACCAAGTTCCAGCCAAAGTCAGACGAAAGAATCTTTCTTGGATTCTCTATTGAAAGCAAAACCTATAGAGTGTTCAATAAGAAGTCATTAACTGTTTAAGTCTCAATCCATGTTACCTTTGATGAGACTGACCAAGGCGAACCAAGCAAAGCTGCTCAACTTGATGAAATCATACACCTGGACCCACCGATTCTAGAGCAAGAGAACCTTATGATCGAAGAAGCTGAAGCTGCAGAGCCAGACCCAACGATCGTAGTGCCAGACAAGGAGATCGTAGAGTCCCTAGTTCCAAATATGGGAACTCTATGAATTGATGAAGCAATAGAGCAAGAACCAGATCTTGAAGAATTCAGACAAGAAGGCATAAAGAAAAATGTTCCACTAGGAAGCAGATGGGCAAGAGATCACACTCAAGACCTGATCTTTGGCAATCCAAGCGCTAGTGTTAGGACAAGGTCAACCAACTAAAATAAATGCTTCTACCTAAGCTTTCTTTCTCAAAAGAAGCTTAAAAAGATAGAAAAGCTATGCAAGATTCAAGATGGATTGAAGCAATGCAAGATGAGCTGAATCAGTTTGAAAGAAATAAAGTTTGGAGGCTTATCCCTAGGCCAAGAGATCATCCAGTCGTTGGTACCAAGTAGGTTTTTAGAAATAAGATGGATGAAGCTTGACAGATCACTAGGAATAGTGGCGAAGACAAAAAAAATTTTTTAGTGGGATCAAATTACTAAATTACACCCACAAAAATTCTATTGCATCATATATATAAAAAAATTTAGTGGGGTCAAATTACTAATTTTCACTATCAAAAAAATATATTACATCATATAAAAAAAATTCAGTGGGGTTAATTGACTCTACTACTCAACACGTAGCTTCGCCCCTGACTAGGAACAAGGCAAGGCTAGTAGCAAAAGGCTATTCTCAAGAAGAAGGAATCGATTATGACAAGACCTTTGTAACTATTGAAAAATTGGAAGCTATCAGGATGTTCCTAGCTTATGCAGTCCACATGAAGTTCAAAGTCTTCCAAATGGATGTCAAGAGTGCATTTTTGAACAGAGAACTTCAAGTAGAGGTTTATGTTGATCAACCTCCATGTTTTTTTAATCCAAATCATTTAAATTATGTCTATAGATTAGATAAAATACTTTATGGATTAAAACAAGCACCTATGACATGATATGAAATAATCACTACTTTTCTTATTAAAAATAGATTCACTAGAGGTAGGGTAGACACTAAACTGTTCCTTAGGAAGCACAAGGATAAATTTTTTTAGTTCAAATCTATGCAGATGATATCATTTTTGGTTCTACTGAAGAAAAATTATGTGAGAGATTTGCCAAGTTAATGAAGAGTAAGTTTGAGATGAGCATGATGGGTGAGCTGAACTACTTCCTTGGAGTTTGGACTACAAGTGAAGCAGTCAGATGATGGAATATTCATTAACTAAGCTAAGTATATCAAAAATCTACTCAAGAAGTATGATATGAAATCAGCCACTCACATGAAGACTCCAATGGCCTCTTCAACCAAACTTGATAAGGATGAAAATGGTAAACATATTGATATAACTCAATAAAGAGGTATGATAGGATCTCTCTTGTATTTAACTACTAAAAGACCATATATTATGTTTCTACTTTTATTTGTGCTATGTTTTAAGCTAATTCTAAGGAGTCTCACTTAATAACATTTATAAGAATTTTCAGATATCTCAAGGGTACTTTATATTTGGGATTGTGTTATCCCAAGGAGTCTCCCTTTTGTCTAATAGATATTCAGATACATATTTTGCTAGATGCAAGATTGACAGGAAAAGCACCAGCAATACTTGTCAACAGCTAGGTAATAAACTTGTTTCATGGTTTAGCAAGAAGCAAAACTCAGTGTAAACTTCAACTACAGAAGCTGAGTACATTGTTGCTAGTAGCTGTTGTGCTCAAATTTTGTAGATGAAGAATCATCTGTCTGAATATGGGTTTGATTTCAAGTCTATCGCTATATATTGTGATAATACTATTACTATTTCTATAACTCATAATCCTATCATGCATTCTAGGACTAAACATATAGACATTAGATATCACTTTATTAGCGATCATATGCAAAATGAAAATATATCTTTACATTTTATACCAACTGAAGATCAATTTGCTGATGTGTTTACAAAACCCTTAGACGAATCTAGGTTCAATAAGTTAATCAGTGAGTTAGGTATGCTAAATTTGTATCCTTAGTACTATGTTTTGGGAGTTACTAACAGTGCATGTAAGGCTCATAGAATTAATTAAGTTCGAAGAACTATCCAAGTTCGTAGAACGAGTCGTAAAGTGAAGGACCTCGTAGAGTGGATTGTTGAGCTGTGGGTAAACGTAGAGTGAAATGTCATTCAGAAGATTACTCAACGTTATCTCATAAGTTACAGAGCTCTAAGGTGGTTACTTTATGGCGTGTAGTCTTCACCATCAATAAAAGTGCGTGAATATAAGTATTTACTGCACCACAACTATTAATTACAGAAATGAAGCGACGTGCAATTAATTATTGCTTAACACGTGCCCCACTCTACCGAATTAAGAGGGAAGTGATTTTAAAATTTTCATCTAACATTTACTCTTGATTTGTAATATGAGATTTGTGCTTTCAAACTTTCAAACGTTCGAGGCTAGTTTTCCAAAAGTTTCCAAACTTAAACTATTTCTTTTCAAGTTTTAGTTCAATCAAAGAAAGAAATGACCTTATACCAAGTGATCACTATGAAACCCCAGATTTTATGAATACATATTTAATTTTTTCGAAATATTTTTTTTAAATATTATGGTGTGAATTTGAGATAATGTTATAGTTGTGGGTAGTATTTATAAATTTTGTAAAGTATGCAAGTTGTTGTATTATATTCGATTGGTCGAGGAATATTATTTTTATCAGGGAATATTCGTACGACGGCACAATTATTGGTGGACCCCACAACGAAATTATTGTTGGATTGAGAAAACGATAAATATTTTATGAAAATAACGGCGGAAGTTTTACCGTTAATACTGTTGAACTACTCGGTAGTAAAAGTACAGTAATACGTGTGGTTGCATAGTAGCATACGGTATTGATTACTGAGGCTTACGTGATAAGTCACTCAGTTTTGTTGGTATTATTAATGTAATAAAACAGAAAAACTTTTTATATAAAACAGAATACTTTTATAAAGTTATTCGTTTTATTAGGCTAATAGTAAAATCTTTTTATATAAAATAAAATACTTTTATAAAGTTATCTATTTTATTAGACAATAATTAGAATATATTATATTTTATTATGCATAGTGTTTGCATAGTGCCTGCATAGTATTTGTATAGTAAAGTCTTTTATAAAGTTATTCGTTTTATTAGATTATAAATAGAATATATTATATTTTATTTAAAAGATTTTGCTTTAAATATGGACCGTCAGATTAAAGTAAATCAATCTAGACCGTTCATGAGTTAGTTACTATGCAGTCCATTTTTCTATAAATAGAAGCTCATTCCTTCATTATTTTTTACGAATTCACTGAAACTCTAGTGAGAGAAAATTATAGAGAGAGAAGAAAAGTGTTCTGCTACTTCACTACTCCTATATCCAGTACTCTTCCTTTCAAGGTAAGGGATATTATTTGTTGTACCCGTAAGAGATATTATTTCTTTTGTATTCATGAAAAGAACTTATGTTATTCCATTCTTTATTATTCTGTTGGAATAACCTGTATACGCGGACTCCCCTATACTTGGTGAAATCCTTCTATTATTCTATTCTTTTTTATTATGTTGGGATAACCTGTTTATTCGAAGTAACACATACATGGTGAAATTCTTCTATTATTCCGTCTTTATTATTATTCTGTTGGAATATCCTGTCTGTGCGTTTTACGCCGGACCTGGTTCTGTTTTTATTATTCTGTTAGAATATCCTGTCTGTGCGTTTTACGCCGGACCTGGTTCCGTCTTAATTATTCTGTTGGAATATCCTGTCTGTCCGTTTTACGCCGGACCTGGTTCTGTTATTTATTATTCTGTTGGAATAACCTGCCTGCGCGGTCTATCACATGCATGGTGATTTCTTTTGTTATTCCATTCTTTATTATACTCAGTTGGTTAAAGTTTTGACTTCTATACTCAATGAAATTAGTGGAATATCCTTGATATTTGCGCTTCTTCCAGTATCTTTTCATGAAAATATTCTTCTGAGCATTCTTGAATTTTACTCTACAAAGCAGTATCATATTGATAATTTGGACGTTATCAGTTCCTAGATAAATTAATTCTTGAACTTATTTTATTGAATTCTTATATCATTGTCATCATCCTCATGCTTATATTTTGTTGAAAGTCATCTATGGCCTGTAGTGCATAGATGGACTTGGTATGATTATGACCAGGGATTAGTCGGTGTAATCATGACCGTAATGTTACAAATGATGTGGAAAAAGTCCTCATTGGCCCGTAGTGCATTGATGGACAGTTTTTGGTATGATTATGGCTATGGATTCTCTTTGGCCGTAGTGCAAAGATGAATTGTTTTATGGCATGATCAGGACCGTTGATGAAAATATGATTATCTTTAGCCGTAGTGCATGGATAATTCGTGGTCGTGATACTAAAGAATATCCTTGGCCGTAGTGCAGGGGTGATTCGATGATGTGGATTATTTATTAAGCTGAGTCCCAGCGATAAAAGTCATGAAAAACCTTTTAAATCATAAAAGATAGTAGATTTTATTCTCTACTTGACTCTTTTAATGGATTACTGGTTTCGCTGTAGTTAAACTTGATGTCTATTATATTTTATCAGTTTAATATTGTTGAAGACTAATGATAATTTATTCTGCATTATCTTAGTCATAATATTTCTTATTGGGCTAGTTGAGCTCACCCTTTCTTTCACTGTTCTCTTCAGGAAATGAGAATATAGTTGGGACGGGTCAGGAAACGGAGTGATGGACCAGATGATAGCATTAGTTGTCCTCACTATTCTATAAAATAGTGTGACAATAAATGTAATGAGGACTTATTTTGAGAGTGGATATTGTCTAAAAAACAGTATTTGTATTAAAACTCACAGCTCTCTTGTTGTATATTAAAGATTGTATTTGTATTCTGTACCATGTATTTGGCGACTCAAGATGGGTGATGTACATCTATTTTGGGGGCGTCACAATTGGTATCAGAGCTTAGGGATATGATCCCTGGCTGAGATGTGAGACTAGAACTAGGAGGGGAGAGAATAGTAATTCCTTCGCTAGTATGACCTACCTAAGTTTACTTGTTATTTAATTGGTCAGTCAGAGTATAGGGATTATATGTGATATGTTAGTTAACCCTTGTTTTGTTGTAGTATTTGATAATGGCATCCGAAAATGTTGAGATAAGCAATGGAGCACAGGAGACCGTTGTGTCTCCACAGATCAATAATCAGGACAATGTGCAACAAGATGGCGATAATCCTCTTGTAAACAACAACACTGATCAATTGACGAACGACGATACGTTTAGGAGTTTTTTAGAATTCATGCAACATCAGGCGAAGGCGGATCCTGTTCATAATGTAGGAGGAAACAATGGCAACCCACGGTTGGTCACCGCTAAGCAATTCAAAGAGTTGGGACCACCAGAGTTTTTGAGAAAGCCAGAACCACTTAAGGCGGAGACGTGGTTAAAGCAGATCACCAAGATATTTGATGTCTTGGGATACTCTGAGGAGCAAAAGGTTCCCTTTGTCACCTTTATGTTGCGTGAAGAGGTAGATCACTGGTGAAAATCTGTAAAACGTACCCAGCCTGACGCACTCAAGATGTCTTGAGAGAAGTTCCAAGAGCTGTTCAATGACAAGTACTTTCCCGAAAGCATTAGTCACATGAAGGAGGTGGAATTTATCAAGTTACAGCAAAACAACATGACCGTATCGCAGTACGAAGCCAAGTTTGCCTAGTTGTCCCGATTTGCGTCCTACTTGGTTGATAATGAAGAGAGAATGACGCGGATATTTTTAAGAGGTTTGAAACCGGAGATACGTCAATATCTTATTTCTCATAAACTGTGTTTGTATTCAGATGTTGTTAATAGGGCTCAGTTATTGGAGCGCGATAATGAGTCAACTCAACCAAAAGAGAGCAGCCGGTAAAATGATAATACTAGTGATAACAGTCATCAAAGCGGTGACAATAAGCATGGAGGGAATCAACATGCCAGAAATGGTAACCACTTTGGTGGTAATCATGGCCAAAATAATAAGAATGGACATTTCAAGAAGAGAAGGTTCAACAATAACGTGAAGACGTCGGCACCAGTACCCGTTGTTAAGGAAGGAGAACGACCACCTATCATATGCTTCAAATGCGGAGGGGAAGGACACATCAGTCCAAACTACGCGATGCCGTCCAAAGCATGTTATAATTATAGAAGAGAAGGTCACTTAGCTCGATTTTGTCGTTCACCGAAGACAAGTTCAGCTAAGATGGAGGCACCAAACGCCGTCCTAGAAAAGTCAAAATCGGTAGTTTAAGAGAGAGCATTTTTTTTCGTGACAAGGAACCTGAATAAAATTATCATGGGTATGTTACTCATAAACTCTTGTGAAGTCTATACCGTGTTAGATACCAGTTCTACTCACTCTTTTATTTCACCTAGTTGTGTTCAATGTTTGAAGTTAACTCCGGAGAAGTTAGACTTTGATATATCTGTTTAAATTCAGTTGGGAGAAACCTTCGTTACCTCCACTATTTATAAATCTTGTTCAAATTAACACTTTCACGTTACATGTCGATCGTATCTCTTTGAAAATACTTATTTTTGATGTGATTTTAGGAATCGATTAGTTAACAACTCATCATATTTTTTTTTGTAAAGTTGTTAGCTTTCATACTCCTAACCAACCTGTTATGCGAATTCAAAGTAACCAAGCCACTAAAGTCAATTATTGTAATATCAAGCCATAAGTAAAGTGCCTGATCCTTTCGTTGTTGGCTTCCTTGTGTGGAATGCACCAAAGCCAAACTTTCTGTAGGCGATATCGTGAATGACGATGACAAGTTGATAGGTATCAATGTGACGTGCTATCCAAGTCTTGGATGAGGGTCACAGTTTTGAATGATATTTCTATCGTTAATAAAGTTCCTGACGTATTCTTGAAGATTTCTTGGTCTATCCCAGATCGTGAAATCGAATTTTGTATTGACCCCAGTACAAAACCCATTTCTTAAACCCTCAAATATTTCTTCAACTAAAACGAACGTATTATGCGCCAAAGACGTTGGCTCGAGCTGCAGAAGATTACGATCGTACCATTCAATATCATCGTTGAAGTGTGAACGTGGTAGCTGACGCGTTGAGTAGAAGATCGTATGCGAGTGAGATATTGTTAACACAAAGACCTATTTTGTATAACTTACAAATTATGAAGATAGAGTTAAAGACTCTAGGGACCCATATGAAGATAACGAATATACGATTAGAATTGACTTTAATTGATAAAGTTAAAGCCGATCAAGCTACATACTCAGAGCTGATGAATGTGAAGAAGAAGGTTCAAGAGGGCGTTATTCTAAAAGCAAGAATCGATGAAGAGAGGAAATGCTCAACCCTCGATTTAATTGACCCATTTGAAATCCTCGATCGAGTAGAAACTGTGGCTTATAGACTCATTTTACCGCCAAGTATGTCGCGTGTTCATAACATTTTTAACGTATTGATGTTACGTAAATATGTGGACGACCCGAACTACATTATTGATTTAGAACCGGACGAGATAGCGGATAATTTAACGTATGAAGATGTACCTGTTAAAATCCTAGAATGTATTCAACACTCAAAGGTTATACCTCAAGAGTTAGAATCTGACGAAGTGTCCTCATTTGTTCGGCATACCAGGTACGTACGTAAATTTCGAGGGCAAAATTTCATAAGGAATGGAGATTGTGAAACCCCAGATTTTATGAATAAAGATTTAATTTTTTCGAAATATTTTTTTAAATATTATAGTGTGAATTTGAGATAATGTTATAGTTGTGGGTATTATTTATAAATTTTGCAAAGTATGCAAGTTGTTGTATTATATTCGATTGGTCGGGGAATATTATTTTTGTCGGAGAATATTCGTACGACGGCACAATTATTGGTGGACCCCACAACAGAATTATTATCGGATTGAGAAAACGACAAAAATATTTTATGAAAATAACGGCGAAAGTTTTACCGTTAATACTGTTGAACTACTCGGTAGTAAAAGTACAGTAATACGTGTGGTTGCATAGTAGCATACGATATTGATTACTGAGGCTTACGTGATAAGTCACTCAGTTTTGTTGGTATTATCAATGTAATAAAATAGAAAAGCTTTTTATATAAAACAGAATACTTTTATAAAGTTATTCGTTTGATTAGGCTAATAGTAAAATCTTTTTATATAAAACAAAAATACTTTTATAAAGTTATCTATTTTATTAGACAATAATTAGAATATATTATATTTTATTATGCATAGTATTTGTATAGTGCCTGCATAGTATTTGCATAGTAAAATCTTTTATAAAGTTATTCGTTTTATTAGATTATAAATAGAATATATTATATTTTATTTAAAAGATTTTGCTTTAAATATGGACCGTCAGATTAAAGTAAATTAATCTAGACCGTTCATGAGTTAGTTACTATGCAGTCCATTTTTCTATAAATAGAAGCTCATTACTTCATTATTTCTTACGAATTCACTGAAACTCTAGAGAGAGAAAATTATAGAGAGAGAAGAAAAGTGTTCTACTACTTCACTATTCCTATATCCAGTACTCTTCCTTTCAAGGTAAGGGATATTATTTGTTGTACCCGTAAGGGATATTATTTCTTTTGTATTCATGAAGAGAACTTATGTTATTCCATTCTTTATTATTCTGTTGGAATAACCTGTATACGCGGACTCCCCTATACTTGGTGAAATCCTTCTGTTTTTCCATTTTTTATTATTATGTTGGGATAACCTGTTTATGCGAAGTACCGCATACATGGTTAAATTCTTCTATTATTCCGTCTTTATTATTATTCTGTTGGAATATCTTGTCTGTGCGTTTTACACCGGACCTGGTTCTGAAACAACCCAGGTCAAATCCCGAGTCCGGAACAAATCTCGGGTCAAATCCCAAGTCCGAATCGAATCAAATCCATTAAAATAAGGCCTCAAACCACTGGCCCAATAGTATATTCTTGGGTCATCTTAGCCCACCACAGGCTCCCAAAAGGTCATGACTTGAACGTACTATTGGTAGTAACTTATTTTCTTATATGCAGATAAATTTTCTCCCTATCTTTCGATGTGGGACAGGCATTTTTATTATTCTGTTGGAATATCCTGTCTGTGCGTTTTACGCCGGACCTGGTTCCGTCTTAATTATTCTGTTGGAATATCATGTCTGTGCGTTTTACGCCGGACCTGGTTCTGTTATTTATTATTCTGTTGGAATAACCTGCCTGTGCGGTCTATCGCATGCATGGTGATTTCTTTTGTTATTCCATTCTTTATTATACTCAGTTGGTTAAAGTTTTGACTTCTATACTCCATAAAATTAGTGGAATATCCTTGATATTTGCGCTTCATCCAGTATCTTTTCATGAAAATATTCTTCTGAGAATTCTTGAATTTTACTCTACAAAGCAGTATCATGTTGACAATTTGGATGTTATCAGTTCCTAGATAAATTAATTCTTGAACTTATTTTATTGAATTCTTATATCATTGTCATCATCCTCATGTTTATATTTTGTTGAAAGTCATCTATGGCCTGTAGTGTATAGATGGATTTGGTATGATTATGACCAGGGATTATTCGGTGTAATCATGACTGTAATGTTACAAATAATGTGGAAAAAGTCCTCATTGGCCCGTAGTACATTGATGGACAGTTTTTGGTATGATTATGGCTATGGATTCTCTTTGGCCGTAGTGCAAAGATGAATTATTTTATGGCATGATCAGGACCGTTAATGAAAACATGATTATCTTTAGCCGTAGTGCATGGATAATTCGTGGTCGTGATACTAAAGAATATCCTTGGCCGTAGTGCAGGGGTGATTCGATGATGTGGATTATTTATTAAGCTGAGTTCCAGCGATAAAAGTGATGAAAAACATTTTAAATCATAAAAGATAGTATATTTTATTCTCTACTTGACTCTTTTAATGGATTGCTTATTCCGCTGCAGTTAAACTTGATGTCTATTGTATTTTATCAGTTTAACATTGTTGAAGACTAATGATAATTTATTCTGCATTATCTTAGTCATAATATTTCTTACTAGGCTAGTTGAGCTCACCCTTTCTTTCACTGTTCTCTTCAGGAAATGAGAATATAGTTGGGACGGGTCGAGAAACGGAGTGATGGACCAGATGATAGCATTAGTAGTCCTCACTATTCTATGAAATAGTGTGACAATAAATGTAATGAGGACTTATTTTGAGAGTGGATATCGTCTAAAAAACAGTATTTGTATTAAAACTCACAACTCTCTTGTTGTATATTAAAGATTGTATTTATATTCTGTACCATGTATTTGGCGACTCAAGATGGGTGATGTACATCTATTTTGGGGGCGTCACAATCACCGACAACTAACTTTGCTTCGACAAGTTAGGAGGAGTTGAACAAAAATTTAAAAATATTCTTATATTGGATCAAATAGTTGGTTTCCTCTGGATACTGAATAGCAACACAAGGTTATACACAAAGTTGGTGGAAGAGTTCTACCTCGAGGTTGTTTATAGTGATGAGGTTCTTATTAGAAAAGTAAAAGGCATTCCCCTAAAGATTGATGCGCTTGAAAAGAATCTTCACCTTGATTTTGTCAATTAAGGAATCACCTCTTTTGATGAGGTCTATATAAAGGAAGGTATGAAGCTGATAAGGTACCAGAGAAACCCTCGACTAAAGGGTATTCAGAAGAATTAGTTCCCTATTGAGTATCAGTTCCTTGTTGACATTATTGGCATGCGTATATTGTGTAAGGACTTTGCTCATAATTCAGTCATTGAGATCGACTGAAGACCATAAATATAATGTTCATGAAGACATATATCAACTTTGGTGTAATTTTCTTGGGTTGGCTTGGTAAATGGGTTGGTGATGCTGCAAAGAGGAAGTTTTCGGGCAAGCCAGTGCCGAAGATGTACTTTGGACGATTCATTAATATCTTCTTAAAGAAGACTTTGAAGAAAAACATTGGGGATCAAGATAGGGAGCCGCTATATGTCAATAAGAAGATCACCCCAAAGCTGTTTGATACTTTGAAGAAGAATCCAACCGAAATCCTAAGCTCAAGGTACGTAGGCCGAAGGCAGTGAATGCACGATCAGTGAGGTTCAAAAGCCAACCAAAGCTAAGGCAAAAGGAAGGTGGTTGCGATTCAGGAAGAACCTTCTTAGGGGTCTGCTGCACCTCAAGTCAATTAAGCTTTAGCTTCAATAGCAGAGCAACCCTTAAAGAAGAAGAAGAAGCCAGAAGAAAGGAAAGAAGAGACTCTTAGGGAACCTCAAAATTCGTCTACTAATTCTAAGGTGAGGGAAAAGAAAATCAACAATCCTCTTTCCAAGCTAGTAAAGAAGAAGTGCATAAGGGGAAAATGTCAAAAGAACACTTCTGTTAAGCCCTTTCTCTTAGCCCTTAAAGAGCAAACTGGAGAATCAATCGTAGAAAAACCCATCTCTACGATCATAGAGCCTCTCCAAGAGGCATATGATATAATGGCTGAGACAACCAAAGTGCCTGAACTAAATGAAGTAGATACTATGATGGTTGAGATAACTTCATTGCCTGAGCCTAATATGATTGAAGAATTGGCTGTGAAGGTTCTAAGTCTTGAGCCATATAAGAAGAAGAAGAAACTAATGAATATGGTAGAGAAAAAGAAGAAGAAGGAGAATGCTAAAATAAGAAGCAAGAAAAAAGTTGATCCCATCCATCGATCTTCGAGCTCTTTAGATGTATCCCTAAAGTTAACTCAAGTTATTGGAAAATGTGATAAGGGACATCAGCAGAAGCTTCAACCATAAGATAATAAAACTTGGAGATACCAACTCTTAGGGGGAGCAGCCAGAGCCTACTTAGCAACCAATTTCTCAATCTTCAGAAGTTGAGCCTAGACTAAGGCGTGTTGTGCTAATTGGCCGAGATATTCCAGAAACCTCGCATCTTCTCCCTGAAGAGTTCATAGGATAAGGGGATGGGTGAATGAGAGTGATGAACTCAAAAGACTCACTCTACGCTCTCTACTACGATTTGGAGATAGACAGGACCACCATCTATGATCCTGATGGTGATGAACATTTCTACTTTATGCCCTTAATGCCAATATGTGGAGATAGAAGCTTCTTCAGGTGGAATTTTTGTAGATATTCTAATCTAAAATTGGTGGCCAGAACTTTCCAAGGGTTCTTCATTGTGCCACAAAGACATCAGAAATGAATTGTAAGACCCCAACTTTTATGAATAAAGATTAATTTTTTTCTAAATATTATTTTTGAATATTGTAGTGTGGATTTGATATAATGTTATAGTTATGAGTAATATTTACAAATTTTGCAAAGTAAGCAAGTTGTCATAAAATATTCGATTGGTCGGGAAATATTCGTTTTATCAGAGAATATTTATAAGACCCCAATTTTTTTAATAAAGATGAATTTTCTATAAATATTATTTTTAATTATTATGGAATGAATTTGATATAATATTATAGTTGTGGGTAATATTTATAAATTTTGTAAAGTACACAAGTTGTTGTATAATATTCGATTGGTCGGGAAATATTCGTTTTAATAGGGAATATTCGTACGACGACACAATCATTGGTGGACCCCAAAATAGAATTATTGTCAGATTGAGAAAACGACGAAAATACTTTATGAAAATAACGGCGGAAGTTTTACCGTTAACTGTTGAAACACTCGGTGTTAAAAGTACAATAATAGTAAATACAGTAGCACGCGATATTGATTATTGATGCTTATGTGAGAAGTCACTCAGTTTTGTTCAATTATTGTTACAGTAATTGCTACATAGTATCTCACGTTATTTGATTTAATTATTGTCAAAATTTTATAATCAATAATTGAGACGATAAAGTTATTAATATTATTATTTGGAATATTAACGATGTCTAAAAGTTTTGTCAAGGAGAGGTTTGGTCACCTAATTGCGCGCCAATAGGAAAAAATCCTTATTGGAAAGCCCCCTCTTTTCAGGGAACGACCTGATCGATTAATATTGTGAATTATAATAATGATGATAAATGTTGTTAATTATATTGAGGTGTCTCTTTATGAAGTCACGGAAGTTTATACATATATATATATATATATATATATATATATATATATATATATATATATATATATATATAAATTTTATTTTATTAGTATTATTAATGTAATAAAACAGAAAAACTTTTTATATAAAACAGAATACTTTTATAAAGTTATCTATTTTATTAGACTATAAATAGAATATATTATATTCTATTATGCATAGTATTTTGTATAGTAAAATCTTTTTATATAAAACAGAATACTTTTATAAAGTTATTTATTTTATTAGACTATAAATAGAATATATTATATTTTATTATGCATAGTATTTGCATAGTAAAATCTTTTTATATAAAACAGAATACTTTTTATAAAGTTTTGTTTTATTTAATTATAAATAGAATATATTATATTTTATTGCATAGCACAACATAGTATTCTTTCTATTTTCCTATAAATAGGATGCTTAGTTAGAATTGAAAACCACACATAAAGTTCAGAGAATTCTTCTATAATCTTGAGCGTATTTCTTTAGAGTTTTAAGAAGCTTTGAGCGTAGTGCCAGTTTTCTTCAAGAATATTAACGGTAAGGGATATTATTTGTTGTACTCGTAAGGGGTATTATTTCTTTCGAATTCATGAACAGAACTTCTGTTATTTCATTCCTTATTATTCTGTTGGAATAACCTGTTTATATGAAGTACCGCATATATGGTGAAATTCTTCTAATATTTCGTTCTTTATTATTCTGTCGGAATATCCTGTCTGTGCGTTTACGCCTGACCTGGTTTCATTATTTATTATTCTGTCAGAATATCCTGTCTGTGCGTTTACGTCGGACCTGGTTCCATTATTTATTATTCTGTCGAAATATCCTGTCTGTACGTTTACGTCGGACCTGGTTCTATTATTTATTATTCTGTCGGAATATCCTGTTGGTGCGTTTACGCATGTCCTGGTTCCGTTATTTATTATTCTGTTAGAATAATCTGTCTGTGCGGTCTATTGCATGCCTGGTGATTTCTTTTGTTATTCCATTCTTTATTATACTAAGTTGGTTAAAGTTTTGACTTCTATACTCAATGAAATTAGTGGAATATCCTTGATATTTGCGCTTCATCTAGTATCTTTTCATGGAAATATTCTTTCAAGCATTCTTGAGTTTTACCCCACAAAGCAGTATCATGTTGACAATTTGGACGTTATTGGTTCCTGGATAAATTAATTCTTGAACTTGTTTTATTAAATTCTTATATCATTGTCATCATCCTCATGTTTATATTTTGTTGAAAGTCATCTGTGGCCAGTAGTGCATAGATGGACTTGGTATGATTATGACCAGGGATTATTCGGTGTAATCATGACCGTAATGTTACAAATGATGTGGTAAAAGTCCTCATTGGCGCTTAGTGCATTGATGGACAGTTGTTGGCATGATCATGACCATTGATGAATACACGAATATCCTTGGCCCGTAGTGCATGGATTATTTATGGTTATGATACTAACGAATATCATTGGCCCGTAGTGCATGGATTATTTGTGGTTGTGATACTAATGAATATCCTTGGCTGTAGTGCAGGGATGATGTGTATTATTTATTAAGCTGAGTCCCAGCGATAAAAGTGATGAAAAACATTTTAAATCATAAAAGATAGTAGATTTTATTCTCTACTTGACTCTTTTAATGGATTGCTTATTCCGCTGCAGTTAAACTTGATGTTTGTTATATTGTATCAGTTTAACACTGTTGAAGGCTAATGATAATTTATTCTGCATTATCTTAGTCATAATATTTCTTACTTGGCTAGTTGAGCTTACCCTTTCTTTCACTGTTCTCTTCAGGAAATGAGAACGTAGCCGGGACTAGTCAGAGAACGGAGTGACTGTCTAGATGATAGCATTAGTAGTCCTCACTATTCTGTTAGATAGTGTAACAATAAATGTATTGGGGACTTATTTTGAGTTTCAATACTATCTAGATGGCAATATTTGTATTAAAACTCTTAGATTATGTTTTGTCATATTTTACACGACTGTTGTATAATTAAGTTGTATTTGTATTTTGTAGCATGTATTTGACGACTAAAGATGGGTGACGTATACCTGTTTTGGGGCCATCACAGTTGGTATCAAGGCTTAGGGATATGATCTCTGGCTAAGATGTGAGACAAGAACTAGGAGGGGAGAGATGGGGAATTCCTTCGCTAGTATGACCTACCTAAGTTTATTTGGCAATTAATTGGTCGGTCAGAGTATATGGATAATATGTGATATGTTAATTAACCTATGTTTTGTGGTAGTATTTGAAAATGACATCCGAGAATGTTGAGAATAGCAATGGAGCACATGAGACCTTTGAGTCTCCACAGATAAATAATCAGGATAATGTGCATCAGGAAGGCGACAATCCTAATGCAAACAACAACACTGACCAAATATTGAATGATGGAATGTTCAGAGGCTTTATGTAATTCATGCAACATCAGGCGAGAGCGGCTCCTGTCCAAAATGCAGCTGGAAATACTGGCAACTCTCGGACGGTCACCGCCAAACAGTTCAAGGAGCTGGGACCACCAAAGTTTTTTGGAGAGCCAAAACCACTTAAGGCGGAGACGTGGATAAAGCAGATCAACAAGATATTTAATGTCTTGGAATGCTCCGAGGAGCAAAAGGTTCCCTTTGCCACCTTCATGTTGCCGGCAGAGGCAGATTACTGGTGGGAATCTGTAAAGCGTACTAAACCTGCCGCACTGAAGATGTCTTGGGAGAAGTTTCAAGAACTGTTCAACGACAAGTACTTTCCCAAAAGTATTCGTCACATGAAAGAGGTAGAGTTCATCAAGCTAGAGCAAAACAACATGACCGTGTCGCAGTACGAAGCCAAGTTTGCTGAGTTATCCCGGTTTGCGTCCCATTTGGTTGATAATGAGGAGAGAATGACGCGGATGTTTTTAAGACGTTTGAAGCCGGAGATACGTCAATATCTTATCTCTCATAAACTGTGTTTGTATTCAGATGTTGTTAATATGGCTCAGTTATTAGAACGCGATAATGAGTCAACCCAACCAAAAGAGAGCAGCCGTCAAAATGATAATACCAGTGATAACAGTCATCGAAGAGGTGACAATAAGCGTGGAGGGAATCAACATGCCAGAAATGGTAACCACCTCGGTGGTAATCATGGCCAAAATAATAAGAATGTACATTTCAAGAAGAGGAGATTCATTAATGATGGAAAGACGTCAGCATCAACACCTGTCGTTAAGGAAGGAGAACAACCACCTATCATATGCTTTAAATGTGGAGGGGAGGGACACATCAGTCCAAACTGCGCGATGCCATCCAAAACATGTTACAATTGTGGAAGAGAAGGTCACCTAGCCTGATTTTGTCGTGTACCAAAGTCAAGTCCAGCTGGGTTGGAGGCATCAAAGGCCATCCCAGACAAGACAAAACCAGTAGTTTAAGGGAGAGCGTTTGTCGTGACCTCCCAGAAAGTAAGGAACCCGAACGAGGTCATCACGGGTAAGTTTATCATAAACTCTAGTGAAGTATATACCTTATTTGATACCAGTTCTACCCATTCTTTTATTTCTCCTACTTGCGCTTAACGTTTAAATTTGACTCCGGAGAAATTAGACTTTAACTTATCTGTTGAAACTCCGTTGGGAGAAACCTTCGTTACATCAACTATTTATAAGTCTTGTTTGGTTCAAATCGGTACCCTCACATTACCTGTCGATCTTATTTCATTGAAAATACTTGCATTTGACGTAATTCTAGGGATTGATTGGTTAACTACTCATCATGTAAAAATTGATTATTTTCGTAAGGTTATTAGCTTTCATATTCCTAACCAACCTATTATGCGAATTCAAGCAACCAAACCATTAAAATCAATCACTGTCATCTCAAGCCATAAAGCTATTCGTTTATTGAAAAACGGATGTCAAGCTTTCTTAGCTCATGTTACGGATCTAAACAAAAATACGTCAATTTTGAATGATATTTCTATTGTTAATAAATTTCCTGACGTATTCCCTGAAGAACTTCCTGGCCTACCCCCCTGAGTGTGAAATTAAATTTTGTATCGACCTGGAACCCGGTATAAAACCCATTTTCAAAGCCTTATATCGAATGGCTCCTATTGAACTTCAGGAGTTAAAGACCCAATTGCAGAAATTGTTAGACATTGGTTTTATTCGTCCTAGTACGTCTCCTTGGGGTGCTCCTGTTCTATTCGTGAAGAAGAAAGATGGGAGTACGCGACTTTGTATTGATTATCGGGAGTTAAATCATATCATCATCAAGAATAGGTACCCATTGCCACGTATTGATGACCTATTTGACCAGTTACAAGGTGCCAAATTCTTTTTAAAGATCGATATTCGTTCCGAATATCATCAGTTAAAGGTTAGAATCGATGACATTCCAAAGACGGCTTTCAAAACTCAGTACGGGCATTATGAATTCCTAGTCATGTCTTTTGGATTGACTAATGCTCCTGCTGCCTTCATGGATATGATGAACCGAGTATTCAAGGAATATTTGGATCACTTTGTGGTCGTCTTTATTGATGACATCCTTATTTATTCCAAAAGCCGTGAAGATCATGAGCAACACTTGAGGCTGATACTCTAAAAGCTTCGTGAAAACAAGTTTTATGCCAAGTTGAAGAAATGCGAGTTCTGGCTTAAAAAAGTAGCATTCCTTGGGCACGTAGTATCAAGTCATGTAATATCTGTTGACCCGGCAAAGATTGAAGCTATTCAAAGCTGGGAGCAACCCAAATCAGTGATCGAAGTATGTTGCTTTCTCGGCTTAGCTGGTTATTATTGGAGATTCGTGGAAGGATTTTCTCGAATCGCTACTCCATTAACTCAGCTGACTCAGAAAGATACAAAATTCAATTGGAGCGAGGAATGTGAGAAGAGTTTTCAAGAACTCAAGAGGAGACTCATTTCATCACCTGTTCTGACAATACCATCTGGCTCGGAGGGATTTGTCATCTACAGTGATGCTTCGGGCAAAGGGTTAGGATGTGTTCTCATGCAACATGGGAAAGTCATAGCCTATGCCTCTCGACAACTCAAAGAATATGAGAGGAATTATCCTACTCATGATCTAGAGTTGGCAGCTGTTGTCTTCGCACTTAAAATTTGGAGGCATTACTTGTATGGGGAGAAAGTGGAGATCTTTACGGATCATAAAAGCCTCAAATATTTCTTCACTTAAAAGGAACTCAACATGCGACAACGATGTTGGCTTGAACTGTTGAAAGATTATGATCATACCATCCAATAACATCTTGGAAAAACGAACATGGTAGCTGACGCATTGAGTAAAAGATCATAAGCGGGTACGAGTGCGATATTGTCAACGTAAAGGCCCATTTTGTATGATTTGCAAAGGATGGAGATAGAGTTAAAGACTCCAGGGACCCATGTGATGCTGGCGAATATACGAGTAGAATCGACTTTAATCGATAAAGTTAAAGCTGCTCAAGCTACAGACCTGGAGCTGATACGTATGAGGAAGAAAGTGCAAGAAGGTGCTATGCTGGAAGCAAGAATCAATGAAGAAGGAATACTTCGAGTCAACTCCAGACTTTGTGTTCCTAACGACCTTGATTTAAAGTATAAAATCATGATGGAGGCGCACAACACACCGTTTGCAATCCATCCTGAGAGTACCAAAATGTATCATGATCTTCGACATACATTTTGGCGAGGCAATATGAAGAGAGGGATATCGCTGTTTATCTCTAGGTGTCTAATGTGTCAACGAGTCAAGGCGGAGCATCAAGTAGCAAAAGGTCCATTACAACCACTTGAAATTCCAGAATGGAAAAGTGGAAGCACATTATCATGGATTTCGTTACTGGCCTTCCCAAGATTTCTTAAGGCATAGATGCAATTTAGGTCATTATTGATAAATTGACCAAGTCTGCTCATTTCTTACCTATACGAGAAACTTATACACTTGAACGTCTTGCTCGTATGTACATAATCGAGATTGTAAGATTACATGATATGCCAATATCCATAGTTTCTGATCGAGACCCAAGATTCACTTCACGATTTTGGGTTAGTTTACAAAAAAGCTATGGGCACGAATTTATGATTTAGTTCGGCATATCATCCTCAGATGAACGGACAATCAGAGAGGACTATTCAAACTCTTAAAGATTTATTAAGACTCTGTGTCCTTGACTTCAAGGGAAGTTGGGACAAGTTCTTACCATTGGTGGAGTTTTTCTCCAACAACAGCTATCAAGCAAGTATTGGCATGGCTCCATTCAAAGCGTTGTACGGAAGAAAGTGTCGTTCTCCAGTATGTTGGGATGAGGTGGGTGAAGCAACGTTGTTGGGACCGGAGTTGGTACGTATGACTACGAAAAAGATTCAAACGATCCGATAACGTATAAAAACCTCACAAGATCGACAAAAGAGTTATGCTGATCTTCATCGAAAGGACGTGGAATTCGATATTGGAGATCATGTGTTGTTACGTGTTACTCCATGGAAAGGAGTTACGAGATTTAGAAAGAGAGAAAAGTTCAATCCTCGATTCATTGGCCCATTTTTAATCCTCGATTGAGTAGGAACTGTGGCTTATAGACTCGCTTTACCGCCAAGTATGTCTCGTGTTCATAACGTTTTTTATATATCCATGTTACGTAAATATGTGGAAGACTCGAACCACATTATTGAGTTAGAACCGGACGAAATAGCGGAAGATTTGATGTATGAAGAGGTTCCTATTCAAATCTTGGATAAGAAGGAACATATTTTACGCTCCAAGGTTATACCTCAAGTCAAAGTTTTGTGGAGAAATCACGATGTTGAGGAAATGACCTGGAAGTTAGAATCTGAAATAAAATCAAGGTATCCTTACCTCTTCGACATACCAGGTATGTACCCTAATTTCGAGGGCGAAATTTTATAAGAAGGGGAGGTTGTAAGACCCCAATTTTTTTTAATAAAGATTAATTTTCTATAAGTATCATTTTTATATATTGTGGAATGAATTTGATATAATGTTATAGTTGTGGGTAATATTTATAAATTTTGTAAAGTACGCAAGTTGTTGTATAATATTCGATTGGTCGGGGAATATTCGTTTTAACAGGAAATATTCGTACGACGACACAATCATTGGTGGACCCCACAACAGAATTATTGTCGAATTGAGAAAACGACAAAAATACTTTATGAAAATAACGGCGAAAGTTTTACCGTTAACTGTTGAAACACCCGGTGTTAAAAGTACAGTAATACGCGTGATTGCATAGTAGCACGCGATATTGATTATTGATGCTTATGTGAGAAGTCACTCAGTTTTGTTCAATTATTGTTACAGTAATTGCTGCATAGTATCTCACGTTATTTGATTCAATTATTATCAATATTTTATAATCAATAATTGAGACGATAAAGTTATTAATATTATTATTTACAATATTAATGATGTCTAGAAGTTCTGTCAAGGAGAGGTTTGGTCACCTAATTGCGCGCCAATAGGGAGAAATCCTTATTGGAAAGCCCCCTCTTTCCTGGGAACGACCTGGTCGATTAATATTGTGAATTATAATATTGATGATAAATGTTGTTAATTATATTGAGGTATCTTTTTATGAAGTCATGAAAGTTTATATATATATATATATATATATATATATATATATATATATATATATATATATATATATATTATATAAATTTTGTTTTAATAGTATTATTAATGTAATAAAACAGAAAAGCTTTTTATATAAAACAGAATACTTTTATAAAGTTATCTATTTTATTAGACTATAAATAAAATATATTATATTCTATTATGCGTAGTATTTTGCATAGTAAAATCTTTTATTATAAAACAGAATACTTTTATAAAGTTATTTATTTTATTAGACTATAAATAGAATATATTATATTTTATTATGCATAGTATTTGCATAGTAAAATCTTTTTATATAAAACAGAATACTTTTTATAAAGTTTTATTTTATTCGATTATAAATAGAATATATTATATTTTATTGCATAGTGCAGCATAATATCCTTTCTATTTTCCTATAAAAAGGATGCTTAGTTAGAATTGAAAACCACACTAGAAGTTCAGAGAATTCTTCTATAATCTTGAGCGTATTTCTTTAGAGTTTTAGGAAGCTTTAAGTGTAGTGCCAGTTTTCTTCAAGAATATTCTCGCCCTACCAGTCGAAATACTCTTCTTTTACGGTAATAGATATTATTTGTTGTACTCGTAAGGGTTATTATTTCTTTCGTATTCATGAAGAGAACTTCTGTTATTCCATTCCTTATTATTCTGTTGGAATAACCTGTTTATGCGAAGTATCGCATACACGATGAAATTCTTCTAATATTCCGTTCTTTATTATTCTATCGGAATATCTTGTCTGTGCGTTTATGCCGGACCTGGTTCCATTATTTATTATTCTGTCGGAATATCCTGTCTGTGCGTTTACGTCGAACCTGGTTCCACTATTTATTATTCTGTCAGAATATCCTGTCTGTGCGTTTACGTCGGACCTGGTTCCATTATTTATTATTCTGTCAGAATATCCTGTCGGTGCGTTTACGCATGACCTGGTTCCGTTATTTATTATTCTGTTAGAATAATCTGTCTGTGCGGTCTATCGCATGCCTGGTGATTTCTTTTGTTATTCTATTCTTTATTATACTCAGTTGGTTAAAGTTTTGGCTTTTATACTCCATGAAATTAGTGAAATATCCTTGATATTTGCGCTTCATCCAATATCTTTTCATGGAAATATTCTTTCGAGCATTCTTGAGTTTTACCCCACAAAACAGTATCATGTTGACAATTTGGACGTTATTGGTTCCTGGATAAATTAATTCTTGAACTTGTTTTATTAAATTCTTATATCACTGTTATCATCCTCATGTTTATATTTTGTTGAAAGTCATCTGTGGCCTGTAGTGCATAGATGGACTTGGTATGATTATGACCAGGGATTATTCGGTGTAATCATGACCGTAATATTACAAATAATGTGGTAAAAGTCCTCATTGGCCCTTAGTGCATTGATGGACAGTTGTTGGCATGATCATGACCATTGATGAATACACGAATATCCTTGGCCCGTAGTGCATGGATTATTTATGGTTGTGATACTAACGAATATCCTTGACCCATAGTGCATAGATTATTTGTGGTTGTGATACTAATGAATATCCTTGGCCGTAGTGCAGGGATGATGTGGATTATTTATTAAGCTGAGTCCCAGCAATAAAAGTGATGAAAAACATTTTAAATCATAAAAGATAGTATATTTTATTCTCTACTTGACTCTTTTAATGGATTGCTTATTCCGCTGCAGTTAAACTTGATGTTTGTTATATTATATCAGTTTAACACTGTTGAAGGCTAACGATAATTTATTCTGCATTATCTTAGTCATAATATTTCTTACTGGGCTAGTTGAGCTCACCCTTTCTTTCACTATTCTCTTCAGGAAATGAGAACGTAGCCGGGACTAGTCGGGGAACGGAGTGACTGTCTAGATGATAGCATTAGTAGTCCTCACTATTCTGTTAGATAGTGTAACAATAAATGTATTGATGACTTATTTTGAGTTTCAATACTGTCTAGATGATAATATTTGTATTAAAACTCTTAGATTATGTTTTGTCGTATTTTACACGACTGTTGTATAATTAAGTTGTATTTGTATTTTGTACCATGTATTTAATGACTCAAGATGAGTGATGTATACCTGTTTTGGGGGCGTCACAATATTCGTATGACGATACAATCATTGGTGGACCCCACAACAGAATTACTGTCGGAGTTAGAAAACGACAGAAATATCTTTTTATAAAAATAATGGCAAAAGTTTTACCGTTAGCTGTTGAAATACTCGGTTATAAAAGTACAGTAATAGGCGTGGTTGCATAGTAGCACACGGTATTGTATAGTATCTTTGATTATTGATGCTTACGTGAGAAGTCACTCAGTTTTATTTAATAATTGCCACAGTAATGATTGCACAGTTTCTTATATTATTGATTCAATTATTGTCACAGTATCATCAGCACAATATTTTATATTATTAAATCAATAATTGACGCGACACAATTATTCATATTATTATTTAGCATTATTGACAATGTATAGAAAATTCTGTCGAGAAAAGGTGTTTGGTCATCTAATTGCGCGCCAATAAGGATAAATCCTTATCGGAAAGCCCCCTTTTTCTTGAGAATGATCTGGTTATTGATATTTTGAGCTTATAATATTAATTTTTATGTGGTGAATATTGGTTCAATTTTGATTTAAATGAAGGAATTTTTAGCATGAAATAATTGTTGAAAGATTGGCATATTTTCTGTGGAAATATAATTATTTATCTGATAAAATATTCATTCAAATATATTATTATAATATTTTATAATGGTTTAAATAATAATATTATTTTATATATGATCATGTGATTAATGGGTGGAGGTTAGATAATTGGTTTTGAATTCTCTGCATGCATCTTTTCAAAATTGTTAAGCCATTTGATTGGTGGAAGTGGTTGGTGGAGAATATTGTCTGCAAAGCATTTGGTTTCCTAAATTTTGTGGACCCTCACCTATATTGATAATTGTGAAGTTAGGCATTGAAATATGCTCCAGCAAAGGCTTTGCAAAACTTAATTTCAAAGAGTGGGCGTTAAACTATGGAAGAATAAGAAGAGTTAGGCAAAAGTTTGGCAGGAGAAAAATTAGGCAGATTCGTTTATCTCTCCCTCTGTTGCTATAAATAGGGGGTAACCCCTCCTTCCTAAAACACACCATTTCAATATTAGAAATTCTTATTCTATAGTATTGTGAGTATTTTTCTTGAGTATAAGGATACTTTGAGCGTAGTTTTCTGCAAGATTTTCTCATAATAATATCCGATATTCCTGTCAAATCTAGTTTCTACTAAGGTAAAGGATATTATTTTATTTCAATACTCGTAAGAAATATTATTTTCTTTCATACTCCATATTATAGAAGAGATATTATTTCATTTTATATTCCTAAATTTAAACTTACTATGGTAAGTATTGCTTCTATAATTCCTGAAATTAATAGAATATACTTAAAATTTGCGCTTCATCTAGTATCGTTTCACAGAAATATTTTTTTTTGAACATTCTTGTTAAATTTTAATCTTTTCATGTCGGGGTACTATTCTCGAAGTACTATTCATGGGGTACTATTCACTCGAGTACTATTCACCCGGAGTAGTATTCATGATAAAAATTGATTTCTTTTAGGTCTAAATCATTTTTGATACAATATTGTTCTTGAATTTTCTCCACAAAGTAGTATCATGTTGACAATTTGGACATTATTGAATTCTGGATAAATTAAATTATAAATCTTTAAAATTTATCCTTTGCTTTCATTTAATTGAACTCTTATATCATTGTCATCATCCTCATGCTTATATTTTGATGAAAGTCATCTTTGGCCGTAGTGCATAGATAAACTGTTGATTGATATGATTATAACCAGGGATTATTCGGTATAATCATGACCTGTAATGTTACAAATGATGTGATAAAAGTCCTCATTGACCTGTAGTGCATTGATGTACAGTTATTGGCATGATCATGACCATTGGTGATTATAATGAATATCCTTGGCCCATAGTGCATGGATAATTCAGTGATGTGGATTATTTATTGAGCTGAGTCTCATCGATAAAATTGATGATAAACTTTTAAATCATAGAAGATAGTAGATATCATTCTCTTCTTGACTCTTCTAATGGATTGTTTGTTCCGCTGCAGTTAAACTTGTTGTCAATTATATTTTATCAGTATAACCCTGTTGAAAGCTAACGATAATTTATTCTGCATTATCTTAGTCATAATATTCCTTACTGGGCTAGTTGAGCTCACCCCTTGCTTTCATTGTTCTCTTCAGGAAATGAGAATATAGCTGAGACTAGTCGGGGAACGGAGTGACGGTCTAGATGGTTGTTTTAGTAGTCCTCACTATTCTATGAAATAGTGTGATAATAATTGTAATAAGATTGAATTTGAGTTTGAATATTGTCTAGAAGATAATATTCGTGGTAAAACTCTCAGCATATGTTTTGTCGTATTTTCACGACAGATGTATTAATTAAGTTGTATTTGAATTTAGTACCATGTATTGGCGACTCAGAATGGGTGATGTATATTTATTTTGGGGGCGTCACATGAACCCTTCTACTCTACGTGTATATATGATAGAATGTTTTCTATTCGTAATTTTTTCTTTACTTCTTCACATTTTATTCTTTAATTCTTTTATTGTGATGACGAAATCGTAGAGTTATCCTCTAGAGTCTCTGAGCATCCTTTTACTCCTTCTGATTCTTTAATTCATTCTCCATCTGTAGAGTCCTAACACTCTACGGATGATGCAAATAATTCTAACTCTCTGATCGTAGAGTCCCAACACCCTATGATCGATGTAAATATTACTAGTTCACCTAAGCATATTCCTACACCAATACACTCTAACTCTCCATCACCTATAAATATTTTCAACATTATATCTACACCTATAAATTCTCCGTCTCCTATATAATCAATACAACCATAGATAAAAAAATTTACTCATACATATGCCCCTTTATGATTCCCCTAAAATAGGTCCACACAACCCTTTTTGAGTCGCCAAAAACAACACTATTGACGCGAACCTTCCTATTTACAACTATTGAACTGTTGTGCAAAATACAACGACACATATACTGTGAGTTTCAATACAAATATTGTAACGTATATAATACGACAATATTCATACTCAAATTATTACAATGCCATATAAAATAAAACAACAAATATTTCAAGTCCTCAAAGGAACACGAGAAGATTTTTGTCCTCCTCACTCTAATGGGGTGCATTTTTTACGCTTCCAAATTCGAGTTCGAATCACCTTATTTCGTTTTCCAAAATCAATTATTAAATGACATATAAAATACGACACACACATTTTAATTCCTCAGTACAATTATTGGCACACTATTTTAAAATGTATTGAGAAACTTTAACAGTCTCGGACCATCATTCTATTCCCCTGTTATCCCCGTTTGACCTAGCTACGCTTTTACTACCTGAAAGAAATTTTGAAGTAAAAGGGTGAGCACAGATAACCTAGTAAAGAATATCATGACTTAAGATAATTAAATTATCAATAGCATTCACCAGTAATAAATCAAATATTTAAAAAATATGGTAGATGATAAAAGTTTTCAACCATAATTGTAGCGGAATCAACAATTCATTAGAAGAGTCAATAGAACATAATGTCTACTATCTCCTCCAAATTAAAAGTCCATCATTAATATTTCATTCATGTAATACTCATCAACAGTTCTTTGTTGTACCCAAGACAAAGAGAACTTTCATCACCTGTCTTCACCTGAACCACCAAAGATTATAGTTAAATTCAAAATTCATGTTTATAATAATGTAAATCAATAGTTTCTCCTTCCGACAAAGGCCTAATAGAACTTTCACTCATTGTCTTTGCCACAAAGGCTAAAGACACTCAATAATCATATTGTCTTTACACCCTACACCAAAGACATTCAAATGCAACAATAATGGTCATGATCATACCAATCAATTGTTTATCTTTGCACTACGGGCCAAAGATATTCAACAGTAATATCAATGATCATGATCATACCAATCAATTGTCTATCTTTGCACTACATGCCAAAGATGTTCAACTGTAAAACCAATTATCATGACAAATAATAGTCTATCTTTGCACTATGGACCAAAGATATTTATTTGTTTCATCACTGGTCATGATCATGTCAATCAATTGTCTATCTTTGCACTATGGACCAAAGATGTTCAACTGTAAAACCAATGATCATGCCAAACAATAGTCTATCTTTGCACTACGGGTCAAATATATTCATTTGTATCATTAGTGGTCATGATCATGTCAAACACCTGTCCATCTTTGCACTACAGGTCAAAGATATCAATCATCAGTTCTTCTTTGCACTACGGGCCAAAGAGAACTTTCATCACAAGTTTTTATCTGTAACATTAAAGGTCATGATTATACCAATACAAAGTTCTAAGTCATAATCATACCAATCAATAATTCATCTTTGCACTACGGGCCAAAGTTATTCATCAATCAACAATTTATCTTTGCACTACGGGCCAAAGATAACGTTAACCACAATTTAAGTCTGAGGATTATGACAAAGATATAAAGAATAAATCAAGTGAGATCAATGATAAATATTAGAGATTTATAATTCAATTTTTTCGGAGTTCAAGAATATCCAAATGGTCAACATGATGATCAAAACGTGGATTCAAATTTAAGAATAAGATTCATATATCAAAGATAATTTGGATAGAAAAAGAAACTAATTTATCGTGAATAGTACCCCAGCATGAATAGTACCCCAAATGAATAGTACCCCAGCATGAATAGTACCCCAAATGAATAGTACCCGAATGAATAGTACCTCGACATGAATAGATTAGAATTATAGAAGCAATACTTATCATAGTAAGCTTAGATTTAGGAATATAAAATGAAATAATAAACAAAACTGTAAATTGATTTTCACCCGTCATACGGTAATTTGCGTAGACAGATGATTTTCACAATTTAATAAAGAATGAATACGAAGGGTTATTCACCAAGCATGCGGTAATCCGCGTAGAAAAGTTATTCCCACAGATTAATAAGAAATAGAATGGCAACCCTTATAAATATGAAGAAAATAACATCCTTTGCGAATATGAAATAAATAATACCCCTTACTTTAGTAGGATATTGGATACTGCAATAGTGTAGTAGCAGAATACTCTTCTTCTTTCTCTCTTATTATCTCTCTATAGTTTTAGTGAATTGGTGAAGAATTAATGAACTTAACTCTCTATTTATAGAAAAACATAATTTCGATATTTGCACGTTGGGGTCTAGGCTTATTATAGTTTGGTACCTAGGTTAATTACACTTTAGTACTTCACTAATTGCACCTTAGTTCCTCAATGATATCATCAAGATGAAATTATCTTTGTGTTTCTTTAAGGATGATGACATGCTTACATCATGCTTGCATCATCTCTTCTCTAATTGGTAGATTCAAGTTCACATGAATTAGTTAAATTATTACACTTTGTTACCCCTAAAGTTTTCAAAGTACGCATTATTCCCCCTTAACTTTTGTAATTCACTTATCTTTAATCAACAAAATCTTTAATCTTTTCAATAATTATTCACAATTAATATTATAACTCACAATTAATATTATAACTCACAATATTGACAACTAGATCGTTCTAAGAAAAGAGGGGGCTTTCCGATAAGAATTTCTCCTTAATGGCGCTCAATTAGATAACCTAACCCCTTTCGTCGACAGAACTTTCTAGACATTGTCAATAATGCTTATCTAATAATATCCTTTCAATAATATGAGTTACTATGTCGTGACAATTATTGATTTAATAATATAAAATATTATGCAGATGCTACTGTGACAATAATTTAATCAATAATATGAGATACTATGCAACAACTGCTGTGACAATTATTGAATGAAATATTGAGTGACTTATTACGTAAGCATCAATAATTAGAGATACTGTGCAATACCGTATGCAACTGTGCAACAATGCGTATTACTATACTTTTATCATCGAGTATTCCAACAGTTTAACGGTAAAAGTCTTGCCATTATTTTTATATAAAGGTAATTTTTGTCGCTTTCTATATCCGACAATTATTCCGTTGTGTGGTCCACCAATGATTGTGCTGTTGTACAAATATTCCCCGTCAGAAAGAATATTTTTCGACCAAACGAATATTTTATGATAACATGCTTACTTTGTAAAATTTGCACATATCGCCCATAACTATATCATTTATTAAATTATCACCTTACTATTTTAAATAATATTTATAAGTAAAATTAAATACTTTTATTTCATAAAATTCGGGGTTTATAATCTCCCCTCCTTATGAAATTTAGTCATCAAAATTTACGTACGTACCTGGAATTCTAAAGAGATAATGATACTTAACTTTCATTTCAAATTATAGCTTCCAGGTTATTGTTAGAGTTTATGCTCTAGAGGCCAATTATTTGATATAATTGCTTAATATTTTGATATTATATTTGATTGAATAAATGAATTATTTTATTATGATTTTATTTAGTGCGTTATATAAATGTTAGCATAGTAAAAGTCCTTAGAATAATGATACAAATTATATAACTTCAAGTATGTGACTTGAACATGAGATTATATAATTACAATTAGTATCATTGCTCTTAAATATCCATAGTCAAGTATCATTGTTAATGGGACAACAATGATACATTGAGACTAGTATGTGAATTGATTGATGACCAAATCTCATTGGTCATAAATATATGAGATATTGAGTCAATGCATAGATACATGTTAGAGAACGATGTACTGGACAGACCCAATGAGAATTCTACGTGGAGCATTATGCAAAGTGTCATTAGTGATTCTCATTGTGACAATGATGTAATGATCCTTCGACCTGAAATCACTATATTACTACACGGGAATTTATGTACTTTGATATTATCAAAAGTCACCTTTAATAGGGTGGACAATAAAGGTGATTATTGAGTACATCATGAATCGCGTGAGGAATATGAGTGATCTAGATGGAATTTAACCCTCCTATATATTAGGGGTGATATCCATAGGCCATTTGATAGAGTAGGACTATGAAATGCATGGCCATGCTCAAATAGTGATTTGTTTCATATAGTCTACTCATTGATCAAGAAAACTCATATTAAATTATGAAGAGTATGACACATTCCACGACTCGAGTTTAATCCAGGATGTCAAGGTTAAACAGATTAAATTACATTGAAACATTGGTCACGAAAAGTTTTCATCGAATCATCGATCTTATTATTACTTGGGTAGCAGTGATGCATTACTAGATGCCGCTGGTAAGACCCCAACTTTTTATAAATAAAATTGAATTTCTTTTATTTATTATTTTGAAATAGTAAGGGGTTAATTTGATTAATGTGGTTAGTTATGGGTAAAATGCGCAAATATTTTAAATAAGCAAGTGGTTATAAAATATTCATTGTTGTCGGAGAATATTCGTTTGGTCGTGAAATATTCTTGTTGTCGGGAAATATTCGTATGACGACGCAACTATTTGTGGGCCCCATAACAGAAAATTGTCGAATAAAAAAAATGACAAGTTTGAGTTTTTATAAATAACGGAGTAGTTATTACCGTTAACATTGTTGGAATACCTAGTGGTTAAAGTAAAATAATACACGGTGTTGCACAGTAGCAGACGATATTGCACAATAATTCTAATTATTAATTCTGACGTAAGAAGTCATTACTCAATAATTGTTATAATAATTACTGTTTAATATTTTATTTTATTGATTCAATAATTGCTACGTTGATATTTTATATTATTATTGTTTTAATAATTGTCACTGCATAGTATTTCCCATTATCAGATCAATAATTCATATTATTTGAATAATATTATTAGATAGCATTATTAGTAATGTCTAAGAAAGTTCTGTTTAGGAAAGGGGTTTGGTCACCTAATTGCGCGTCAGTAAGGAGAAATCCTTATCGGCAAGCCCCCTCTTTCCTGAGAACGATCTGGTTGTCATTATTGTGATTCTGTAATATTATTTGTGAATAATTAATTATTAATTTATATGATAAGGAAATATTTATTTTATGTGGATATAAATGAAGAAATTGATGCTGAGGTATTTTATCAGTATTTTATCAGAATGGAGGTATTAAAAATCATCCGTATGTGGATTTCGGTCATCTTCTGTTTGGAATTTGGAAAAACTTTCTTCTACAAAGTTGTATAGAATTAAATTTCCTATAGAATAGACATAAGATTAAAATTTTTCTGATAAAGGGCTATTTATTATGAATTATTGAAGTTCTGAAATAATTGATTTTTGGAATTATAAATATTTTTTAAAAGAAAAACATTTTTTAAAAGTTGGTGGACCCCACTGGTGTGTTGAAATCTGATTTTCAAAGGCGGGTGTGATTTTTTTTTTTTTACAAAATATTATTTTATTAAATTTTTTGCTTTGGTATTCTAAGCATTTTCCTATAAATAGGATGCTTAAGTTAGAATTGAAAATCACACCAGAATCAGAAATTTTTTCTCTCTATAATATCGAGCGTATTTTTGTGAGTATTTAGATACTTTGAGAGTTGATAAGCAGTACAAGTTTTCTTCAGCATTATATCCGATATTTCAGTCAGAAGTACTATTCTTTTGAGGTAAGGGATGTTATTTTTTTCGTAAATGATGTTATTCTTTCAATATTATTATACTGAAATATTGGTATGAATTTTATTATGAAATTTTTACCTTTATATGTAGAGGTTACTATTCACGTATACGACACTATTCGCATATACGGTACTATTCAGGAGTACGGTACTATTCACGAAGTATGATTTTTCTTATGAAAATTTTACCTTTTTGTGTCGGAGTTACTATTCACGTATACGATACTATTCATATATACGGTACTATTCACGAATACGACACTATTCACGAAAAAAATTAAATTTTCTTTTCTTTGTCCAAGTTGGCTATTATGGTTACTATCTTTGATTGTATCCATGTTTTGATCTTCATTCTTGAATTTTGCTCCACAATTGATTATTATGGAGTATTTTTAAACTTGGAAAAACTAAAGTACGAATCCCTAATCTTTGTCCATTTATCTTTCTGGATTCATTTTCGTGAAGATATTTTTATCATCTTCAGTTTTAAATGGTGATATAACTGAATTTCTTTGGCCTGTAGTGTAAAGATGAATGATTACCTGATGACTATCTTTGGCCCATAGTGCAAAGATGGACATGTGTTGGGATGAACATGACCAACTGGTGATACGAATGAATATCTTTGGCCCGTAGTGCAAAGATGAATATTTGATTCAAGATGTATATTGATTGATGTTACAGGGATAAAATATTGATGATGGACTTTAAAATCATAGAAGATAGTATACTTTATTCTCTACTTAACTCTTCTAATGAATTATTATTTGCACTGCGAATATTGATCTAAACTTGTTGTCCATTATATTTTATCTAATTTATTGAAGGCTAACGATAATTTATTTTTTATTATCTTAGTCATAATATTCTTTACTGGGCTAGTTGAGCTCATCATTTTCCTTTTTGTTCCATTTTTCTTCTCAGGAGGCAAAGAATATAGCGGGAACTAGTCGTGGTGTGGAGTGATATTTCAAGACCGTTGTTTTAGCAGTCTTCGCTATTTTGTAAAATAATATATTAATAATTGTAATGAGGACTTATTTGAGTTTGAATATTGTCTAGAAGATAATATTTGTATTTAAACTCACATCATATGTGTTATTGTATTTTGTACGATAATTGTAATAATAAAGTTATAGTTATTTTCTGTACCATGTATTTGGCGACTCAGAATGGGTTATGTGGACCTATTTTGGGGGTGTCACAGTTGGTATCAGAGCTTAGGGTTATGATCTCTGGTAGAGATCGGGAAATAAAACTAGGAGGGGAGAGACGAGTAAATCCTTTCGCTAGTGTGTCTTACCTAAGCTTATTTGGTATTTAATTGGTCGGTCAGAATATAGAGATAATATGTGACATGTCAATTAACCATTATTTTGTGGTAGTATTTGAGAATGACATATAAAAATGTTGAGGTGAGCAATGGAGCACATGAGACCGTTGAATCACCGCTAATCAATACCCAGGATAACGTGCATCAGGAAGGCAATAATCCTCAGGTAAACAACAACACCGACCAAATGATAAATGATAGGATGTTCAGAGGCTTTCTGCAATTCATAAAACATTAGGTGAGGGAGACTCCTGTGCAAAATACAGGTGGAAACACTGGCAACTCACGGATGGTCACCGCTAAGCAGTTCAAGGAGCTGGGACCACCAGAGTTTTTGGAAAAGCCAGAACCACTTACGGTAGAGACATGGATAAAGCAGATCACCAAGATATTTGATGTCTTGAGATGCTCGAAGGAGCAAAAGGCTCCCTTTGCCACCTTCATGTTACGAGGAGAGGCAGATTACTGGTGGAAATCCGTAAAGCGTACTCAGTCTGCCGTACACAAGATGTCTTGGGAGAAGTTCCAAGAATTGTTCAACGACAAGTACATTCCCCAAAGTATTCATCACATGAAGGAGGTAGAGTTCATCAAGCTGGAGCAAAACAATATGACTGTGTCGCAGTACCAAGCTAAGTTTGCCGAGTTGTCCCGGTTTGCATCCCATTTGGTTGATAATGAGGAGAGAATGACTCAAATATTTCTGCGAGATTTAAAACCCAAAATACATCAATTCCTCATTTCTCACAAACTTTATTTGTATTCAGATGTTGTGAATATGGCTCAATTATTGGAGCACGATAATGAGTCAGCTCAACCAAAAGATAACGAACAACAACATGATAATAATCGTACCGGTGGCAACGGTCATCGGAACAATGATAAATATCGTGGAGGAAATTATCATGCCAGAAATGGTAACCACTTCGGTGGTAATCATGGCCAAGATAATAGGAAAGGTGAGTCAAGTGGAAATTTCAAAAAGAGAAGATTCAACAATAATGGGCAGACATCGACAGTAGCACCAACAGCAGTAAAAAATTCTAGGAGAGGAGAACGACCGCCAGTTAGATGTTACAAATGCAGAAAGAAGGGACACATAAGTCCAAACTGTTCACAGCCTTCCAAGGTATATTTTAGTTGTGAAAAAGATGGTCACATAGCTCGATTTTTTCCTATAGCAAAATCAAGTCCAGTTGGGACGGTGGCACCAAAGGCGGATACGGACAAAACAAAGTCGGTGGTTTTAGGAAGAGCGCTTTTTGTGACTTCTCAAAAAGCGAGTAACCTGAACAATGTTAATATGGGTTAGTTAATCATAAATTCTTGCGAAGTCTATACCTTATTAAATACCTGTTCTACCTATTCTTTTATTTCTCCTGCTTGTGCTCAACGTTTGAACTTGACTCCTGAAAATTAGACTTTGACTTATCTATTGAAACTCCGTTAGGAGAAACCTTCATTACATCTAAAGTTTATAAATCTTTCTTGATTCAAATTGGTACGCTCACCCTACCTGTTGATCTTGTATCTTTAAAGACTTGCATTTGATGTGATTTTAGGGATTGATTGGTTAACCACTCATCATGCTAAAATTTATTATTTTCGTAAGGTCGTTAGTTGTCATATTCCTAACCAACCTGTTATACGAATTCAAGCAACCAAATCACTGAAGTCAAACACTTTTATATTAAGCCGTAAAGTCATTCGTTTATTAAAAAATAGATGTCAAGTTTTCTTAGCCCATGTCATGGACTTGAACAAAAATACACCAAATTTGAATAATATTTCTGTTGTTAGTAAATTTTCTGATGTATTTCCTGAAGAACTTCCTAGCCTACCCCCAGAGCATGAAGTCAAATTTTGTATTGACCTTAAACTCGGTACAAAACTCATTTCTAAAACCCCATATCGAATGGCTCCTATTGAACTTTAGGAGTTAAAAACCGAACTACATGAGTTGGTACCCGAGCCTCTCGCTGGTGACTTCCTTTGTGGAATGCACTAAAGCCAGACTCTCCGTAAGGGACGCTATATTCGTGCTGTGGTAAACTGATAGGTACCATTGTGACGTGCTATCTAAGATTGGGATATGAGTCACAGTTGAGAGCAACCTAAGTCTGTAATTGAAATATGCAGCTTTCTAGGCTTAGTTGGTTATTATCGGAGATTCGTGGAAGGATTTTCTCGAATCGCTACTCTATTAACTCAGCTGACTCGAAAAGATACAAAACTCGAATGGAGCGAGGAATGTGAGAAGGACTTCCAAGAACTCAAGAGGAGACTCATTGCGACACTTGTTCTGACCATACCATCCTGGAAAAACGAACGTGGTAGCTGACGCATTGAGTAGAAGATCGTATGCGGGTACGCGTGCGATATTTTTAATACGAAGACCCATTTTGTATAACTTATAAATGATAGAGATAGAGTTAAAGACTCAAGGGACCCACGTGATGATGTCAAATATACGCGTAGAATCGACTTTACTCGATAAAGTTAAGTCTGCTCAAGCTACAAAATCAGAGCTGATGAATATGAAGAAGAAAGTACAAAAATATGTTATTATAGAAGCAAGAGTCGACAAAGAGAGGAAATCTCAACCCTCGATTTATTGGTCCATTTGAAATCCTCGATCGAGTAGGAACTGTGGCCTATAGACTCGCCTTACCGCTAAGTATGTCGCGTGTTCATAATATTTTTCACGTATCACTGTTACGTAAATATGTGGACGACCCAAACCACATTATTAAGTTAGAACCAGACGAGATAGTAAAAAATTTAACGTACGAGGAGGTACCAGTCTAGATCTTGGATTGGAAGGAGCATGTCCTACGCACAAAGGTTATACCACAAGTCAAAATTTTATGGAGAAAACATGATATTGAGAAAATGACCTGGGAGTTAGAATCGAAAATAAAAATAAGGTATCCTTACCTCTTCGACATAGCAGGTACATACGTCAATTTTGAGGACGAAATTTCATAAGGAGAGGAGGTTGTAAGACCCCAACTTTTTTATAAATAAAATTAAATTTCCTCTCTTTATTATTTTGAAATAGTAAGGGGTTGATTTGATTAATGTGATTAGTTATGGGTAAAATGCGTAAATATTTTAAATAAGAAAGTGGTTATAAAATATTCATTGTTGTCGAGAAATACTCGTTTGGTCATGGAATATTCTTGTTGTCGGGGAATATTCGTGGGCCCCATAACGAAAAACTGTCGGATGAAGAAAATGACAAGTTTGAGTTCCAATAATACTTGTAGTTGTATCATCAATTCTTTTGTAAGACCCCAACTTTTATGAATAAAGATGAATTTTCTATAAATATCATTTTTGAATATTATGGAGTGAACTTGATATAATGTTATAGTTGTGGGTAATTTTTATAAATTTTGCAAAGTACGCAAGTTGTTATATAATATTCGATTGGTCGGGGAATATTTATTTTAACAGAGAATATTCGTACGACGACACAATCATTGGTGGACCCTAAAACGTAATTATTATCGGATTGAGAAAACTATAAAAATATCTTTTTATAAAATAACGGCGAAAGTTTTACCGTTAACTGTTGGAATACCTGGTGGTTAAAATACAGTAATATGCGTTGTTGCATAGTAGCACACGGTATTGCACAGTATTTTTGAATTATTGATTCTTACGTAAGAATGTACTACTTAATAATTGTTACAGTAATTACTGTTCAATATTTTACTTTATTGGTTCAATAATTGTTGCGTTGATATTTTATATTATTGTTGTTTCAATAATTGTCACTACACAGTATTTTCCATTATCAGATCAATAATTTATATTATTTGAATAATATTATTAGATAGCATTTTTGGCAATGTCTAGAAAGTTCTGTCAAGGAGAGATTTGGTAACCTAATTGCGCACAAGTAAGGAGAAATCCTTATCGGAAAGCCTCCTCTTTCCTGGGAACGGCCTGGTTGTCATTATTGTGATTCTGTAATATTATTTGTGAATAATTATTTATTGATTTATATGATTGGAAAATATTTATTCAATGTGGAGTTAAACTGAGGAATTTTTAGCATGTGACATTTGTTGAAAGTTGGTATTTTATCTTTTTCGATAAAATAATTTATTCAAATATATTATTATAATATTACATTATAGTAGTATGATGCGATTATATAATAGTACATTTTTTATAATTTGAATGGTAACATTATTATAGTAAATTCATGGTATAAAAGTAAAAAGAGGTAGAAGAGAACAAATTGAATTTGAATTCCTATGATGTAAGCGATGATGTCATCGAACGATGATGTAAGCGATATTTTCATCAGACGATGAGGTAAGCAGTGATGTAATATGATCGATGATGTCAGCGATGATGTCATAAATTATGGCAAAAAGACTATTTTATCCTTACTCTGCCAAGTCTATAAATAGAAGCTCATTTCTTCATTATTTTTCACCAATTCATTCAAGCTATAGAGAGAGAAAGTATAGAGAGAATAAGAGAGAAAGAAGAAGAGTATTCTGTTACTACATTATTGCAGTATCCAATCTCCTACTAAGGTAAGGGGTATTATTTCTTTCGTATTCGTAAGAGATATTATTTTTGTTCAATATTCGCTTGAAATAATATTTTCTTCCATACTCTGTAGTATATAAGTAATATTATTTCGTTTCAGATTCTGAATTCCATACTCGTTTTATTAAAGTTTTGGCTTCTATACTCCATGAAATTAGTAGAATATCCTTGATATTTGCGCTCATCCAGTATCTTTTCATGAAAATATTATTCTGAGCATTCTTGATAAGTTTTAACTTTTTCATGCCAGAGTACTATTCACGGGGTTACTATTCCCAAAGTACTATTCATGGGGTACTATTAACTCGAGTACTATTCACCCGGGGTACTATTCATGATAAAAATTGATTCGTTTTCGGTCCAAATTATTTTTGGTACAATAGTATTCTTGAATTTTACTCCACAAAGCAGTATTATGTTGACAATTTGGACGTTATTGATTTCTGGATAAATTAAATTATAAATCTTTAAAAATTTATCCTTGATTTTGTTTTATTGAATTCTTATATCATTGTCATCATCCTCATGTTTATATTATGTTGAAAGTAACCTGTGGCCTGTAGTGCATAGATGGACTTGGTATGATTATAACCAGGGATTATTCGGTATAATCATGATCGTAATGTTACAAATGATGTGGTAATAGTCCTTATTGGCCCATATTGTATTGATGGATAGTTGTTGGCATGATCATGACCATTGATGAATACACGAATATCCTTGGCCTGTAGTGTATGAATAATTTGTGGTCGTGATATATGAATATCCTTGGCCGTAGTGCGGGGATGATGTGGATTATTTATTAAGCTGAGTCTTAACGATAAAAGTGATGAAAAATCTTTTAAATCATAGAAGATAGTAGATTTTATTCTCTACTTGACTCTTCTAATAGATTGCTTGTTCCGCTGCAATTAAACTTGATGTTTATTATATTTTATCAGTTTAACACTATTGAAGGCTAACGATAATTTATTCTGCATTATCTTAGTCATAATATTTCTTACTTGACTCTTCTAATAGATTACTTATTCTGCTGCAGTTAAACTTGATGTTTATTATATTTTATCAGTTTAACACTATTGAAGGCTAACGATAATTTATTCTGCATTATCTTAGTCATAATAATTGTAATGAGGGTTGAATTTTAGTTTGGATATTATCTAGAAGACAATATTTGTATTAAAATTCACATCTAAGCTTTTGTCGTATTGTATAAAAGAAGTTTGTATTTAAGTTATTTACCATGTATTTGGCGACTCAGAATGGGTGATGTATACCTATTTTGGGGGCGTCACATTTGGTATCAAAGCTTAGGGATATGATCTCTGGCTGAGATGTGAGACTAGAACTAGGAGGGGAGAGTCGGGTAATTCCTTCGCTAGTATGACCTACCTAAGTTTATTTTATATTTAATTAGTTGGTCAGAGTATAGGGATAATATGTTGCATGTCAATTAACCTTTATTTTGTGGTAGTATTTGAAATTGACATCCGAGAATATTGAGAATAGCAATGGAGCACAAGAGACCGTTGAGTCACCACAGATCAATACCCAGGATATTGTGCAACAGGAAGACAATAATCCTCAGTTAAACAACAATGATCGAATGATGAACGATGGAATGTTCAGAGGCTTTCTGCAATTCATGCAACATCAGGCAAGAGAGACTCCTATTTGAAATGCAGGTGGAAACACTGGCAACTCTCGGACGGTCACTGCTAAACAGTTCAAGGAGCTGGGACCACCGGAGTTTTTTGGAGAGCCAAAACCACATAAGGCGGAGACGTGGATAAAGCAGATCAACAAGATATTTGATGTCTTGGGATGCTTCGAGGAGCAAAAGGTTCCCTTTGCCACCTTCATGTTGCGGGCAGAAGCAGATTACTGGTGAGAATCTGTAAAGAGTACTCAACCTGTCGTACTGAAGATGTCTTGGGTGAAGTTCCAAGAACTGTTCAATGACAAGTGCTTTTTCAAAAGTATTCGTCACATGAAAGAGGTAGAGTTCATTAAACTGGAGTAAAACAACATGACCGTATCACAATACAAAGCTAAGTTTGCCGAGTTGTCCCAGTTTGCGTCTCACTTGGCTGATAATGAGGAAAGAATGATGCGGATGTTTCTAAGAGGCTTGAAACCCGAGATACGTCAATATCTAATTTCTCATAAATTGTGTTTGTATTCAGATGTTGTAAATAGGGCTCAGTTATTGGAGCGCGATAACGAGTCAACGCAACCAAGAGAAAGCAGCCGGCAAAATGATAATACCAGTGGTAGCAGTTATCGAAGCGGTGACAACAATCGTGGAGGAAATTAACATGCCAAAAATGATAACCACTTCGGTGGTAATCATGGTCAAGACAATAAGAGTGGACATTTCAAGAAGAGGAGATTCAACAATGATGGAAAGACAACAACACCATCACCCGTTGTTAAGGAAGGAGAACGACCACCTATCATATGCTTCAAATGCGAAGGGGAGGGACACATCAGTCTAAACTGAGCGATGCAGTCCAAAGCGTGTTATAATTATGGAAGAGAAGGTCACCTAGCCTAATTTTATCGTGCACTGAAGACAAATCCAACTGGGATGGAGGCACCAAAGGCCGTCCCAGAAAAGTCAAAACCGGTAATTCAAGGGAAAGCGTTTGCCGTGACCTCCCAGAAAGTAAGGAACCCGAACGAGGTCTTCACGGGTAAGCTTATCATAAACTCTAGTGAAGTCTATACCTTATTTGATATAAGTTCTACCCATTCTTTTATTTCTCCTACTTGCGCTCAACGTTTAAATTTGACTCCAGAGAAATTAGACTTTGACTTATCTGTTGAAACTCCGTTGGGAGAAACCTTCATTACATCCACTGTTTATAAGTCTTGTTTGGTTCAAATAGGTACCCTCACATTACCTGTCGATCTTATTTCATTGAAAATACTTGCATTTGATGTAATTCTAGGGATTGATTGGTTAACTACTCATCATGCAAAAATTAATTATTTTTGTAAGGTTGTTAGCTTTCATATTCCTAACCAACCTATTATGTGAATTCAAGCAACCAAACCATTAAAATAAATCACTGTCATCTTAAGCCATAAAGCTATTTATTTATTAAAAAATGGATGTCAAGCTTTCTTATCTCATGTCACGGATTTAAACAAAAATACGTCAATTTTGAATGATATTTCTATTGTTAATAAATTTCCTGACGTATTCCCTGAAGAGCTTCCTGGCCTACCCCCAGAGTGGGAAATTAAATTTTGTATCAACCTTAAACATGGTACAAAACCCATTTCCAAAGCCCCATATCGAATGGCTCCTATTGAACTTCAAGAGTTAAAGACCCAATTACAGGAATTGTTAGACATCGATTTTATTCGTCCTAATACGTCTCCTTGGGGTGCTCCTGTTCTATTCGTGAAGAAGAAAGATTGGAGTACGCGACTTTGTATTGATTATCGGGAGTTGAATCATGTCATCATCAAGAATAGGTACCCATTGCCACGTATTGATGACCTGTTTGACCAGTTACAAGGCGCCAAATTCTTTTCAAAGATCAATATTCGTTTCGAATATCATCAGTTAAAGGTTAGAACCGATGAAATTCTAAAGACGGCTTTCAAAACTCAGTACGGGCATTATGAATTCCTAGTCATGTCTTTTGGATTGACTAATGCTCCTGCTGCTTCATGAATATGATGAACCGAGTATTCAAGGAATATTTGGATCATTTTGTGGTCGTCTTTATTGATGACATCCTCATATATTGCAAAAGCCGTGAAGATCATGAGCAACACTTGAGACTGATACTCTAAAAGCTTCGTGAAAACAAGCTTTATGCCAAGTTAAAGAAATGCGAGTTCTGGCTTGAGGAAGTAGCATTCCTTGGGCACGCAGTATCAAGTCATAGAATATCTGTTGACCCGGCAAAGATTGAAGCTATTCAAAGTTGGGAGCAACCTAAATCAGTGACCGAAGTATATAGCTTTCTGGGCTTAGCTGGTTATTATCAGAGATTCGTAGAAGGGTTTTCTCGAATCTCTACTCCATTAACTCAGCTGACTCAGAAAGATACAAAATTTGGTTGGAGCGTGGAATGTGAGAAGAGTTTTCAAGAACTCAAGAGGAGACTCATTTCAGCACCTGTTCTGACAATACCATCTGGCTCGGAGGGATTTGTCATCTACAGTGATGCTTCGGGCAAAGGGTTAGGATGTGTTCTCATGCAACATGGGAAAGTCATAGCCTATGCCTCTCGACAACTCAAAGAATATGAGAGGAATTATCCTACTCATGATCTAGAGTTGGCAGCTGTTGTCTTCGCACTTAAAATTTAGAGGCATTACTTGTATGGGGAGAAAGTGGAGATCTTTACGGATCATAAAAGCCTCAAATATTTCTTCACCCAAAGGAACTCAACATGCGGCAACGACGTTGGCTTGAACTGTTGAAAGATTATGATCATACCATTCAATACCATCCTGGTAAAGCGAACGTAGTAGCTGACGCATTGAGTAGAAGATCATATGTGGGTACGAGTGCGATATTGTCAACGCAAAGTCCCATTTTATATGACTTGCAAAGGTTAGAGATAGAGTTAAAGACTCCAGTGACCCATGTGATGATAGCGAATATACGAGTAGAACCGACTTTAATCGATAAAGTTAAAACTGCTCAAGCTACAGACCTGGAGCTGATGCATATGAGGAAGAAAGTGCAAGAAGGTGCTATGTCGGAAGCAAGAATCGATGAAGAAGGAATACTTCGAGTTAACTATAGACTTTGTGTTCTTAACGACCCTGATTTAAAGTATAAAATCATGATGGAGGCGCACAACACACCATTTTTAATCCATCCTGGGAGTACCAAAATGTATCATGATCTTCGACATACATTTTGATGGAGCAATATTAATAGAGAGATCGTAGAGTTTATCTCGAGGTGTCTAATTTGTCAACGAGTAAAGGCGGAGCATTAAGTACCAAAAGATCCATTGCAACCACTTGAAATTCCAGAATAGAAGTGGGAGCACATTACCATGGATTTTGTTACCGGTCTTCCCAAGGTTTCTCAAGGCATAGATGCGATTTGGGTCGTTGTTGATAGATTAACCAAGTCGGCTCATTTCTTACCTATACGAGAAACTTATACACTTGAACATCTTGCTCGTATGTACATAAACGAGATTGTAAGATTGCATAGTATGCCAGTATCCATAATTTCTGATCGAGACCCAAGATTCACTTCAAGGTTTTGGGTTAGTTTGCAAAAAGCTATGGGCACGAATTTACGATTTAGTTCAGCTTATCATCCTCAAACGGACGGGCAGTCAGAGAGGACTATTCAAAATCTTGAAGATCTATTAAGACTCTATGTCCTTGACTTCAAGGGAAGTTGGGACAAGTTCTTACCATTGGTGGGGTTTTCCTACAACAACAATTATCAAGCAAGTATTGGCATGGCTCCATTAGAGGCGTTGTATGGAAGAAAGTGTCGTTCTCTAGTATGCTGGGATGAGGTGGGTGAAGCAACGTTGTTGGGACCGGAGTTGGTTTGTATGACTATAGAAAAGATTCAAACGATCCGAAAACGTATAAAAACCTCACAAGATCGACAAAAGAGTTATGCTGATCTTCATCGAAAGGACGTGAAATTTAATATTGGAGAACATGTGTTGTTACGTGTTGCTCCATGGAAAGGAGTTATGAGATTTTAAAAGAGAGAAAAGCTCAATCCTTGATTTATTTGCCCATTTTTAATCCTCGAACGAGTAGGAATTGTGGCCTATAGACTCGCCTTAGCGCCAAGTATGTCTCGTGTTCATAAGGTTTTTCACATATCTTTGTTATGTAAAAGACCCAAACTACATTATTGAGTTAGAACCGGACGAAATAGCGAAAGATTTAACGTATGAAGAGGCTCCTGTTAAAATCTTGGATAAGAAGGAACATATTTTACGCTCCAAGGTTATACCTCAAGTCAAAGTTTTTTGGAGAAACCACGATGCTGAGAAAATGATCTGGGAGTTAGAATCTGAAATGAAATCAAGGTATCCTTACCTCTTCGACATACCCTAATTTCGAAGGCAAAATTTCATAAGAAGGGGAGGTTGTAAGACCCCAACTTTTATGAATAAAGATGAATTTTTTATAAATATCATTTTTGAATATTATTGAGTGAATTTGATATAATGTTATAGTTGTGGGTAATATTTATAAATTTTATAAAGTACACAAGTTGTTATATAATATTCGATTGGTCGGGGAATATTCGTTTTAACAGGGAATATTTGTACGACGACATAATCATTGGTGGACCCCACGATAGAATTATTGTCAGATTGAGAAAATGATAAATATATCTTTTTATAAAATAACGGCGAAAGTTTTACCGTTAACTGTTGAAATACCTGGTGGTTAAAATACAGTAATACGCGTTGTTGCACAGTAACACACCGTATTGCACAGTATTTTTGAATTATTGATTCTTACGTAAAAAGGCACTACTTAATAATTGTTACAGTAATTACTGTTCAATATTTTACTTTATTGGTTCAATAATTGCTGCAATGATATTTTATATTATTGTTGTTTCAATAATTGTCACTGCACAATATTTCTCATTATCAGATCAATAATTCATATTATTTGAATTGGCATTGTCTATAAAGTTTTGTCAAGGAGAGGTTTGGTCACCTAATTGCGCATCAATAAGGAGAAATCCTTATCGTAAAGCCCCCCTCTTTCCTAGGAACGGCCTGGTTGTCATTATTGTGATTCTGTAATATTATTTGTGAATAATTATTTATTGATTTATATGGTAAGAAAATATTTATTCAATGTGGAGTTAAACTGAGAAATTTTTAGCATGTGACATTTGTTGAAAGTTGGTATTTTATCTTTTTCGATAAAATAATTCATTCAAATATATTATTATAATATTACATTATAGTAGTATGGTATGATTATATAATAATACGTTTTTTATAATTTGAATGGTAACATTATTATAGTAAATTCATGGTATAAAAGTAAAAGGAGGTGGAAGAGTACAAATTGAATTTGAATTCCTATGATGTAAGCGATGATGTCATCGGACGATGATGTAAGCGATGATGTCATCGGACGATGAGGTAAGCAGTGATGTAATATGATCGATGATGTCAACGATGATGTCATAAATTATGGCAAAAAGACTATTTTACCCTTACTCTGCCAAGCCTATAAATAGAAGCTCATTTCTTCATTATTTTTCACCAATTCATTCAAGCTATAGAGAGAGAAAGTATAGAGAGGATAAGAGAGAAAGAAGAAGAGTATTCTGTTACTACACTATTGCAGTATCCAATCTCCTACTAAGGTAAGGAGTATTATTTCTTTCGTATTCGTAAGGAATATTATTTTTGTTTAATATTTGCTTGAAATAATATTTTCTTCCATACTCTGTAGTATATAAGTAATATTATTTCGTTTCAAATTCTGAATTCTATACTCGTTTTATTAAAGTTTTGGCTTCTAAACTCCATGAAATTAGTAGAATATCCTTGATATTTGCGCTTCATCCAGTATCTTTTCATGGAAATATTATTCTGAGCATTCTTGATAAGTTTTAACTTTTTCATGTCGGGGTACTATTCAGTGGGTTACTATTCTCGAAGTACTATTCACTCGAGTACTATTCACCCGGGGTACTATTCATGATAAAAATTGATTCGTTTTCGGTCCAAATTATTTTTGGTGTAATATTATTCTTGAATTTTACTCCACAAAGCAGTATCATGTTGACAATTTGGACGTTATTGATTTCTGGATAAATTTAATAATAAATCTTTAAAAATTTATCCTTGAACTTGTTTTATTGAATTCTTATATCATTGTCATCATCCTCATGTTTATATTATGTTGAAAGTCATCTGTGGCTTGTAGTGCATAGATGGACTTGGTATGATTATGACCAGGGATTATTCGGTATAATCACGACCATAATGTTACAAATGATGCGGTAATAGTCCTCATTGGCCCGTAGTGCATTGATGGACAGTTGTTGGCATGATTATGAACATGGATGAATACACGAATATCCTTGGCCCGTAGTGTATGGATAATTTGTGGTCGTGATATAGGAATATCCTTGACCATAGTGCAGGGACGAAGTGGATTATTTATTAAGCTGAGTCTCAGCGATAAAAGTGATGAAAAACCTCTTAAATCATAGAAGATAGTAGATTTTATTTTTTACTTGACTCTTCTAATGGATTGCTTGTTTCGCTGCAGTTAAACTTGATGTTTATTATATTTTATCAGTTTAACATTGTTGAAGGCTAACGATAATTTATTCTGCACTATCTTAGTCATAATATTTCTTATTGGGCTAGTTGAGCTTACCCTTTGCTTTCATTGTACTCTTCAGGAAATGAGAATATAGCTGGAATTAGTCGGGGAACGGAGTGACGGTCCAGATATTTACAATAGTAGTCCTCACTATTCTGTAAAATAGTGTGATAATAAATGTAATGAGGACTTATTTTGAGTTTGAATATTGTCTAGCAGACAATATTTGTATTAAAACTCACAGCTTATGTTGTGTCATATTCTATACGACACTTAAACAGTTGCATAAATTAAGTTTATATTTGTATTCTGTACCATGTATTTGGCGACTCAGAATATGTGATGTATACCTATTTTGGGGGCGTAATGTAATACCCGAAAAAAAATATTAAATAATAAAAATTATTTAATTTTAAACCATATTAATTGGACTTTGTTTTCTTATTTGGGCTATTATGTTGTTTGGGTCAAATTAATCAGTAAAATTTGTGGACTATAATAAGCAAATGGATTATATTAATTTGGGCCTTTATATTAATTGGGCTAATTTATATTTGTGCAATTTTTTTTTAAAATCTAATTAATTAAGAGGATTAATATAATGTATAATTAATAAATAGGTAAACCCAAACTACTTCTTTTATCTGATACGAACTACTTAAAAAAAAAAAATTTGGTTGCGGCTGCTCTCCTTCATTTATACGAACTGGGCAAAGGTGAAAGCAATTTTTGGGAGTAAAGAAACATAACCAAGGTTAGTCTGCAACTTGAATTATATGCTTTCTTCATGAAATTGTTTTATCTAAGGTTGCTAATAATAATAATAATTCTAATGATTTGATTTGTAAAAAAAAAAACAAAAAAAAAATGCCGGATGTGTATATATATGTTTACCGAATTATTATGTAGGAGCAAGGCAGTAGACTATATATATATATATATATATATATATATATATATATATATATATATATATATATGTGTGTGTGTGTGTGTGTGTGTGTGTGTGTGTGTGTGTGTGTGTGTGCGAAGTTTGATGAAAAAAATAATAATAAAAAAATTAATTAACATGATGCGGAAGATAAGCTGCTGCATGTAAGTAACTAGGATTATATATATATCATGTATTTGGTTGCCTGCAGCACTGCTGCAGGTGTAGAATTTATTATATATATATATATATATATATATATATATATATATTTATATATATATATATATATATATATATATATATTATATTATATTTTTAATAATCTTTTGGCATATTATATTTTAATACGTATTTGGCCATGAAACTTATAAATCGAAATTGGTAAATCAAATTAAGGTTATGTATATGAACTTGAATTAATTAATTTTGTTGACATAGTTATAAAAAGTTTTAATAATAAATTTAATAGTATTATGTTATTAATGATTGGATTGTAATAAAATCTTATTAAATTATTTTAAATTGAACGGAAGGAATTTAAAGAGTATTTTTTTGGAATATAAATTTTAGAGTATTAGTAATTGATAAAAAGCGATGATTAAAGGCATATTAAATAGATTATGAATTATTTTGGGGATTATTAATTTGAATTATTTTAAATTGAGGTGAATATGTTTAGGTTGTGAATGACGTTTCGTAATTGATATCATTGGCATTTGAGGGTAAAATTTTGTGGAGTGTGCTATAAATGGTTTGGAAGTATCAGGTACGGATTTCATACTCTTTCAGCGATACTCTTGTTAAATTTGACTTGTTCATTTATTTCCTTATTTCGAATTATGTTATGATTTCACATAATTGTTTCCTGTGAAATAAATATATTAGTTTCATTTTGGAGTTGATACACATGACTCGTATTTGTACTCTTTGAATTAGGATATCATGTTTAGTATTTATTTTTGATAATTGTAGAGCGGTACATGTTGCTACCTTCTTTTTGAGACCTTGTGACTATAATTTGATTTGGTTCAACATGTACATAAAGAACCCTTTTGTTGGTATTATTTCGCATGTGTTGTGACATAATATTTTTGTTTGAATATACCGTAGGGTATACCTGAGCTATAACCACTTGTGGGGATACAACAAGCATGTCGTCTTGGCACGAGAGGCATGACACTTTTCATGGCGGTGTGATTAGTTCACGGCGTCTCCGTTTTGGGCTCCGGAGGAAGTGGGCCATTTGGTGTTTTGTTGTGGGAGGCGTATGGGTTAACCCTAGTTTTCTGTTCTGCATATTTATGATGTTGTGCCAAACACACTTATCCGAATTGTATACGTTTGGATTCGCAGTCCAATGTGTGATTTGCTTGTGTGGCATTATTTTGGTTGCCTGTGTGGCATCATTTGACTTGCCTGTGTGACATCATTTGACTTGTCTACGTGACATTATTTTAACTTTTCTGTGTGGCATTGTTTTGACTTGCCTGTGTGACAATATATATTTCTGAGCTCATTCGGTATGAAATAATACTCAACCATTTGATTCAACCTATTATTTCATTGTATTAGTTTTGTTGTTTATGTTCAATTCATTGAGTTAGTTACTTCAGTTCGTTATTTCTTTACTCTTCTATAGGTTTCGTCAATTCTGTTGATTCAGATATATTCCATTCATATTTTTAGAGATTATATTTTTGTCAGTATATACACTTGAGGTTTTGTTCAGTATTTTGGCTCAGTTGATTTCGTATATCAATTGTATATCTGTATCCGTACTGGGCAATTGGCTTATGCTGTGTTTTTCTTCTGACAGGTTTGTAGGGGTGATTCAGGGCTAGTGTGATGAGAGTGTTGCCTTTGACCATCTAGGTTGATTCAAATTTTAAGTTTTGATTATTTTGACTCTGTTTGGAGAATTGTAATTAGTACTTCATTGATAGATATCATTATTAATATTTTGGAGTTATCAGTGCTCTGTTTACTAATTTTGAGGTTTGTTGTGCTTTGCACGTGACCTCCCTTTCCTTTTCGGGAAGGGGTGTTACAGGGATGCTATCAGAGCTTAAGTTCTTTCTTGTAGAAAATCTATTTAGGTTTGACCTGTGAGTTGTGGGTAAATCACTCGGTAGACATCGTAGGAGTTTGTTTCGATTTTGTTCTCTGTTTGGTTGGTCTTTATTTTGACCAAGTGTCATTCTCTCTTCGAGTTGTAGTTAATTTCAGAAGTTGAGATAATTTGTTAAGATTATTATTGTTATGCGTTGGAGCAATAATATTAGTTAAGGATTGTGATTGGATCATTAAAGAGAATAATGTCATATTTTATTCAGTTAAGAAATGATTATACGATTATGATGTGAGTATTTGTATCGACGAGTATTTGATTTTGAAAAATTATTTGTTAGAGTTGTTTTTTTTGTGGCAATTATTATGATCATTGAATTGAGGATTTAATTTGAGTAAGATTTTGATTTATGTTAAACTTGTGAATAAGTTGAGGTTTGTGTATTGATGGCATAATTTGATAAATTGAAAATGATTAAGTATAGAGGATTTCTTGTAATTTGAGTTGTTGATATTCGAGGTAATTAGATTAATCATTTGGAGTTAATGATCAATTTTGTGGTTATTTTCTAGTAGGATATTGGAGTTATGTTCTATGAAGTTTATTTGTGATAATATGGGGAGACATTGAAATTTATGGGATTAAGGTTTGCAATAAGGGATGATTGATTTATTATATGATTAGATAGTAAGTGATGAAATTCAATTGATTCTGAGAGATTTTGAAAGCTATAGTTTGCTTATTCAGATAGTAGGATATATGATTTGGAGTTTGGTATGTTGATGAAGAGATCTTAGTAGTAATATATTTTTGGTGTAATATTATTTGAGAACTAATTTGATTCTAGGTTTGAATATTTTGAAACTCTTGAGGATTTAGGAAAGTTGATATAATTTGTAGAGTTGTTTGGTTTATCCGATATCCTTAGAGTTTTGTATGATTTTATGTAAATTAAATAAAAATAATTTGTTAAATCTTTATCATGTGTGGAACATAAACGTTTTATGAATTAAAAATAACTTTAAATATTTTGGGTATTCGAATCGTATTTGGATGAAGAGAAATTTTTGTGATTTTGAATTATATTCCGAAGAGTACGTTTACAAGAATTAAACTTAAAGATATTAGCGACGGTAGCCGCACCAACGATGGATCATGTGATCTAATTTGATGCAACACGAACAACCTTACCAAGGCATGATACGGTAGCTGACGAATCTTTTACAAGTACATTGATAATTACGTGGACCGGTGACTTATCTACGTTGATCGTTACAAATGGCGACGATACGTCGTAACTAAATTTATTTATTTATTTTGTAGTTTATTTGAATTCCGAGGACGAAATTATTTTTAAGGGGTGAAAAATGTAATAACCCATATTTTTTTAAAATTAAATATTAATTAATTTTATTGTATACAATTGTATTTAAATTGAAAAAGGTAAATGATTTTGTTTCCCTCTTTTCTTCCTTATTTTGTTTGGAAAATTAAATTCTTTTAGTAGATAATTAAATAACTGATTAAATTAAAATTGAGGAAGATAATTCCTTTTATTAAAGTCTTGTGGTAAAATCATTCGGAGCGGGAAGCTACTTTGAAGATAGAGGAGTCTATTCGAGCGGAGTATCCGCATCTTTTTGATAATTAGCTACGTTCATTCTTTTGATTCCGGGGATGAAATCCTTTTAAGGGGTATGTGATGTAATACCCGAAAAAAAAATATTAAATAATAAAAATTATTTAATTTTAAACCATATTAATTGGACTTTGTTTTCTTATTTGGGCTATTATGTTGTTTGGGTCAAATTAATCAGTAAAATTTGTGGACTATAATAAGTAAATGGATTATATTAATTTGGGCCTTTATATTAATTGGGCTAATTTATATTTACGCAATTTTTTTTTTAAAATATAATTAATTAAGAGGATTAATATAATGTATAATTAATAAATAGGTAAACCCTAACTACTTCTTTTATTGATACGAACTACTTAAAAAAAAAAAAATTTGGTTGCGGCTGCTCTCCTTCATTTATACGAACTGGGCAAAAGTGAAAGCAATTTTTGGGAGTAAAGAAACATAACCAAGGTTAGTTTGCAACTTGAATTATATGCTTTCTTCATGAAATTGTTTTATCTAAGGTTGCCAATAATAATAATAATTCTAATGATTTGATTTGTAAAAAAAAAAAAAAAAAAAAAACTGCCGGATGTGTATGTATATGTTTACCGAATTATTATGTAGGAGCAAGGCAGTAGACTATATCAATATTATATATATATATATATATATATATATATATATATATATATATATATATATATATATATATATATATATATATATATATATGTGCGAAGTTTGATGAAAAAAATTTATTAACATGATGCGGAAGATAAGCTGCTGCATGTAAGTAACTAGATTATATATATATATATATATATATATATATATATATATATATATATATATATATATATATATATATATATATATATATATATATATATATATATCTTTTGGCATATTATATTTTAATACTTATTTGGCCATAAAACTTATAAATCGAAATTGGTAAATCAAATTAAGGTTATGTATATGAACTTGAATTAATTAATTTTGTTGACATAGTTATAAAAAATTTTAATAATAAATTTAATAGTATTATGTTATTAATGATTGGATTGTAATAAAATCTTATTAAATTGTTTTAAATTGAACGGAATGATTTTAAAGAGTTATTTTTTTGGAATATAAATTTTGGAGTATTAGTAATTGATAAAAGGTGATTATTAAAGGCATATTAAATAGATTATGAATTATTTTGGGGATTATTAGTTTGGATTATTTTAAATTGAGGTGAATATGTTTAAGTTGTGAATGACGTTTCGTAATTGATATCGTTGGCTTTTGAGGGTAAGATTTTGTGGAGTGTACTATAAATGGTTTGGAAGTATCAGGTACGGATTCCATACTCTTTCAGCGATACTCTTGTTAAATTTGACTTGTACGTTTGTTTCCTTATTTTGAATTATGTTATGATTTCACATAATTATTTCCTGTGAAATAAATATATTAGTTTCATTTTGGAGTTGATACACATGACTCGAATTTGTACTCTTTGAATTAGGATATCATGTTTAGTATTTATTTTTGATAATTGTAGAGCGGTACATGTTGCTACCTTCTTTTTGAGACCTTGTGACTATAATTTGATTTGGTTCAACATGTACATATAGAACCCTTTTGTTGGTATTATTTCGCATGTGTTGTGACATGATATTTTTATTTGAATATACCATAGGGTATACCTGAGCTATAACCACCTATGGGACTACCACAGGCATGTCGTCTTGGCACGAGAGGCATGATACTTTCCGTGGTAGTGTGATTAGTCCACGACGTCTCCGTTTTAGGCTCCGGAGGAAGTGGGCCATTTGGTGTTTTGTTGTGGGAGGCGTATGGGTTAACCCTAGTTTTCTGTTATGCGAATTTGTGATGTTGTGCCAAACACATTTATCCGAATTGCATACATTTGGATTCGCGGTCCAATGTGTGATTTGCCTGTGTGGCGTTATTTTGGTTGCCTGTGTGGCATCATTTGACTTGCCTGTGTGGCATCATTTGACTTGTATGTATGACATTATTTTGACTTGCCTGTGTGGCATTGTTTTGACTTGCCTGTGTGGTAATATATATTTCTGAGCTCATTCGGTATGAAATAACACTCAACCATTTGATTCAGCCTATTATTTCATTGTATTAGTTTTGTTGTTTATGTTCAATTCATTGAGTTAGTTACTTCAGTTTGTTATTTCTTTACTCTTCTATTGGTTTCGTCAATTCTGTTGATTCAGATATATTCCATTCATATATTTGGAGATTATATTTTTGTAAGTATATACACTTGAGGTTTTGTTTAGTATTTTGTCTCAATTGATTTCGTATATCAATTGTATATCTTTTGTATATCTGTATCCATACTGGGGAATTGGCTCATGTTGTGTTTTTCTTCTGGCAGGTTTGCAGGGGTGATTCAGGGCTAGTGTGATGAGAGTGTTGTTTTTGACCATCTAGGTTGATTCAAATTTTAAGTTTTGATTATTTTGACTCTGTTTGGAGAAATGTAATTAGTACTTCATTGATAGATATCATTATTAATATTTTGGAGTTATCAGTGCTCTGCTTACTAATTTTGAGGTTTGTTGTGTTTTGCACGTGACCTCCCTTTCCTTTTCGGGAAGGGGGTGTTACATGTCACATCTTTTATCTCTACCGATGCCATTCGGTATGGTGCCTTCGATATTGGAGTCGTTCCTGGTGCCAAATTGATCACGAATTTAACCTCTCTATCTGGCGAAAGTCCTGAAAAATCATCCAGAAATACGTTCGCGAAGTCCCTCACTACTGGTATCTCCTCTACTTTCGGATTCTCTTTACGACTGTCGACTATGTAAGCTAAATATCCTACACAGCCTTCTCCCCGTAGAGATATTACCTCCAAATTTTCAAATCAAAAACCACTGCAGCTAACTCCATGTCGTGGGTGGGATACCCCTTCTCATAATCTTTCAATTGTCGTGATGCATATGCAATAACTCTGCCGTTTTGCATAAGCACACATCCAAGTCTTTTATACGACACATCACTATAAACAACAATATTTCCTATATCATCCGGAAGAGATAACACAGGTGCCGTACTCAACCTCTTCTTCAATTCTTGAAAGCTTTCCTCACACTTCTCCGTCCAAACAAATTTCACAACTTTTCTAGTCAAATTTGTTAACGGAGTTGCGATCTTAGAAAAGCCTTGAATGAATCTTCTGTAATATCCTGCTAATCCACTAAAACTTCGTGCTTCCGACGGCATTCTCGGCTGATCCTATTTTATCACGACTTTGACTTTGGATGGATCCACTGAAATTCCGTCTTTATCGATCACATGTCCTAGAAATTGTACCCGCTCGATGTAAAATTCACATTTCAAAAACTTGGCGTACAACTTATCCCTTCTCAACGCCTCTAACGTTAATTTCAAATGCTCTTCATGTTCTTCCTTGGTTTTCGAATATACCAAAATATCATCTATAAATACCACTACGAATTTGTCCAAAAACGGCTTGAACACTCCATTCATTAAGCCCATAAATGCTGCAGGAGCATTTGTTAGACCAAATGACATTACCAAAAATTCGTAGTGACCATATCGCGTTCTAAACGCTATCTTCGGTACATCCTCTGGCCTTACCTTCAGTTGATGATAACCACTCCTCAAGTCTATCTTTGAAAAGTATCTCGCTCCCGTCAATTGATCAAACAGGTCGTCGATCATCGGTAATGGATACCTATTCTTAATTGTGACCTTATTCAGTTCTCTATAGTCAATGCAGAGTCGCATCGTCTCGTCCTTCTTCTTCACAAACAACACCGGCGCTCTCCACGGCGATACGCTCGGTTGAATGTACTTCTTGTACAGTAATTCTTGTAGTTGTACCATCAATTCTTTTATCTCTATCGGTGCCATTCGGTACGGTGCCTTCGATATTGGAGTCGTTCCTGGTGCCAAATTGATCACGAATTCAACCTCTTTATCTGGTGAAAGTCCTGGAAAATCATCCGAAAATACGTCTACGAAGTCCCTCACTACTAGTATCTCCTCTACTATCGGATTCTCTTTACGACTGTCGGCTATGTAAGCTAAAAATCCTACACATCCTTCTCTTAACAACTTCCTGGCCTACATCATCGTCAGATAACTCGCTTGTCTAGGCGACTTGCTACCATAAAACACAACCTTTGACAGAGTCATAAGGTTAATACACTTTTTTTGACAATCAATTACAGCCCCGTAATTGAATAACCAATCCATACCCAAAATAACGTCAAATTCCCCAAGTCTGATAGGGATAAGATCTACGTTCATGATATTACCCTTAATATCCACTCTACAGTTCTTATGTACGTACTTAATAGAGATTATTTCTCTATTCGCAATTTCTATGTTTATGGGGTGTTCTAACTCATCTTTAGAAAATTCTAAGTTCTTAGCAAAGTCATCGGATATAAATGAACAAGTAGCACCCGAATCAAATAATACATAAGCATTAACTTTTTTGATCGGAATGATACCTAACACCACATCACGAGACTGCACAGTATCCTGCACTATCATGTTGAATGTCCTGGCGGTCGGTCGGTTCGTTCCGTGATAGTCAGAGCGCTTCCACCACTATTTCCCCTATTTCCTCCTGATCCTACCTCTCCAGATCCCTTCTTAGGACAGTCTCTTGCCAAATGATCCTTTGAGCCAAAAGTGAAGCAGACACCCTTCTTTGGGTTAGGACAGTTAGGTGCTATGTGGCCTTCCTGACCACAATTGTAACACACTCGTTTACCCTTCAAACACACTCCCAAATGAGGTTTCTCGTAGGTCGGGCATGTAAGACCCCAATTTTTATAAATAAAGATGAATTTTCTATAAATATCATTTTTGAATATTATGGAGTTAATTTGATATAATGTTATAGTTGTGGGTAATATTTATAAATTTTGCAAAGTAAGCAAGTTGTTATAAAATATTCGTTTGGTCGGAGAATATTCTTTTTGTCGGGAAATATTCGTACGACGGCATAATCATTGGTGGACCCCACAACGGAATTATTGTCGGATTAAGAAAACGACAGAATTATCTTTCTATAAAAATAACGGCTGAGGTGTTACCGTTAAAACCGTTAAAACTGTTGAATTACTCGGTAGTAAAAGTACAGTAATACGCGTGGTTGCATAGTAGCACACGGTATTGATTATTGATGCTTACGTGAGAAGTCACTCAGCTATACTCAATTATTGCTACAGTAATTGCTGCATCATATCTCTTAAATTATTGTCATAGTATCATCTGTATAATATGTTATATTATTAAATCAATAATTGAGACGTTGTGGTAAGTTTGGTTATTTTATGAGGGGCCATATGTCATCATCTAAGAGTCTCTTCGTCAATAGTAATTACCGTCGTCAATAGTAATTACCGTCATCAATAGTATTTACCTTGGTCAATAGTAATTACCTTCGTCAATAGTATTTACCTTGGTCAATAGTAATTACCTTCGTCAATAGTATTTACCTTGGTCAATAGTATTTACCTTGGTCAATAGTAATTACCTTCGTCAATAGTATTTACCTTGGTCAATAGTACTTACTTTCGTCAATAGTAGTTGTCCCTTCAATATTACCAAGAGTCATTTGACCCTTCGTTAAGACCAAGAGTCATTTGACCCTTCGTTAAGACCAAGAGCCACCCTCGGTTTTTCTATAAATAGAGGCCTAGGGCTTCATTATTTTTCACGAATTCATTCAAGCTATAGAGAGAGAAAGTATAGAGAGAATAAGAGAGAGAGACTAAAAGTATTCTGCTACATCACTTTTCCAATATCCAGTTCTTTTAAGGTAGGGAATATTATTTCTTTTATATTCATGAAGAGAACTTCTGTTATTCCATTCGTTATTATTCTGTTGGAATAACCAGTATACGCGGTCTACCCTATACTTGGTGACATTCTTCTGTTATTCTGTTGGAACATCCTGTCTGTGTGTTTTACACCGGACCTGGTTCCGTTTTATTATTATTCTGTTGGAACATCCTGTCTGTGTGTTTTACACCGGACCTGGTTCCGTTTTATTATTATTCTGTTGGAATATCCTGTCTGTGTGTTTTACACCGGACCTGGTTCCATTATTTATTATTCTGTCGGAATATCCTGTCTGTGCGTTTACGCCGGACCTGGTTCCATTATTTATTATTCTGTTGGAATAACCTGTCTGTGCGGTCTATCGCATGCATGGTGATTTCTTTTGTTATTCCATTCTTTATTATACTCAGTTGGTTAAGTTTTGACTTCTATACTCCATGAAATTTGTGGAATATCCTTGATAGTTGCGTTTCATCCAGTATCTTTTCAAGAAAATATTCTTCTAAGCATTCTTGAATTTTACTCCACAATGCAGTATCATGTTGACAATTTGGACGTTGTTAATTCCTGGATAAATTAATTCTTGAACTTGTTTTATTGAATTCTTATATCATTGTCATCATCCTCATGTTTATAAAATGTTGAAAGTCATCTGTGGCATGTAGTGCATAGATGGACTTGGTATGATTATGACCAGGGATTATTCGGTATAATCATGACCGTAATGTTACAAATGATGTGGTAAAAGTCCTCATTGGCCCGTAGTGCATTGATGGACAGTTGTTGGCATGATCATGGCCATTAATGAATACACGAATATCCTTGGCCGTAGTGCAGGGGTGATTCGATGATGTGGATTATTTTATTAAGCTGAGTCTCAGCGATCGCAGTGTTGAAAAACCTTTTAAATCATAAAAGATAGTAGAGTTTATTTTCTACTTGACTCTTTTAATGGATTGCTTGTTCCGCTACAGTTAAACTTGATGTCTATTATATTTTATCAGTTTAACATTATTGAAGGCTAATGATAATTTATTCTGCATTATCTTAGTCATAATATTTCTTACTGGGCTAGTTGAGCTCACCCTTTCTTTCACTGTTCTCTTCAGGAAATGAGAACGTAGCTGGGACAAGTCGGGGTACGGAGTGATGGTCCGAATGATAGTATTAGTTAGTAGTCCTCACTATTCTATGTAATGGTGTGTTAATAAATGTAATGAGGACTCCTTTTGAGTATGAATACTCTCTAGAAGATAATATTTGTATTCAAACTCACAGTTTATGTTTTGTCGTATTGTACACGACAGTTGTATTATTAAGTTGTATTTGTATTCTGTACTATGTATCTGACGACCCAAGATGGGTGATGTATACCTAATTTTGGGGGCGTCACAGTTGGTATCAGAGCTTAGGGATATGATCCCTGGCTAAGATGTGAGAATAGAACTAGGAGGGGAGAGACGGGGAATTCCTTCGCTAGTATGACATACCTAAGTTTATTTGCATGGTATTTAATTGGTCGGTCATAATATAAGGATAATATATGACATATCAATTAATTTTTATTTTGTGGCAGTATCTGGCATCTGAGAACGTTGAGAATAGCAATGGAGCACAAACGACTGTTGATTCACCACATATCAATAATCAGGATAATGTGCATCAGGAAGGTGTCAATCCTCATGCAAACAACAACACTGACCAAATGATGAATGATCAAATGTTCAGAGGCTTTATGCAATTCATGCAACAACAGGTGAAAGCGGCTCCTGTCCACAACGTAGGTGGAAATACTGGAAACTCTCAGGCGGTCACCGCTAAACAGTTTAAGGAGCTGGGACCACCGGAGTTTAAGGGAGAACCCAAACCACTTGTAGCTGAAACATGGATAAAGCAGATCACCAAGATATTTGATGTCTTGGGTTGCTCCGAGGAGCAAAAGGTTCCCTTTGCCGCCTTTATGTTGCGAGGAGAGGCAGATTACTGGTGGGAATCGATAAAGCGTACTCAACCTGCCGCACTGAAGATGTCTTGGGAGAAGTTCCAAGATCTGTTTAACGACAAATACTTTCCCGAGAGTATTCGTCACATGAAGGAGGTGGAGTTCATCAAATTGGAGCAGAATAATATGACCGTGTCGCAGTACGAGGCAAAATTTGCGGAGTTATCCCGGTTTGCGTCCCACCTGGTGGATAATGAAGAAAGAATGACGCGGATGTTTTTAAGAGGTTTGAAGCCGGAGATACGTCAACATCTTGTTTCTCATAAACTGTGTTTGTATTCAGATGTTGTAAATAGGGCTCAGTTGGTGGAGCGCGATAACGAGACAACGCAACCAAAAGAGAGTAGCCGGCAAAATGATAATACCAGTGAGAGCAGTCATCGAAGCGGTGACAACAAGCGTGGAGGGAATCAACAGGCCAGAAATGGTAACCACTTCGGTGGTAATCAGGGCCAAAACAATAAGAATGGACATTTCAAGAAGAGGAGATTCAACAATGATGGAAAGACGTCAGCACCAGCACCTGTCGTTAAGGAAGGAGAACGACCACCTATCATATGTTTCAAATGCGGAGGGGAGGGGCACATCAGTCCAAACTGCGCGATGCCGTCCAAAGCATGTTATAATTGTGGAAGAGAAGGTCATTTAGCCCGATTTTGTCGTTTACCGAAGACAAATTCAGCTAGGATGGAGGCACCAAAAGCCGTCCCAGAAAAGTCAAAACCGGTTGTGCAAGGGAGAGCGTTTGTTGTGAACTCCCAGAGAGCAAGGAACCCAAATGAGGTCATCACGGGTAAGCTTATCATAAACTCTAAAGAAGTTTATACTTTATTTGATACCGGTTCAACCCATTCTTTTATTTCTCCTACTTGCGCTCATCGATTAAATTTGATTCCGGAGAAATTAGACTTTGACTTATCTGTGGAAACTCCGTTGGGAGAAACCTTCATTACCTCCACTGTTTATAAGTCTTGTTTGATTCAAGTTGGTACCCACACATTACCTATCGATCTGATTTCATTAAAAATACTTGCATTTGACGTGATTCTAGGGATTGATTGGTTAACTACTCATTATGCAAAAATTGATTGTTTTCGTAAGGTTGTTAGCTTTCATATTCCTAATCGACCTATTATGCGAATTCAAGCAACCAAACCATTAAAATCAATCGCTGTCATCTCAAGTCATAAAGCTATTCGTTTATTGAAAAACGGATGTCAAGCTTTCTTAGCTCATGTCACAGATCTAAACAAAAATACGTCAGTTTTGAATGATATTTCTATTGTTAATAAATTCCCTGACGTATTCCCTGAAGAACTTCCTGGCCTACCCCCAGAGCGTGAAATTGAATTTTGTATCGATCTTGAACCCGGTACAAAACCCATTTCCAAAGCCCCATATCGAATGGCTCCTATTGAACTTCAGGAGTTAAAGATCCAACTGCAGGAATTGTTAGACATTGGCTTTATTCGTCCTAGTACTTCTCCTTGGGGTGCTCCTGTTCTGTTCGTGAAGAAGAAAGATGGAAGTATGCGACTTTGTATTGATTATCGGGAGTTGAATCATGTCACCATCAAAAATAGGTACCCATTGCCACGTATTGATGACCTGTTTGACCAGTTGCAAGGAGCACAATTCTTTTCAAAGATCGATCTTCGTTCTGGATATCATCAGCTGAAGGTTAGAACTGAGGATATTCCAAAGACGGCTTTTAGAACTCGGTACGGGCATTATGAATTCCTAGTCATGTCCTTTGGATTGACTAATGCTCCTGCTGCCTTCATGGATATGATGAACCGGGTATTCAAGGAATATTTGGATCATTTTGTGGTCGTCTTTATTGATGACATCCTTATTTATTCCAAAAGCCGTGAAGATCATGAGCAACACTTGAGGCTGGTACTCCAAAAGCTTCGTGAATACAAGCTTTATGCCAAGTTGAAGAAATGCGAGTTCTGGCTGGAAGAGGTAGCATTCCTTGGGCACGTAGTATCAAGTCGCGGAATATCGGTTGACCCGGCAAAGATTGAAGCTATTCAAAGCTGGGAGCAACCTAAATCAGTGACCGAGGTACGTAGCTTTCTTGGTTTAGCTGGTTATTATCGGAGATTCGTGGAAGGATTTTCTCGAATCGCTACTCCATTAACTCAGCTGACTCGGAAAGATACAAAGTTTGGTTGGAGCGAAGAATGTGAGCAGAGTTTTCAAGAACTCAAGAGGAGACTCATTTCAGCACCTGTTCTAACAATACCATCTGGCTCGGAGGGATTTGTCATCTACAGTGATGCTTCGAGCAAAGGGTTGGGATGCGTTCTCATGCAACATGGAAAAGTCATAGCCTATGCATCAAGACAACTCAAGGAATATGAGAGGAATTATCCTACTCATGATCTAGAGTTGGCAGCTGTTGTCTTTGCACTTAAAATTTGGAGGCATTACTTGTATGGGGAGAAAGTGGAGATCTTTACGGATCATAAAAGCCTCAAATATTTCTTCACTCAAAAGGAACTCAACATGCGACAACGACGTTGGCTTGAACTGTTGAAAGATTATGATCATACCATTCAATACCATCCTGGAAAAGCGAACGTGGTAGCTGACGCATTGAGTAGAAGATCATATGCGGGTACAAGTGCAATATTAACAACGCAAAGGCCCATTTTGTGTGACTTGCAAAGGATGGAGATAGAGTTGAAGACTCCAGGGACCCATGTGATGATGGCGAATATACGAGTAGAACCGACTTTAATCGATAAAGTTAAAGCTGTTCAAGCTACAGACCTGGAGCTGATGCGTATGAGGAAAAAAGTGCAAGAAGGTGTTATGCCGGAAGCAAGAATCGATGAGGAAGGAATACTTCGAGTCAACTCCAGACTTTGTGTTCCTAACAACCCTGATTTAAAGTATGAAATCATGATGGAGGCGCACAACACACCGTTTGCAATCCATCCTGGAAGTACCAAAATGTATCATGATCTTCGTCATACATTTTGGTGGAGCAATATGAAGAGAGAGATAGCGTTGTTTATCTCAAGGTGTCTAACTTGTCAACGAGTCAAAGCGGAGCATCAAGTACCAAAAGGTCCATTGCAACCACTTGAAATTCCAGAATGGAAGTGGGAGCACATCACCATGGATTTCGTTACCGGTCTTCCTAGGGTTTCTCAAGGTATTGATGCGATTTGGGTCATTGTTGATAGATTGACCAAGTCTGCTCATTTCTTACCGATACGAGAAACTTATACACTTGAACGTCTTGCTCGTATGTACATAAACGAGATTGTAAGACTGCATGGTATGCCAGTATCCATAGTTTCTGACCGAGACCCAAGATTCACTTCACGATTTTGGGTTAGTTTACAAAAAGCTATGGGCACGGAGTTACGATTTAGTTCAGCATATCATCCTCAGACGGACGGACAATCAGAGAGGACTATTCAAACTCTTGAAGATCTATTAAGACTCTGTGTCTTTGACTTCAAGGGAAGTTGGGACAAGTTCTTACCATTGGTGGAGTTTTCCTACAACAACAGTTATCAAGCAAGTATTGGCATGGCTCCATTCGAAGCATTGTATGGAAGAAAATGTCGTTCTCCAGTATGCTGGGATGAGGTGGGCGAAGCAACGTTGTTGGGACCGGAGTTGGTACGTATGACTACAGAAAAGATTAAACGATCCGACAACGTATAAAAACCTCACAAGATCGACAAAAGAGTTATGCTGATCTTCATCGAAAGGACGTGGAATTTGATGTAGGAGATCATGTGTTCTTACGTGTTGCTCCATGGAAAGGTGTTACGAGATTTGGAAAGAGAGGAAAGCTAAATCCTCGATTCATCGGTCCATTTTTAATCCTCGATCGAGTAGGAACTGTGGCTTATAGACTCGCTTTACCGCCAAGTATGTCTCGTGTTCATAACGTTTTCCACATATCCATGTTACGCAAATATGTGGAAGACCCGAACCACATTATTGAGTTAGAACCGGACGAAATAGCGGAGGATTTGACGTATGAAGAAGTTCCTGTTCAAATCTTGGATAAGAAGGAACATATTCTACGCTCCAAGGTTATACCTCAAGTCAAAGTTTTGTGGAGAAACCACGATGTTGAGGAAATGACTTGGGAGTTAGAATCAGAAATGAAATCAAGGTATCCTTACCTCTTCGACATACCAGGTACGTATCCTAATTTCGAGGGCGAAATTTCATAAGAAGGGGAGGTTGTAAGACCCCAATTTTTATAAATAAAGATGAATTTTCTATAAATATCATTTTTAAATATTATGGAGTTAATTTGATATAATGTTATAGTTGTGGGTAATATTTATAAATTTTGCAAAGTAAGCAAGTTGTTATAAAATATTCGTTTGGTCGGAGAATATTCTTTTTGTCAGGGAATATTCGTACGACGGCATAATCATTGGTGGACCCCACAACGGAATTATTGTCGGATTAAGAAAACGACAGAATTATCTTTCTATAAAAATATCGGCTGAGGTGTTACCGTTAAAACCGTTAAAACTGTTGAATTACTCGGTAGTAAAAGTACAGTAATACGCGTGGTTGCATAGTAGCACACGGTATTGATTATTGATGCTTACGTGAGAAGTCACTCAGCTATACTCAATTATTGCTACAGTAATTGCTGCATCATATCTCTTAAATTATTGTCATAGTATCATCTGTATAATATGTTATATTATTAAATCAATAATTGAGACGTTGTGGTAAGTTTGGTTATTTTATGAGGGGCCATATGTCATCATCTAAGAGTCTCTTCGTCAATAGTAATTACCGTCGTCAATAGTAATTACCGTCATCAATAGTATTTACCTTGGTCAATAGTAATTACCTTCGTCAATAGTATTTACCTTGGTCAATAGTAATTACCTCCGTCAATAGTATTTACCTTGGTCAATAGTATTTACCTTGGTCAATAGTAATTACCTTCGTCAATAGTATTTACCTTGGTCAATAGTACTTACTTTCGTCAATAGTAGTTGTCCCTTCAATATTACCAAGAGTCATTTGACCCTTCTTTAAGACCAAGAGTCATTTGACCCTTCGTTAAGACCAAGAGCCACCCTCGGTTTTTCTATAAATAGAGGCCTAGGGCTTCATTATTTTTCACGAATTCATTCAAGCTATAGAGAGAGAAAGTATAGAGAGAATAAGAGAGAGAGACTAAAAGTATTCTGCTACATCACTTTTCCAATATCCAGTTCTTTTAAGGTAGGGAATATTATTTCTTTTATATTCATGAAGAGAACTTCTGTTATTCCATTCGTTATTATTCTGTTGGAATAACCAGTATACGCGGTCTACCCTATACTTGGTGACATTCTTCTGTTATTCTGTTGGAACATCCTGTCTGTGTGTTTTACACCGGACCTGGTTCCGTTTTATTATTATTCTGTTGGAACATCCTGTCTGTGTGTTTTACACCGGACCTGGTTCCGTTTTATTATTATTCTGTTGGAATATCCTGTCTGTGTGTTTTACACCGGACCTGGTTCCATTATTTATTATTCTGTCGGAATATCCTGTCTGTGCGTTTACGCCGGACCTGGTTCCATTATTTATTATTCTGTTGGAATAACCTGTCTGTGCGGTCTATCGCATGCATGGTGATTTCTTTTGTTATTCCATTCTTTATTATACTCAGTTGGTTAAGTTTTGACTTCTATACTCCATGAAATTTGTGGAATATCCTTGATAGTTGCGTTTCATCCAGTATCTTTTCAAGAAAATATTCTTCTAAGCATTCTTGAATTTTACTCCACAATGCAGTATCATGTTGACAATTTGGACGTTGTTAATTCCTGGATAAATTAATTCTTGAACTTGTTTTATTGAATTCTTATATCATTGTCATCATCCTCATGTTTATAAAATGTTGAAAGTCATCTGTGGCATGTAGTGCATAGATGGACTTGGTATGATTATGACCAGGGATTATTCGGTATAATCATGACCGTAATGTTACAAATGATGTGGTAAAAGTCCTCATTGGCCCGTAGTGCATTGATGGACAGTTGTTGGCATGATCATGGCCATTAATGAATACACGAATATCCTTGGCCGTAGTGCAGGGGTGATTCGATGATGTGGATTATTTTATTAAGCTGAGTCTCAGCGATCGCAGTGTTGAAAAACCTTTTAAATCATAAAAGATAGTAGAGTTTATTTTCTACTTGACTCTTTTAATGGATTGCTTGTTCCGCTACAGTTAAACTTGATGTCTATTATATTTTATCAGTTTAACATTATTGAAGGCTAATGATAATTTATTCTGCATTATCTTAGTCATAATATTTCTTACTGGGCTAATTGAGCTCACCCTTTCTTTCACTGTTCTCTTCAGGAAATGAGAACGTAGCTGGGACAAGTCGGGGTACGGAGTGATGGTCCGAATGATAGTATTAGTTAGTAGTCCTCACTATTCTATGTAATGGTGTGTTAATAAATGTAATGAGGACTCCTTTTGAGTATGAATACTCTCTAGAAGATAATATTTGTATTCAAACTCACAGTTTATGTTTTGTCGTATTGTACACGACAGTTGTATTATTAAGTTGTATTTGTATTCTGTACTATGTATCTGACGACCCAAGATGGGTGATGTATACCTAATTTTGGGGGCGTCACAGGGCACGCTTCGATCCTCTTCTTCTGACCTCTCTATTGATTTCCAGTTGACAAGTTGTCAGACCACCTTCTCTTCTGATTATTACCACCTCCCGTGTTACTTCCACTAGCCTTGTTAATTCCTTCATTTTCACTCTTCTTCTTCTTCTTCTTCTTCTTCATCTTCTTCTTCTTCTTCTCCTCCTTCTTCTTCTTCTTGTGATCCTGATTATATTTGGTTACTGCATCGCTTCCACCTTCAGCGAGTATGGCTTTCTCCAGTACCCCAGTGAACGTCTTCAACTGAAACATCGACACTTTAGTATAAAACTAAGGCTTCAGTCCTTGTTCAAACCTTCTTGCTTTTCTCTCATCTGTGTGAACTTGATATGTGGCTAACCTAGCTAACTCATTGAATCTTGCCGCATAGTCTGGTACGGACATATTCCCCTATTTCAACTCCAAAAATTGGACCTCCATTTGGTTCTGCGAGCTGGTTGGAAAATACAGCTCGAAGAACATCTTCTTGAACCATTCCCAGGTGATCATACCTTCTCCTTCCCGGACTTTATTTGCTTGCCACCAATAACTGGCTTCGGATTTCAGCATGAATGTTGCGAAAACGGTCTTCTGGTCCTCTCTGGCTCTAGCGACATCAAAAACCTTTTCCATCTGCATAACCTAAGTTTGAGCCTCAATCGGGTTCATGGAACCTTTAAACTCTGGCGGTCCCACCGCCTTGAAGTCTTTAAATGTCGTATTCGATGGAGCTTAAGGTTGATTATTAATTGCTAAAGCTAATAAGTTCACCAATTGCTGAACGGGGTTAGCATTGGCATTGTTGTTGTTATTCGTCGATTCTTCTTGAGCTGGTTGACAGTTTTGTCTTCTTCTCGGTGGCATATTTATGTTAAAATATACGCTTATTAAATCTTTATCCAATTCTCTAAATAGTTAAGGCTTAACTCAATAATTTAACATAATCACTTAACACATTATCTCAACAACTTGATATATTTATTCAAATAGAAAGTTTTAACATCAAACAATAGCATCACTGCTATTTACATCAACTATCCCGAGATAAAGAATCTACAGGATTTAAAACATTACAATATTCCTTTGTTTATAAACACATCGGAATTTACATCTAAATACTAGATAAGTTTTCACATAATTAAACAAATCCTATCACTGCCTGTTAAGGCGCTGAATAGCCTTGCTACGTTCCTCTTCCATGATGCGGGACATCGTCCGGCGATCTAGCATATACGATGGTAGTCCTTCAAACTGGATTGGGTACCTCATAACTCGATCCTGAGCCTCATCCATTACATTTTGAAGTGTAGAGTACGTCTCCCCAAGCTTAGCCTTCTTTACACGACAATCCTCTTCTGTAAGATCATCACGACGTTATTCCCATACCTAAGCTTCCTCTGCTATGGTCAGCCTTGCTGAGCTCTCTTTCAGTTCATTCTTTAATTTCTCTATTTCTTCGGACTTCTCCTCAGTTTGACCTTTCTCGTGAACCAAATCCCACTCCACATTTTCTAAACGGGTGTGAAGAGTCACAACCTCCCTATCCCTCTGCTCGATGGTAATCTGCTGAATATTCGTTCCCTCGTTTAGCTCCTGAACAGTGTCACGCAACTCTACGTTATAGTCATACAGCTCATCGTACATCTCTGCATCGATAGAGTTCGGTGGGAACTCCTCTTCTTCCTTAGGATCCTCCTCTGGATCAGTCTTAGGCTCATGCTCCTAAGCAACAACAGTGATCAATGGAGATGGATCTCTCTGTACCAACTGCTCCCTGACGACATGAATGTCTTGGGGCTCCTCCTCTGAAGGTACTCAGGGTTCTTCCTCCCCAGCTCGACTAGCTCCTCCAACATCCGACATCCTGACAACACAGTTTTAAGTTTTAGTTATTAAGTCGTACTAGCGAGCACATAATTTAACACATAAACACATAAAGTCTTTTATTATCTTCAATGAATTAAGAAATTCATTTTTTAGAACTCGATAAGAGTTTTCCATCAGTATGTTCTTTCTATAAGGCTACTACCTAAGGTTGTTCCCTCACCTAAGGTTCATAACCTACAACTTTGATACCAACCTGTGACACCCCCAAATCCGGGTACTTCAATTCCCACATGATTTAGTGTTTACTATACAAACATCATATGTTTATCTACCAATAATAAATGAAAGCATAAATAGATAGAAATAAATCCTCTCCTTAAGGAGTTACATCATCTGAAATAAATACATAAATTCTCAGGTCATACTATTCTTAAATCTCAAATGCGGAACTATAAACACTTAATAGTTTTACACAACATTAACATAAGTCTGAAACATAAATACATAATCACATAAATAACAAGTCTTCAACACTGTTAATCTTGCCCCTTGCCTTTTCTAGTAGAAGGCTCGTCGAACCTTTCTTTCTTAACTGCAATGTTATTATTACGCAAGAGTGAGCACGACTGCCCATAAGGATAAAAATGAAACAACAATATAATAACTTGCGAGTGAATCAAAGACTTCTGGAATAAGAATCTCAACTTTTGAATCAAGAATGAATAACAAGAATCAAAAGATTACTGAGGGTCATAAGACCTTGAACTATGTCCTAGGTTATCAAGGGTTATACTTGAAACCTTTAACAGTCATAAGACTATGGACTCTTCTACTCGTACTTAGGGGGATCAACCCTTAGTACCATACTATGCACAATATCTTGACGCTAACGCATAAGTAATCCCCTATACAGGGTTGTTCATCTCTGTTTGACATTCGAGTCCGTACCAAAGAAAGTTTGGTTTGGATAATTCAACAAAGGTTCTAAAATTTAGAACGTTCATCAACTAAGGACTAGTCGAATCAATAGGGTTCGCTAGTCTTACATGGTTCAACAATAACTGATATTCAAATTGAATAATAACTCAAGAGATATACAATGGAATAAGAATTGTATAACTACAATCATACTTTGAAAAAATCTTTAATATATCATACTGAAATTGATCAATATAGAATATAAGTCTAGAATTTGCTCAGTGTAAAGATGTAAGGATTATAAACTTGAATAACGATAACAAGTAGGGTTAGGAAACTTGCCTCGTGCGTAGGTTACACGTTAATTATACACGTTTCCTGATTTAATCCTACGTACCATTAATATTCACAATACCAGTCAATTATCATGTAACTAGACATCACAAGTTCATTCTTTTGTCTAACTCTGGTTATGACTATACTTTGTCAAATTATCACGCTTATTTTCACATAATATCACACTACACGATCAATACACTAACTATGCGTTCAAAGAAATTCAATCAACATGTAAATGCCTTATTGACATGTTAAGTACCTATTTTAACATCTCATTATACGTCTAACATATTTTTATGTTCATTAGATTAGGTCATTATCACATTCTTAGACTTGAACAATTAAAAAAAAATTCATTTCTGGACCAGCTGCAGAGTGGCATTGCGGCGGCATTGCTAGGTTTGTTCTTGGCTCTGTGGCCTGGGCATTGGCGCATCGGTGTGGCTCGCACTACGGCGCGAGGTTTATACTTGTAGCCGGCGCTGCGGCGCTGCGGCGCTGCGGCGCTGCGGCGCTGCGGCGCTGCGGCGCTGCGGCGCTGCGGCGCTGCGGCGCTGCGGCGCTGCGGCACTGCGGCACTGCGGCGTGGCGAAGCAAGACCAGAACTGCAATTCGCGAAAAATTGCAGAACAAGACCAAAACCTCCAACTAACTAATTCTTACACAAATTTAGACATATCCAAACACTGTAATACACATATAACTACTACCCAACCCTTCCAGCAAGATTTTAACAAGTTAAAACACATAATTTACATAATCAAAACATGTAATTTTACTGTTCTTGATGTTCTTAAAAGTTTTGGAAACAAAACATAAAAAATAACCCTACGGGTTCATTATAACACCAAATCTATCCATTCGAAGTTTGATTCCTTTGTTTTAACATACATGATCATATGCAAGTATAAATTTATAATGTAACATATGATTTAACGCATAAAATTTGTGCGTAAGGGCCATATGGCCATATTTTATACTCTGTAACTTCAAGAAACTATATACGACAAATTTCTATGAATTTGATTCTATGAAAACATACAAGATATAGTAAAACATGTTATGATAACATATTAACACATATATACACATAATCGTTATCCTTTTCAATTACAGAGACTCTAAATTTTCAATTAAAGAGACTTACACAAATTTTCCATAAAAACTTCAAATGACGTAAATAAAACTTAAGTTTAAGGGTTTACCCTTAATTGCTCTGCTTGGATTACACAAGGGTGATAGCAACTTCCAACTTCTCACAATCCTTCTCTTTTAATCTCACTGATTCTAAATTCTCTCTGTGATTTGCTTTTCCAGACTTAGAATAAATAAAAGACTTAGCAATTTAAAGAAGACGTATATAATAAAACTGAAGCAGATGTGGAGGTCAGTTAACCAAACATGGGTTAACTGCTACTAACTTCTCTTAGGGCCTCGTTTGGCTAGCAGTAATAGGCTCCATCTTATTTAATTTAATTAACTTCTTATAATATAGTTTTAATCATGTCACACCCAATCAATTATCTTATTTAATTTAATTTAAATAAAATATAATAATTTCTCATTAATTCACATAGTCACATAATTAATTTTTCTCACTTATTATTTGTGTCAAATTATTAATTTTCTCATTAATTATTAATTTAAATAAAATAATATTAGGCTTATTAAATATTTCTTTTAATTTAATAAACTCACATAATTACATACTTTGAATAATAAAATTCTTCACATTAATTTAATAAATATAACACATATAATTAAATTAATCTATCACAACTTCATCAATTAATTATTTAATCTAATAATTAAATCATTGAATAATATTTATTTAATTCAATAAATATTAAAATTAAATTACAAAAATCTTGTTTGTCACATCTTTCCCCCCTTAAAAGGATTCTGTCTTCAGAATCACGACTCAATCAATATGTCCCGTTACATTTCTCCCCCCTTTACAAAGATTCTGTCCCCAAAATCGTTTACACATAATTTAAGTAAATAAATCAGGGTAATTCTTCATCATACGCTCTTCGAGTTCCCACGTAGCTTCTTCAGCGTTGTGGTTCCTCCAATTACCTTAACAGAAGGTATTAATTTATTTTTGAGAACTTGTTCTTTCCTGTCGACGATCTGAACAGGAATTTCTTCGTAGGATAAGTCTTTCTCAAAATGTAGGGGTTCATATTCAATCACGTACTTGTAATTGGGTTTGTAGGGTCGTAAAACTGAAACATGGAAAACGTTGTGGATATTTTCGAGGGCTGGAGGTAGGGCTACCTCATACGCAACTTCTCCAATTCTTCGTAGTACTTCGAAGGGTCCAATGAATCTTGGGCTTAATTTCCCTTTCTTTCTAAACCTGATCTTTCCCTTCCAGGGAGAGACTTTCAAAAACACATAATTTCCCGATTCAAACTCAAAATTTTTACGGTGTGGATCGGCGTATTTCTTCTGCATATCTTGAGCTACTACCAGTCTTGTTCGAATTATATTGACTATTTCTACTGTCTGATGTACCAGTTTTGGTGTAACAATCCAAGATTTTAGTTGTAATTTAAAATATTTATTAAATTAAATAAATATTTTATTGATGAAGTTGTTGTTTTGTAATTTAAAATATTTCTTAAATAGATAATATGTGATTTTTGTTAGTAAATATTTATAAATTATATTTATTAGATAATATTCTAAATTAATTTAATTTATAGTTATTATGTTGTAAGATAACATGAGATGTTATATTGTTGTTGTGATGTGATAAATTAAGATGGTATATTAAATTATTAAATAAAATTATAATAAAGTTATAATTTTGTGATGTTTGTTTAAGTGGAGTATTTATTTAAAATATAGTATGTATAATCATTTTATTTGATTAATGTTGGATATAGAAATCCAAATAAGTCATATATGGTTATAAATTATAAACTAAATGGTTTATTAAAATAAAATTCAAGTAGTTTAATTTAGTTTTGACCAAACAAGGCTTAAATATATTAAGTCTTTATTTTAAAGGCTTTTTGCCAAACAAAACCTTATGGGTTTTGGATTTTTAAATTTTGAATTTTAACTATAATAATAATATAAATAAAATAAATAAATTAAATTAAATAATAAATATAATATATTTATAACCTAAGCGTTATATCTGTAACTGATATTCTAATAACTAGACGTATTAAGGTTATCAGTTTTTTTATCTATACTGTGACGCCCCTAAAATAGGTATACATCACCCATTCTGAGTCGCCAAATACATGGTATGAAAACAAATACAAATTCAGTAATACAATGGTCGTGCAAAATACGACAACACATATACTGTGAGTTTGAATACAAATATTGTCTACTAGAGAGTATACAAACTCCAAAGGAGTCCTCATTATAATTATCACACTATTTCACAGAATAGTGAGGACTACTAATGCAACCATCTGGACCGTCAATCCATTCCCCGACTAGTCCCAGCTATATTCTCATTTACTGAAGAGAACAGTGAAAGAAAAGCTGAGCTCAACTAGCCCAGTAAGAAATATTATGACTAAGATAAGGTACAACAAATAATCATTAGTCTTCAACAGGGAAAAATCTGATAAAATATAATAGGCAACAAGTTTTAGATCAACAACTGCAGCGGAAAAAGCAATCCATTAGAAGAGTCAAGTAGAGGATAAAACCTACTATCTTCTATGATTTAAAAGATTTATAATCAATTTTATTGTTGAGATTCAGCTTAATAAATAATCCACATCATTGAATCATCCCTGCACTACGGGCCAAAGATAATCGTATTTTCATCAACGGTCATGATCATGTCATAAAATAATTCATCTTTGCACCCTTGGCCGAAGAGAATCCATGGCCATAATCATACCAAAAATTATCCATTAATGCACTACGGGCCAATGAGGACTTTTACCACATTATTTATAACATTACGGTCATGATTATACCGAATAATCCCTGGTCATAATCATACCAAGTCCATCTATGCACTACAGGCCACAGATGACTTTCAATAGAATATAAACATGAGAATGATGACAATGATATAATAATTCAATTAAACAAGTTCAAGGATAAATTTTAAAGATTTATAATTTAATTTATCCAGAAATCAATAACGTCCAAATTGTCAACATGATACTACTTTGTGGAGTAAAATTCAAGAATAATACTCAGTTGGTCATGTTCATCTCAACATCTGTTCATCTTTGCACTACGGGCCAAAGATATTCATCAGGTAATCATTCATCTTTGCACTACAGGCCAAAGATATTCAGTAATATCATCATTTAGGACTGAGGAAGATGAAAAATATTTTAAAGAAAACGAATCCAGTGAGATAAAAGAACAAATATTAGGGATTGATATTACAGTTTATCAAGTTCAATAATACTCCGAAATAACCAATTTCGAAGTAGAATTCAAAAATAATGATCTAAACATGGATACAATCAAAGATAGTAACCATAATAGCCATCTTGGATAAAAAGAAGAAAATTTTATTTTTTGGTAAATAGTGCCGTATTCGTGAATAGTGTCGTATATGTGAATAGTACCGTATACGTGAATAGTAACCCCGACACAAAAAGATCCAAATTTGATAAAAAATTCAAACCAATATTTCGGCATAATGATATTGAAAGAAGTAATATCATTTACGAAAAAATAACATCCCTTACTTCAAAAGAGCAGCACTTCTGACTGGATATCGGATATAACGCTGAAGGAAACTTGCACTGATGTATAACAACTCACCAAGTATCTAAATACTCACAAAATACACTCGATAATCTAGAGAGAAAAAGAGAGGAAAATGTTAGCACGCCGAAGCAGACTTGACCTGCTACCTGATGGCGTTACCTGCTACTATTCCACCCACCAAAAATCAGCCATCTTCCCCAACAATAAAAAGTGGGGCCCACCCATTTCTAGAATTTTTTACCAAAATCATTTATAAACCTAATTTCCGAATCAGTCACCTCTTAAAATTCATAATAAATCATTCGTTCATTTTTAACGGTTCCAAATTTGTGAAAATATACTCAACTTATATATGTATAACATATCCAAAAATTACAACGATCCAACGGTCAGATTAAAAATTATAACTCACACAATAAAGCTGTAAGAACACTGATTTGATCTTTTAATACATCCAATCCTACAAAAATACTGATAAAATACCTCAACATTAATTCCTTCATTTATAACCACATAAATAAATCTATCATTTATATCCACATCAAATAAATATTTCATTATCATATAGATCAATAATTAATTATTCACAAATAATATTACAGAATCATAATAATGACAACCAGGCAGTTCCCAGTAAAGAGGGGGCTTTCTGATAAGGATTTTCCTTTACTGGCGCGCAATTAGGTGACCAAACCTCTCATTGACAGAACTTTCTAGACATTATCAATAATGCTATCTAATAATATTATTCAAATAATATGAATTATTGATATGATAACGGAGATACTATGCAGTGACAATTATTGAAACAACAATAATATAAAATATCAACGCAGCAATTATTGATTCAATAAAATAAAATATTGAACAGAAATTACTGTAACAATTATTGAGTAGTGTCTTCTCACGTAAGAATCAATAATTAAAAAAATACTGTATAATACCGTGTGCTACTGTGCAACTACGCGTATTACTATATTTTAACCACCAGGTATTCCAACAGTGTTAACGGTAACAACTACGCCATTATTTATAAAAACTCAAATTTGTCGTTTTATTCATCCGACAGTTATTCTGTTATGGGGCCCATAAATGGTTGCGCCGTCGTACGAATATTCCCCGATAACAAGAATATTCCACGACCAAACGAATATTCCCCGACAAAAATAAATATTTTATAACAACTTAATTACTTTGAAAATTTTATATATATCACCCTTAACTTTAATTTTTTTTTTACCAATTTAACCATTTACTAAATAGGAAAATTGAATATTTTTATTTCATAAAATTCGGGGTCTTACAATCTCCCCTCCTTATGAAATTTCGTCCCCAAAATTTACGTACCTGATAATTCAAGGAGTTGAGAATACCTTGCTTTCATTTCAGATTCTATCTTCCCTGCCATCATAATTTCTCCAATGCTCATCTCTTGTATTTCAGATATCATTCTGGAATACAGCTTCGAAACAAGGGTTAATTGAACAAATTAACATATCACATAATATTCCGACATTATGACTGACCAACAAATAAGCTTAGGTAAGACACACTAGCGAAAGATTTACTCATCTCTCCCCTCCTAGTTCTATTTCCCGATCTCCGCCAGAGATCATATCCCTAAGCTCTGATACCAAATGTGACTCATGTTCCCACCGTGGACAGCAACTTACATTGATACCTATCTGTTTGCCACCGCAGAACGGCGTCCCCTACGGAGAGTCTGGCTTCGGTGCGTCCCCCATCAACAGGAAGTCACTAGCGAGAGGCTCGTGGCTCTTTACTTATAGCTCTGATACCAAACTGTGACGCCCCCAAAATAGGTATACATCACCCATTCTGAGTCGCCAAATACATGGTACAGAAACAAATACAACTTCGGTAATATAATTATCGTGCAAAATACGACAACATATATACTCTGAGTTTGAATACAAATATTGTCTACTAGAGAGTATACAAACTCCAAAGGAGTCCTCATTATAATTATCACACTATTTCACAGAATAGTGAGGACTACTAATGCAACCATCTGGACCGTCAATCCATTTCCTGAAGAGAATAATGAAAGAAAGGGTGAGCTCAACTAGCCCAGTAAGAAATATTATGACTAAGATAATGTACAACAAATTATCATTAGTCTTCAACAGGGAAAAATCTGATAAAATATAATAGACAACAAGTTTTAGATCAACAACTACAACGGAAAAAGTAATCCATTAGAAGAGTCAAATAGAGCATAAAACCTACTATCTTCTATGATTTAAAAGATTTATCATCAATTTTATTGTTGAGATTCAGCTTAATAAATAATCCACATCATTGAATCATCCCTGCACTACGGGCCAAAGATAATCGTATTTTCATCAACGGTCATGATCATGTCATAAAATAATTCATCTTTGCACCCTTGGCCGAAGAGAATCCATGGCCATAATCATACCAAAAATTATCCATCAATGCACTACGGGCCAATGAGGACTTTTACCACATTATTTATAACATTACGGTCATGATTATACCGAATAATCCCTGGTCATAATCATACCAAGTCCATCTATGCACTACAGGCCACAGATGACTTTCAATAGAATATAAACATGAGAATGATGACAATGATATAATAATTCAATTAAACAAGTTCAAGGATAAATTTTAAAGATTTATAATTTAATTTATCCAGAAATCAATAACGTCCAAATTGTCAACATGATACTACTTTGTGGAGTAAAATTCAAGAATAATACTCAGTTGGTCATGTTCATCTCAACATCTGTTCATCTTTGCACTACGGGCCAAAGATATTCATCAGGTAATCATTCATATTTGCACTACAGGCCAAAGATATTCAGTAATATCATCATTTAGGATTGAGGATGATGAAAAATATTTTAAAGAAAACGAATCCAATGAGATAAAAGAACAAATATTAGGGATTCGTATTACAGTTTATCCAAGTTCAATAATACTCCGAAATAACCAATTTCGAAGAAAAATTCAAAAATAATGATCAAAACATAGATACAATCAAAGATAGTAACCATAATAGCCATCTTGAATAAAAAGAAGAAAATTTTATTTTTCGGTGAATACTGCCGTATTCATAAATAGTGTCGTATACGATAATAGTGTCGTATACGTGAATAGTAACTCCGACACAAAAAGTTCCAAATTTGAGAAAAAGTTCAAACCAATATTTCGGCATAGTGATATTGAAAGAAGTAATATCATTTACGAAAAAAATAACATCTCTTACCTCAAAAGAGCATCACTTTTGACTGGATATTGGATATGACGCTGAAGGAAACTTGCACCGATGAATAGCAACTAACCAAGTATCTAAATACTCACAAAATATACTCGATAATCTAGAGAGAAAAAGAGAGAAAACTTATGAATTCTGGTGTAATTTTTAATTCTAACTTAGCCATCTATTTATAGGAAAATGTTAGCACGCCGAAAGCAGACTTGACCTGCTACCTAATGGCTTTACCTGTTACTATTCCACCCACCAAAAATCAGCCATCTTCCCCAACAACCAAAAGTAGGGCCCATCCATTTCTAGAATTTTCCACCAAAATCATTTATAAACCTAATTTCCGAATCAGTCACCTCTTAAAATTCATAATAAATCATTCGTTCATTTTTAACGGTTCAAAATTTTTGAACATATACTCAACTTATATATGTATAACATATCCAAAAATTACAACGATCCAACGGTCAGATTAAAAATTAACTCACACAATAAAGCTGTAAGAATACTGATTTGATCTTTTAATACCTCCAATCCGATAAAATACTGATAAAATACTTCAACATTAATTCCTTCATTTATAACCACATACATAAATCCATCATTTATATCCATATCAAATAAATATTTCATTATCATATAGATCAATAATTAATTATTCACAAATAATATTACAGAATCACAATAATGACAACCAGGCAGTTCCCAGCAAAGAGGGGGCTTTCTGATAAGGATTTTTCCTTACTGGCGCGTAATTAGGTGACCAAACCTCTCCTTGACAGAACTTTCTAGACATTATCAATAATGCTATCTAATAATATTATTCAAATAATATGAATTATTGATCTGATAATGGAGATACTGTGCAGTGACAATTATTGAAACAACAATAATATAAAATATCAACGCAGCAATTATTGATTCAATAAAATAAAATATTGAACAAAAATTTCTGTAACAATTATTGAGTAGTGTCTTCTCACGTAAGAATTAATAATTGAAAAAATACTGTGTAATACCGTGTGCTACTGTGCAACTACGCGTATTACTGTATTTTAACCATTAGGTATTCCAACAGTGTTAACGGTAACAGCTACGCCGTTATTTATAAAAACTCAAATTTATCGTTTCCTTCATCCGATAGTTATTCTGTTATGGGGCCCATAATTGGCTGCGCCGTCGTACGAATATTCCCCGACAACAAGAATATTCCATGACCAAATGAATATTCCCCGACAACAATGAATATTTTATAACCACTTGCTTACTTTGAAAATTTTATATATATCACCCTTAACTTTAAATTTTTTTTTATCAATTTAACCATTTACTAAATAGAAAAATTGAATACTTTTATTTCATAAAATTCGGGGTCTTACATATACGCTTTAGTGTGTACGTGAATTGTGTTTTGGCCAAAGAAGAAAAGTTCAGAGAATTGAGAGTTTTAGTGAGAAAATTGCAGAGAATTGAGAGAGAGATTGTGAGAATTGTCAATCAACTTCAGTGTTTAGCAAGAATTGACAAGCCAATTGAAGGTATTTTCTTTAACCTTGATATTATATCTATGTGTATGTTTTACGGCATAAAATTTCTAAGTCCTGTGAATCCAATTTGTCTTGAATGGATGTTATGAATTGAATTATTGTATCTACTAGTATTTAGTTAAGAATTATTATGCTAATTTCGTTTAAAAGGAAGAAAACTAATTACAGTGTGTGTGTATACATATGGTTTATGAAAGTACAAAACTCGATGGTCAATTTGTATGATAATCTGTAAATTGAAGCTTGATTATGTTAGTTCATTAAGAAACGAGCATAACGTAATTGGAATGAAGTGATTTGGCCAAGCATTGAGTTCACAGTGATGATTTTTAGAATGAATATCAAAAATTGAGTTTTTGTATAAAACTATGAATTTTGAGAAATTAAAATAGTTTTAGTTAATGAAAAATTGTTTTAATTACTTGAAAATGTTAACAAACATGTTTACAATGGTTTTGTATCAATTATACATGTTGATATTACTGTCTATTTGGTGAAATTTGTGTTTGTTGGGCTAAATTCGGCTATTGTTCATTAGATTTCTCTGCGTTTGTCTGAACACCAGCACAGCTGCGCCGGTGCCAAGGCAAAAAATGGCGCAACTGCGCCGATCCCAAGCCTTTGTATGGCGCAACTGCGCCATACCCTGGTTTGAGATGCTGAAGTCTGCTGCTGCTACATATTCTGTTTTACCCCTATGCGTGGACTAACGGTGTGTTAGCATGTCAAACATGTTACAACAAGGTTAAAACAACATAGTGTTATGTGGTTAGTGATTTTAAAGTTATAAGAAGTTAGTAAACTATGAAAATGACATGTTGTGATTTTTTGAGAATGAGGATTAGTAAATAAGTATTATGAAGGCTAACACTTGAAATTTTTGATATTTATGTAGTAGCACAAGACTTGTACTAAATTAACAAGTTTAGCTAGAAATGGGTGTTATTTTGGAAGTGGATATTAACATGTCTAATAGATATTGTGATTGCAGTAAAATGTGTAGGGTATTGGAGTACGTGAATTGTAATTGTATAGCTTACGCAAGAGGCAAGTTTTCTAACTCTACACTTTCGTTGAGCTAGTTCTATTATTACATTGTGTAACTTTATTCTTATGATTGAGCAAGTTCCCTAACCTTTGCTACCTTATTATTCAGCAATGTTACTTTTCACTATTATGTTATACTAATGCAAATTCTCTATCTCTAATCTCTTGTTTAATAATTTATTGTTATGCGAGTTCTTTAACCCTCATTTATTATTGAGCAAGTTAGTTAATCTTTATTTCTTTCAAACGAGATTACCTTGGTTATTCAAAGTCTGTAATGTTGTTTATTCAGCTACTAATCACTGTTGTTTGATCTTCGTTCTCCAATGTTATTGTACTATCTTACATTATTGTACCGAACTATAATTTGCCTAGCGATTCTTTACCAATTCAAGTAATCCTTAGTTGATGAATGTTCTAAACTCTATATTACCTTTGAAGTCAACCCAAACCAAACTTCCTTTGGTTTGCTTATGTACTCACACAATTTTGAAAGTATGTTGATTTATCGATACATATTGTTCATGAAAATATTATAATCAAACTCTTGAATAGTTATTGGTCCCTATCTGATTCAACCAGTACCTGGTTGATGAGCATTCTAAAGATCTAGTTTTTCTTTGAATTTAATTCCCAACCAAACTTCCTTTGGTTCAAAACCTGATAATCTAAGCTGAGATGAACAACCCTATATTAGGGGGATTATTTTAGAGCTACGCAATAGCATTAAAATGTTTGCGCAATACATAGTACAAAGAGCTAATCACCTGGAGTAGGGGATGATGGTCCATATAGTCGTTTAGACTGTTAAAGGTTACAGTAGAAACATCTGTTAACCTAGGACATAGATGATGATTATAGTCTTTTAGACTGTTAAAGGTTAAAGTAGAAGTACTTGGAAACCTAGAATAGAGTTCGTGGTCTTGTGACCCTCAGTGTATTCCTTGATGTTGATATCTATTGTTAACTTAAACGTCCATTATTCCTTTGAATTCATAGCTGTTGAATTAAAGTTTATTGTTCTGGTAAGAATACTTTACCATTGATAGCTCAGTTAATTGTCATTCATTAACCATTATTGTATATTATCTTCTTATGGGCAATTGTTTGCTCACTCTTGCACAAAACAATACAGATGAAGTTAAGAAGTTTGAAGAGTTTTCTACAAGCAAAGGAAAGGGCACGATGCTTGATTAGATGACGTTTAGTTTACCTTTTATTTATGAAGCTTATGTAATAGATTTAATTATGATCATGTTTTAATTTTTCGATGATGATTGTAATAACGGTTAGATGACCTGGGATTTATTTTAGATTATGTAACCCTTTATTGGGAGATTGATTGTTTAAACTTTTGAGTTTAATTTCATCCTTTGTTTATGGGTAGCTAGTTATAATTTAATTGGACAGTGAGCACCAAATCTGTGGAATTGAGGTACCCGAATTTGGGGGTGTCACATTTGGACCTAGTAATTGCCTCTCTCCAACTTCATTCCAGTTTAGCGGAGTTCTGCACTTTCTGTTGCATAACGCTTCATAAGGCGGCATGCTAATACTAGCGTGGTAACTGTTGTTGTAGCCGAACTCTACAAGTGATAGGTGATCATCCTAATTTCCTTTAAAGTCCATTACACAAGCTCTTAACATATCTTCTAATGTCTGAATCGTTCTTTCACTCTGCCCATCTGTCTGAGGGTGATATGCCGTACTCATTCACAACTGCGTACCCATGCATTCCTGTAGACATTTCCAGAAGTTTGATGTAAAGCGTGGATCCCTATCGGAAACAATTGACACCAAAACTCCGTGCCTCGAAATAATCTCTTTCACATATAACTTTGCCAACTGATCTAAGTTGAATCTGATTTTGTTCGAAAATGAAGTGTGCGGATTTCGTCAATCGGTCAACGATAACCCATACTGCGTCATAGCCTTTTTGAGTTGTCGGAAGGCCAACCACGAAGTCTATCGTAATATGTTCCCATTTTCATTATGGGATTTCCAACGGTTTTAGCAACCTACTCGGCCTTTGATGTTCTGATTTCACTTTCTAACAGGTTAGACATTTGGCAACACACTCTGTAACATCTCGTTTCAGATTTGGCCACCAGAAATGTTGTCGAAGATCTTGGTACATCTTGGTACTACCAAGGTGAATCAAATATCGCGAACTATGAGCCTCGCTCAAAATGTCTTCCTTAATCTCCGGTGCTGGTGGTACCCAAATTCTGCTCTCAAATATCAGTATTTCTTCATTGTCCATCTTGAATCTTGGTTCGGTTCCTTCAGATATCTTCTTTTTCACCTTTTTACATTCTTCATCCTGGAGTTGAGCCTCCTTAACTTTATCCAGTAGGGTTGTACCAGATTGCATCTGGAACAACTTCTCATCAATTTCTATAGGATACTTCACTTCCAATTCCAACTTCTCCATGGTTGAAATTAGCTCCTTCTGAGCGGTCAACATCATCAATTTCTCCCAACCTTTTCTACTTAAGGCGTTGGCAACCACATTTGCCTTACCCGGATGGTATAAAATTTCACAATCATAGTCCTTAATTAACTCCAACCACCTTCTTTGGCGCATATTCAAGTCCTTCTGTGTAAAGATATATTTCAGACTCTTATTGTCTGTATATATTTCACACTTCTCCCCGTAGAGATAGTGCTTCCAGATTTTTAAAGCAAAAACCACTGCAGCTAACTCCAAGTCGTGGGTCGGATACCCCTTCTCATAATCTTTCAATTGTCATGATGCATATGCAATGACTTTGCCGTTTTGCATAAGCACACAACCAAGTCCTTTATGCGACACATCACTATAAACAACAAAATTTTTTGTATCATCCGGAAGAGATAACACAGATGCCGTACTCAACCTCTTCTTTAATTCTTGAAAGTTTTCCTCACACTTCTCCGTCCAAATAAATTTCACAGCTTTTCGAGTCAAATTCGTTAACAGAGTTGTGATCTTAGAAAAGTCTTGAATGAATCTTCTGTAATATCCTGCTAATCCAAGAAAACTTCGTACTTCTAACGACATTCTCAGCTGATCCCAGTTTATCACAGCTTTGACTTTGGATGGATCCACCAAAATTCCGTCTTTATCGATCACATGTCCTAGAAATTGTACCCGCTCGATCCAAAATTTGCATTTCAAAAACTTGGCGTACAACTTATCCCTTCTTAACGCCTCTAACGTTAATTTCAAATGCTCTTCATATTCTTCCTTGGTTTTCGAATATACCAAAATATCATCTATAAATACCACTACGAATTTGTCCAAAAACGGCTTGAACACTCCATTCATTAAGCCCATAAATGCTGCAGAAGCATTTGTTAGAGCAAATGACATTACCAAAAATTTATAGTGACCATATCGTGTTCTGAACGCTGTCTTCGGTACATCCTATGGCCTCACCTTCAATTGATGATAACCACTCCTCAAGTCTATCTTTGAAAAGTATCTCGCTCCCTTCAATTGATCAAACAGGTCGTCGATCCTCGGTAATGGATACCTATTCTTAATCGTGATCTTATTCAGTTCTCTATAGACAATACAGAGTTGCATCGTCCCGTCCTTCTTCTTCATAAACAACACCGGCGCTCTCCACGGTGATACACTCGGTTGAATGTACTTCTTATCCAGTAATTCTTGTAGTTGTACCATCAATTCTTTCATCTCTAGCTGTGCTATTCGGTACGGTGCCTTCGATATTGGAGTCATTCCTGGTGCCAAATTGATCAAGAATTCAACCTCTTTATCTAGCGAAAGTCCTGGAAAATCATCCAGAAATACGTCTACGAAGTCCCTCACTACTGGTATCTCCTCTACTTTCGAATTCTCTTGACGACTGTCGACTATGTAAGCTAAATATCCTACACAATCTTGTCTTAACAATTTCTTGGCCTACATCATCGTCAGACAACTCGCTTGTCTAGGTGACTTGCTAACATAAAATATAACCTTTGACGGAGTCATAAGGTTAATACACTTTTTCTGACAATCAATTACAGCCCCGTAATTGAATAACCAATTCATACCCAAAATAACGTCAAATTCCCTAAGTCTGATAGGGATAAGATCTACGTTCATGATATTACCCTTAATATCCACTCTACAGTTCTTATGTACATACTTAACAGGGATTATTTCTCTATTCGCAATTTCTATGTTCATGGGGTGTTTTAACTCATCTTTAGGCAATTCTAAGTTCTTAGCAAAGTCATCGGATATAAATGAACAAGTAGCACCCGAATCAAATAATACATAAGGATTAACTTTATTGATCGAAATGATACCTGACACCACATCACGGGACTGCATAGCATCTTGCAATGTCATGTTGAATGTCCTGGCGGTCGATCGGTTGGTTCCGTGATAGTCAGAGCGCTTCCACCACTATTTCCCCTATTTCCTCCTGATCCTGCCCCTCCAGATCCCTTCTTAGGACATTCTCTTGCCAGATGATCCTTTGAGCCATAAGTGAAGCAGGCACCCTTCTTTGGGTTGGGATATTTAAGTGCTATATGGCCTTCCTGACCACAATTGTAACACACTCGTTTACCCTTCATACACACTCCCAAATGAGGTTTCTCGCAGGTCGGGCACGCTTCGATCATCTTCTTCTGACCTCTCTGTTGATTTCTAGTTGACGAGTTGTCAGACCACCTTCTCTTCTGATTATTACCACCTTCCGTGTTATTTCCACTAGCCTTGTTAATTCCTTCATTCTCACTCTTCTTCTTCTTCTTCTTCTTTTGATCCTGATTATATTTGGTTACCGCATCGCTTCCACCTTCAGCGAGTATGGCTTTCTCCAGTACCCCAACGAACGTCTTCAACTGAAACATCGACACTTTACTATAAAACCAAGGCTTCAGTCCTTGTTTAAACCTTCTTGCTTTTCTATCATCTGTGTGAACTTGATATGTGGCGAACCTAGCCAACTCATTGAATCTTGCCGCATAGTCTGGTACGAACATATTCCCATGTTTCAACTCCAAAAATTGGACCTCCATTTGGTTCTGCGAGCTGGTTGGAAAATACATCTCGAAGAACATCCCCTTGAACCTTTCCCAGGTGATCATACCTTCTCCTTCCCGGACTTTATTTGCTTGCCACCAATAACTGGCTTCGGATTTCAGCATGAACGTTGCGAAAGCGGTCTTCTGGTCCTCTCTGACTCTAGCGACATCAAAAACCTTCTCCATCTCCATAACCCAAATTTGAGCCTTGATTGGGTTCATGGAACCTTTAAACTCTGGCGGTCCCACTACCTTGAAGTCTTTGAATGTCGTATTCGATGAAGCTTGAGGTTGATTAATAATTGCTCCAGCTAATAAGTTCACCAATTGCTAAACGGGGTTAGCATTGGCATTGATGTTGTTATTCGTCGATTCTTCTTGAGCTGGTTGATAGTTTTGTCTTCTTCTCGGTGGCATATTTCTGTTAAAATATACGCTTATCAGATCTTTATCTCATTCTCTAAATAGTTAAGGCTTAACTCAATAATTTAACATAATCACTTAACACATTATCTCAACAACTTGATATATTTATTCAAATCGAAAGTTTTAACATCAAACGATAGCATCACTGCTATTTACATCAACTATCCCGAGATAAAGAATCTATAGGATTTAAAACATTACAATATTCCTTTGTTTATAAACACATCGAAATTTACATCTAAATACCAGATAAGTTTTCACATAATTAAATAAATCCTATCACTGCCTGTTAAGGCGCTGAATAGCCTTGCTACGTTCTTCTTCCATGATGCAGGACATCGTCCGACGATCTAGCATATACGATTATAGTCCTTCAAACTAGATTAGGTACCTCATAACTTGATCCTGAGCCTCATCCATTGCATTTTGAAGTGTAGAGTATGTCTCCCCAAGCTTAGCCTTCTTCGCCCCACAATCCTCTTCTGCAAGATCAGCACGACGTGATTCCCTTACCCAAGCTTCCTCAACTATGGTCAGCCTTGCTGAGCTCTCTTTCAGTTCATTCTTCAATTTCTCTATTTCTTTGGACTTCTCCTCAGTTTGACCCTTCTGGTGAACCAAATCCCACTCCACATTTTCTAAACGGGTGTGAAGAGTCACAACCTCCCTATCCCTCTGCTCAATGGTAATCTACTGAATAATCGTCCGCTCGTTCAGCTCCTGAATAGTGTCACGCAACTCTACGTTACAGTCATACAGCTCATCGTACATCTCAGCATCGATAGAGTTCGGTGGGAACTCCTCTTCTTCCTCAGGATCCTCCTCTGGATCAGTCTTAGGCTCATGCTCCTGACCAACAACAGTGATCAACGGAGATGGCTCTCTCTGTACCAACTGCTACCTAACGACATGAATGTCTTGGGGCTCCTCCTCTGAAGGTACTCGGGGTTCCTCCTCCCCAGCTCAACTAGCTCCTCCAACATCCGACATCCTGACAACACAGTTTTAAGTTTTAGTTATTAAGTTATAATAGCGAGCACATAATTTAACACATAACTACATAAAGTCTTTTATTATCTTCAATGAATTAAGAAATTCATTTCTTAGAACTCGATAAGAGTTTTCCATTACTATGTTCTTCCTATAAGGCTACTACCTAAGGTTGTTCCCCCACCTAAGGTTCATAACTTATAACTTTGATACCAACCTGTGACACCCTCAAATTCGGGTACTTCAATTCTACATGATTTGGTGTTCACTATACAAACATCATATGTCTATCTACCCATAATAAATGAAAGCATAAATAGATAGAAATAAATCCTCTCCTTAAGGAGTTACATCATCTGAAATAAATACATAAATTCCCAGGTCATACTAACCTTAAATCTCAAATACGTAAGTATAAACACTTAATCGTCTTACACAACATTAACATAAGTCTGAAACATAAATACATAATCACATAAACAACAAGTCTTCAACACTTGTTAATCTTGCCCTTGCATTTGCTAGTAGAAGGCTTGTCAGACCTATCGTTCTTAACTGCAATGTTATTATTACGCAAGAGTGAGCACGATTGCCCACAAGTATAAAAATGAAAGAACAATATAATAACATGCGAGTGAATCAAAGACTTCTTGAATAAGAATCTCAACTTTTGAATTATGAATGAATAACAAGAATTAAAAGATTTTTGAGGGTCATAAGACCTTGAACTATGTCCTAGGTTATCAAACTTGAAACCTTTAACAGTCATAAGACTATGGACTCTTCTACTCGTACTTAGGGGGATTAACCCTTAGTACCATACTTGCACAATAGCTTAACGCTAACACATAAGTAATCTCCTATACAGGGTTGTTCATCTCTGTTTGACATTCGAGTCCGCACCAAAGGAAGTTTGGTTTGGATAATTCAACAAAGGTTCTGAAATTTAGAACGTTCATCAACTAAGAACCAGTTGAATCAATAGGGTTCGCTAGTCTTACAAGGTTCAACAATAACTGATATTCAAATTAAATAATAACTCAAGAGGTATACAATGGAATAAGAATTGTATAACTACAATCATACTTTGAAAAGATCTTTAATATATCATATTAAAATTGATCAATATAGAATATAAGTCTAGAATTTGCTTAGTGTAAAGATGTAAGGATTATAAACTTGAATAACGATAACAAGTAGGGTTAGGAAACTTGCCTCGTGCGTAGGTTACACGTTAATTATACACGTTTCCCGATTTAATCCTACATACCATTAATATTAATAATACCAGTCAATTATCATGTAACTAGACATCACAAGTTCATTCTTTCGCCTAACTCTGGTTATGACTATACTTAGTCAAATTATCACGCTTATTTTCACATAATATCACACTACACGAACAATACACTAACTATGCATTCAAAAAAATTCAATCAACATGTAAATGCCTTATTGGCATGTTAAGTACCTATTTTAACATCTCATTATACGTCTAACATATTTTTATGTTCATTAGATTAGGTCACTATCACATTCTTAGACTTGAACAATTAAAAAAAATTCATTTCTGGACCATCTGCAGAGTGGCGCTGCGGCGCTGCCCGCGCTGCGGCCTGGACATTGGCTCTGCGGCGCGAGGTTTATGCTTGCAGCCGGCGCTGCAGCACGGCGAAGCAGTACCAGTTAAAACATGGCCAAAACCTCCAACCAACTAATTCTTACATGAATTTAGACATACCCAAACACTGTAATACACATATAACTACTACCCAACCCTTCTAGCATGATTTTAACAAGTTAAAACACATAATTTATAGAAGCAAAACATTTAATTTTACTGTTCTTGATGTTCTTGAAAATTTTGGCAACAAAACATAAAAATTAACCCTACGGGTTCATTATAACACCAAATCTGTCCATTCGAAGTTTAATTCTTTCGTTTTAACATACATGATCATATGCAAGTATAAATTTATGATGCAACATATGATTTAACACATAAAATTCATGCGTAAGGGCCATATGGCCATATTTTATACTCTGTAACTTCAAGAAACTATATACGACAAATTTCTATGAATTTGATGTTATGAAAACATACGAGATATAGTTAAACATGTTATGATAACATATTAACACATATATACACAAAATCGTTACCCTTTTCAATTACAGAGACTCTAAATTTTCAATTAAAGAGACTTACACAAATTTTCCATAAAAACTTCAAATGACGTAAATAAAACTTAAGTTTAAGGGTTTATGTAAGACCCCAACTTTTATGAAATGAAAGTATTCAATTTTTTTATAATTATTATTTTTTCGTAAATGGTTAAATTGATAAAAGGTTAAAGTTAATGGTGATATGTGAAAATTTTATAAAGTAAGCAAGTTGTTATATAATATTCGTTTGGTCGGGAAATATTCTTTTTGTCGGGAAATATCCATACGACGGCACAATTATTGGTGGACCCCACAACAGAAGTATTGTAGTAGTAAGAAAACGGCAGAATTATTATTTTATAAAAATAACGGTGAAAGTGTTACCGTTAAAACTGTTGAACTACCCAGTAGTAAAAGTACAGTAATACACGTGGTTGCATAGTGGCACACGCTATTGATTATTGATGCTTACGTAAGAAGTCACTCAGTTATACTCAATTATTACTAGAGTAATTACTGCATCATATCTCTCATATTATTGATTCAATTATTGTCACAGTATCATCTGTATAATATGTTATATTATTAAATCAATAATTGAGACGATAAAGTTATTCATATTATTCTTTGCAATATTGACAATGTCTAGAAGTTCTGTCAAGGAGAGGTTATATAATCTAATTGCTCGCCAATAGGGAGAAATCCTTATCGGAAAGCTCCCTCTTTCCTAGGAACGACCTGGTTGTTAAATATTGTGAGTTATAATATTAATGATGAATAAGTTCATGTTGATTAAAGATGAAATTGATAGTTCCATTGTGTTGGAATTATTGGTGTTAGTGAAAATTAACATTTATTTCGATGATAATTGATGTCTGGAAGTTATATTGACCAATCGGGTAATTAACCAGATTAATGAGTAATTAATTGCTATTAATTCACATGTTTATAACTATGTGTTCACATGTGTGTACTATTGATTCACATGATTTACTATTAGGGGAGTTGGTGCAAGATTGATAATACTTGTATGACTAAATTAAAAATAGAGGTATTGTTGAAGGTATTATACTGTAATTATTTTTTTTCACATGATTATACTATTGAGTCACATGAATGAACTATTAATTCACATGATTTACTATTAGGGGAGGTGGTGCAAGTTTGATAATACTTGTAGGACTAAATTAAAAATGAAGAAAAAGAGGGAGGTATTATACTGTAATATTTTGAGCCCCAAAATGTGCAATTATTAAAACTATATTTTTCTATAAATAGAAGCTCATTCTTCCTTCATTTCTCACCAATTCACTAAAGCTATAGAGCAATTATTATAGAGAGAAATTATAGAGAGAAAGAAGAAGAGAAGTCTGCTACCTCACTATTTCAGTATCCAGTTTTTTTTTCTAAGGTAAGGGGTATTATTCCTTCGTATTCATGAAGATAGTTATTTTCTTTCAATACTCGTAAGGGTTGTTATTCCATTCTTTATTATTATGTTGGAATAACCTGTCTATGTGAAGTACCTCATACATGGTGAAATTCTTCTGTTATTCTATTTTTTATTATTCTGTTGGAATAACCTGTCTATGCGGTCTATCACATGCCTGGTGAATTCTGTTGTTATTCCGTTCTTTATTATTCTGTTGGAATATCCTGTCTGTGCGGATTACGCATGACCTGGTTCCCTTCTTTATTATTCTGTTGGAATATCCTGTCTGTGTGGATTACGCATGACCTGGTTTCATTCTTTATTATTCTATTGGAATAACCTGTCTGTGCGATCTATCGCATGCCTGGTGAATTCTTCTGTTATTTTATTCTTTAATATTCTGTTGGAATAACCTGTCTACGTGGACTACCACATGCATGGTGAATTCTTCTATTATTCCATTCTGTATTATTCTGTTAGAATAACCTGTCTATGTGGATTACCACATGCATGGTGAATGATCCTTTGTATTCATTCCTTATTAAATTGTAGAAATAATCTGTCTACGTGGATTACCGCATGGCGGGCGAAAATCCATTTGCAGTTTCATATATTCTGTTATACTCAGTTGGTTAAAGTTTTGGCTTCTATACTCCATGAAATTAGAAGAATATCCTAGATATTTGCGCTTCATCTAGTAGCTTTTCATGAAAATAATCTTCTGAGCATTCTTGAATTTTACTCCACAAAGCAGTATCATGTTGACAATTTAGACGTTATTGATTTTTGGATAAATTAAATTATAAATCTTTAAAGTTTATCTTGAACTTGTTTTATTGAATTATTATGTCATTGTCATTATCCTCATGCTTATATTGTGATGAAAGTCATCTTTGGCTTACGTGCATAGATGAACTTGGTATGATTATGACTAGGGATTATTCGGTATAATCATGACCGTAATGTGACGAATGATGTGGTGAAAGTCCTCATTGGCCTGTAGTTCATTGATGGACAGTTGTTGGTATGATTATGACCAGGGATTATTCGGTATAGTCATGACCATTGATGATTACATGAATATCCTTGGCCCGTAGTGCAGGGATGATTCGATGATGTGTTTTATTTATTAAGCTGAGTCTCAACAATAAAGTTGATGAAAAACTTTTTAAATCATAGAAGATAGTAGATTTTATGCTCTACTTGACTCTTCTAATGGATTGCTTATTCCGCTGCAGTTGTTGATCTAAAACTTGTTGTCTATTATATTCTATCAGTTGTTATACTGTTGAAGGCTAAGGATAATTTATTCTGCATTATCTTAGTCATAATATTTCTTACTGGACTAGTTGAGCTCAGCCTTTCTTTCACTGTTCTCTTCAGGAAATGAGAATATAGCTGGGACGAGTTAGGGAAAGGAGTGACGGTCCGGATGATAGCATTAGTAGTCCTCACTATTCTGTTAAATAGTGTGATAATAAATGTAATGATGACTCAATTTGAGTTTGAATACTGTCTAGAAGATAATATTCGTATTAAAACTCTCAGTTTATATTTTGTCGTATTATACACGACAGTTGTATAATTAAGTTTGTATTTAATTTATGTACCATGTAACTGACGACCCAAGTGAAAGTAGTATGCACACAAGCCAATCATGTTTGATGATAAAGTATATACTTTGTAACAATCTTATTCATTTATTAATAAAAAGTATTAATTTATTAAAGGCTTTTAATTATCTACATGATGCTGTTTTATAATATATGATAAACCCATAGTTTTAAGTAATGCTTTTAGAATAATGATGATGATCATTCTAATGAGATCTAAATTCTTAGAAAGCTTAAAACTAAAATAGTTCCCAATTGTTCGATTACTAAATTGGAGATTAGTGAATACGGATAGATTGGTACATACGTTGCTTGCTCATTGGATGAGGATGATTGATCTCATGATCATTTGTGTGGAGACACTAAAGCAATTATGTAGGTACTTATTAGAGAATAAGTTCACTGAACGTGGCTCGCTAAGGAATACCTAATAGAGTTTTACTTGCCTGTCAATAGGAATTCCTGTAGTGATAGTAGTACAAGTGATCCTTGGACTTGAGATCATCATAGTATCTTGTGTATGATGAGTTATACTTTGACTTATTCCTTAAGACCCTTAGGGTATATCATAGGGTATGCTTGGGTATAATAAGTTGTGCATAAAAATAATGTATGATCAATAAAAAATCTATCACTTCTAGTAAAAGAAGAGAAATGTCCTATGTGATTCAAAAAATGACAACCCAGTAGTCCTTGGCCAAGGCAGAAAGAAATTAGAAAGGAGTTTCTAATTTACATTATTTGAGGTTGTGCATTTAAGGGTCGAAATACATATAATTAAATAATATAAGACTTTACAGTAATTCCATGTCTTATATTTAATTGGGACATTGTATGGTGGAAGGATTGAATTGTACGGTAACTATTTACTCAAAGGTTCTTTTATAATTAATGTTGAAATCTATATTATCTGAAAAGTCGTTGATCGCTAGGGAGGCTTATCCCTATTGTAGAATAAATATTATTTATTTAAATAAATTAATAGTATAATTTATTTATTTAAATAAGATTAGAATTGTTCTAATTGATTTATTCACAACCGGTTTAATATGGAGAACCTAAAGGGTCACACCATAAAAGGAAGAATAATTATTTAAGAAGTTAATGGCATAATCGTAATAATATGTTAAGTATATTTAATTTAATCTATGATGATAGAATAAATTAAATAGCTTAATATTTATTATTTAATATTTTAAAAATATTAAATATAAATTAATAAGAGGAGTCTTATTAATATTATTACAATTATTATTATTTTAATTTCTAAAAGAGTTTAGGAATTAATTTAATATATGTACTCTCATTTATTCCTAATAGGATTAGGAGGGAAAATTAATTAAAGGAGTTTAATTAATTATCCCAAATAAGATTAGGGAGCCCATTTAATTAAAAGAGTTTAATTAAATAAATAATACCTTATTTTTAATAGGGTTACTTGATATCTTTATAAGGGGAGTCTTATATCAGATATCAAATATACGTTATTCCAATTATTGAAGAGTACGCTCCTTTTCTATAGAGATAGAAAAAACTAGGGTTTAGCCAAATACTCATCTTCTTGAATTCTTCTTCTTCCTTGGTGGATCACCTCTAGAGGTCAAACACTTGGGTGGCTAACGTTGATAAAAGGAAGGAACCAAACTCGGTGGATTCAAGTTGAACGCGAAAAAGGATTGGAGGTGAACTTGTACCTGAGGAAGCTCAGATCTTCAAGGGTATGATTCTTATTCTTTCTTTTTCGTTTAATTAATAATTGTGCATAAAGGGTGATCCGGATATATGGTTTGTAAAATTTTTAAAACTCTGATTTTTCACGTTTTCGCTTATTTTGTGCAATTTAATTGCGTTCATGAATATTACAAACTTAACAGTGGTATCAGAGCCAAATCTTTATGCGAATTATTAATTGTTCAAATTTGATATGTACATTAATATGTGTTTAGAACAATTTAATTGAGCATAATTTTATTGTATAAAATTTATAAAAAATAAAAAATAAAAAAAATTGGATACTTGTTATACCGAACTGTTTTTTTTTCTCATGTGAGTTAGTTAATGATTCACGTGGCTAAGGATAAGATTCTATTATCACATAATGTTGCTGTTATGAGATGTAATCTATTATGATATGGAAATAATAAAAGGTTGTAGGATGATTCACGGATTTCCGTGATTCAATGTGATTCGCGGCCATTAATTCAAAGTTATTATATTATATATATGATTACGTTAGCAATTTTTGGTGTAACATGGTCACTTGAATCATGGATTCTGCAGGATTACATGGGACGGTATATATATATATATATATATATATATATATATATATATATATATATATATATATATATAATATTAATCTTAATTATTTTAATCTTAAAATAAAAGGTTAATTTTAATATTAAAATAAAAAAGGTTTATTTTAATTTTAAAATTAAATTTCATGCTAACTAATTAGAGTTAGAATTGGATTCCATGATAACTAATTGGAGTTGAAATTGGATTCCATGTTTCCTTAAATAAAGGAGTTTATTTAGATATGAAATAAGATTTCATATTATTCAAAATAAAGGAGTTTATTTGTGAATAGGAAAGAGAATCTCAATTTCCTTAAATAAAGGAGTTTATTTAGATATGAAATAAGATTTCATATTATTCAAAATAAAAGAGTTTATTTGTGAATAGGAAAGAGAATCCGTGTTTCCTTTTATAAAGGAGTTTTATTTTTTGTTATATGGAATTGGATTCCATAATTAATTAAAATAAAGGAGTTTATTTTGATTAAAATAAAATAGTTTATTTTATTCAAAATTGGATAAATTAAAATAAAATAGGTTTATTTTAATTTAAATTTGAATTAAAATAAAGGAGTTTATTTTAATTCAAAATTAGATTTTATACTAACTAAGTTTGCCCATTAAATGATATCAATATATATATATATTGAATGTTTATTATTCATGAGATGAATGTTATTTATTGATGCATATGATGATGTATATGATAATAAATGAGATTGATTATGGACTATTTGACCAATGTGATTGGATTTTATTTTAGTTGGATGCATGAATGTATGAGTTTTATTAAATGGGGTCTGCGTACCACGTCTTCTCTAATTTTTTCTTAATGTAAATTATATCTCCCTCCTATGTATTTCTCCTTGACTGCTGATCAAGATTTCTATTTATTTTAAATAGTTTTGTAATAGGAATAGTTAGAATTAATTTTAAAAAATTAGAGATCAAGGGGCAAGGAGCGCTTGAAGACCCGTTTGTAATGGTGCCCGAGTTTAAATGTAAAAGTTATATTTAAATATTAATTCTTGCACCTCTAGGGTTTGACCTTTTGGTTCACTTGGTGACTCTAGTGAACCAAACTAGAATAAAAGTACATAATCAATCCGGATAGAATATAGTATTCTATATGTGCATGCTTATACTATATATATTATATATTATGCAAACATGTTTCGCATGTTCATTAATATGATATATATATATATATATATATATATATATATATATATATATATATATATATATGTGTGTGTGTGTGTGTGTGTGTGTGTGTGTGTGTGTGTGTGTGTGTGTGTGTGTGTGTGTGTGTGTGTGTGTGTGTGCGCTAAACAAGATGAGACAAATTAATAACAAACCCCTCAAATTTTTTATATTAAGTCATAAGCGTTCAAAGATATTTGGAATATCGAACGTCGCCTTCTAGCATGATAAAAATTAATAGAGTATTAAATATTTAATATGAGTTTGTTGTGTCACCACAAGGCAAGTATTAAGTATTTAAGATGTTAATTTATCACATTTGATGCTTATAAAAAAATTGAACAATATTATTTTGTTCTGTCACCACAATGACGATATTTTTCTCTTTTGATTATATGGAGTGCTAGGTTGGACTTAACTTGGATAATTTTGATTCGGATGTGCCACCACTTGATCAAAATAATCTAAGAGGCAAAATACAAGGAGTTACATAGTTGATGTAATTGACAAGAGTTGTCTACCTATTTATTTATATATAGTTTATTGTGTCACCACAAGGCTATATACATTTGAAATGTGATCCTTATTCTCACTAGCAAATCTTTAATTATATTTTGCCGAACTATATATATTGAGGGTAATATAGTTTGAAGAAAATAGTGGGAGATACCAATTTAAAACAAGTCCTAATTTATTTTGGTAATTAATAAAAGAATGTATGTTAAAATGTTGTTAATTACAAATTCATTTATAGATTTTTACAATGTCTAAATTACTATCACTGCAAAACATATTAGATGTTATTTAACCGGACCGAATTACTCGGATTGGTTAAGGAATTTGAGAATAGTTCTCATGGCTGAGAAGCTATCTTATGTCCTTAATACACCTATCCCTGCAATGGTTGTAGACAATTCCTCTGAGGAAGAGTTTGGTACTTTTAGAAAGTGGCAAGATGATGCACAGTTGGCTCAATACATCATGCTCGCATCCATGAGTAACGAGCTACAGCGTCAGCATGAAACTATGGATGCTCTTACTATATTCCTGCACATCAAGTAGTTGATGGTGAAGAAAGTAGGACTTATATATATCAGATATCTAAGGAGCTCTTCCGATCTAGAATGACCGATGACACTATAGTACAGATAAAAGTCCTTAACATAATCAATTTGATTGATCAATTAGGACAACGGGTTTTGTCATGGATAGAGAGTTGAGCCAAGATTTGATCTTGCACACACTTCCGGACTCCTTTCATAATTGTTGTGAATTTTTCATATGAACAAGCTAGATATTAGCCTCGCTGATTTGCTTAACATGTTAAAAAATGTTGAGAGTCACTTTCCAACCAAGAAAGACCATGTCTTACTGGTAGGGGCCAAAGGATCTTCTGAAAAGAAGAACGATTCGAAGAAGGTAAATAGAAAGGCAAAAATAAAGGATAATAAGAACAAAATTGATATGGATAGCAAAGGAGTTTGCTTCCACTGCAATAAGCCTGGACACTGGAAAGAAAATGCAAGAAGTATCTTGCAGAAGCTAACCAAAGAAGCTTAGTGAAGTTTCGGTTATAAATACAAATTTGTTCATGGTTTAAAATATTTTTTCTTTAAGTCAAGGTTCTACTTGGGTATTTGATACCGACTTTGGTTATCATAAATATAGATTTATGAAGGGACCAAGCAGAAGTAGAAAGTTAAACAAAGATAAGCAATCCTATGTGTGGAAAATGAAGTAAAGGTTGCTGCATTAGCCATAGAAACTTATAGTTTAGCAATCCCTATGAGCAAATCTATTAAGTCAATAAGTTGTTATTGTATTTCAGTTCTTGTTAGAAACATTATTTCCATTTTGTTGTTGGACAATGAAATCTTTGGTATTATATTAAAGAACAATTGTTGTTCTATTTACAATAATAATAATTTGTATAGAACTGGAATATTACTTAATGGATTTTGTATACTTGACTTACGTGAAAATAATTTTATAAATTGAACAAACTAGTATAAGAAAAGGAGATGATCATTCAAAGAGTTGAATGTGTGTATTTGCTGAAATACAAGTGTGTATTATTTAAAAGGTTCAAAGAATTCAGAAGTGAAACAAATTGACAAAGTATTAAGATTCTTTGATTAGATCAAGGAATAAATACTTGTGCAATAAGTTTCTAGATCGTCTCAAATGGTTTTCTCATAATGGACGCCTTCTGATACGCAATAATTGTTTGATGTATCTAAAAGAAAAAATTATACCTTGTTGGACATGGTGCGGTCCATAATAATTTTACCGACATTCCAGTATCCTTCTGGGATAATGCCCTAAAAATGGCTGCATATCTACGAAAAGGTAACCTCAAAATCCAGCCCCAAGACTCCATAAAAGTTATGGACATGGAAGATTCCTAATCTTAATTATGTTAAGATAAGGGGTTGTCCAACTTATGTGAAATAATTTTAAAGGATAGGCTTGGGACAAGATTTGATATGTACATATTTGTGAGACATCCTAAAGTAAGTTTAGGATATATGTTCTATAATCCTACTTAGCAAAAGGTGTTTATTGCGAAACTCGCTACTTTCTAAGATAAAGATGTTTATCATTGAAAGGGGCTAGTGGGAGGATAATAGAATCTTGAAGAGTTCAAGAACCACAAAACACTATAAGTTAAATAAGAGAAACTTGTAGATAGACCTATTGTACCACAACCGAATCGTAAATCTGGAATAGTACTGAAGATACCTGGGAGGTATGGATTCATCATGGATGATGATGATGAGGTACGTATCATAGAAGATGATCCAGTTACATACTACGAGGTAAGAGCTGTAGACACTCAGAGAAATAGATTGAAGCAAGTTTCTTAAATATGGAACATTCGTTTTGATGAGACAATCGAAAGAGTTTAATTTTATCAAAAACAAGAATGAACCTAGTGTATACAAAAAGGTCAGTGGGAGCGTCGTGACATTCCTAATATTATATGTTGATATACTATGGATAAGGAATGACATACTAATGCTACAATCAGTAAAGATAAAGTTGTCTAAACATTCTTCCATGAATAATTTGGGGAGAGTATCTTAATTGGGGATACAAATCTATATAGATAGATTTAATAGGATGTTCGACTTAACCCAATGAACATATATTCATTTGATGCTAAAGTCGTTTAGCATGGAAAACTCCAAGAGTTGTCTCATGTTGATGAGCCATGGAGTGTATCTCTCTTAATAGTCCCCATAGACTCCTGAAAAGAGAGATCGCATGAGTGACAATCATGTATACAATGAAATATACGAGACCAGATGATGATCGATCATATTCTGGAGAAGATCACTGTGCAGTGAATTAGAAAGGTTCCAAACAGCAAAGAGTTGTTCGTTTAGTGATAAAGACAAAGTATATAGTTATAAATGAAGCTGCAAGTTGATTGTTTGGATGAAAAGTTCATTACAGAACTAGGAATAGTTCCTAAGTCTCATGTTGGATCTAAACATGTGTTGTGGCACTTTCATTTGATTATAGGAATCATTGAAAGATGAGAAATCACTATAGAGATAGTGGACTCTTAAGAACAACATTACATATCCATTTACTAAAGCTTATCCAACAACAGGATAATCGTCACTTAGAGAAGAAGGGTATAAGATACCATGACTATTGGCTTTAGTGCAAGTGGGAGATTGAAAGTAGTATGCACACAAGCTAATCATGTTTGATGATAAAGCATATACTATGTAACAATCTTATTCATTTATTAATAAAAAGTATTAATTTATTAAAGGCTTTTAATTATCTACATGATGTTGTTTTATAATATGTGATAAACTCATAGTTTTAAGCAATGCTTTTAGAATAATGATGATGATCATTCTAATGAGATCTAAATTCTTAGAAAGCTTAAAACTAAAATAGTTCCTAATCGTTGGATTACTAAATTGGAGATTAGTGAATCCGGATAGATTGGTACATACGTTGCTTGCTCATTAGATGAGGATGATTGATCTCATGATCATTTGTGTGGAGACACTAAAGCAAGTATGTAGGTGCTTATTAGAGAATAAGTTCACTGAACGTGGCTCGCTAAGGAATACCTAATGGAGTTTTACTTGTCTGTCAATAGGAATTCCTGTAGTGATAGTAGTATAAGTGATCCTTGGACTTGAGATCATCATAGTATCTTGTGTATGATGAGTTATACTTTGACTTATTCCTTAAGACCCTTAGGGTATATCAAAGGGTATGCTTGGGTATAATAAGTTGTACATGGAGATAATGTATGATCAATAAAGAATCTACCACTTTTAGTAAAAGAAGAGAAATGCTCTATGTGATTCAATAAATGACAACCCAGTAGTCCTTGGCCAAGGCAGAATAAAATTAGAAAGGAGTTTCTAATTTGCATTATTTGGGGTTGTGCATTTAAGAGTCGAAATACATATAATTAAATAAAATAAGACTTGACAGTAATTCCTTGTCTTATATTTAATTGGGACATTGTATGGTGGAAGGATTGAATTGTACGGTAACTATTTACTCAAAGGTTCTTTTATGATTAATGTTAAAATCTATATTATCTGGAAAGTCGTTGATCGCTAGGGAGACTTATCCCTATTGTAGAATAAATATTATTTATTTAAATAAATTAATAGTTTAATTTATTTATTTAAATAAGATTAGAATTGTTCTAATTGATTTATTCACAACCGGTTTAATATGGAGAACCTAAAGGGTCAAACTATAAAACGAAGAATAATTATTTAAGAAGTTAATGGCATAATCGTAATAATATGTTAAGTATATTTAATTTAATCTATGGTGATAGAATAAATTAAATAGTTTAATATTTATTATTTAATATTTTAGAAATATTAAATATAAATTAATAAGAGGAGTCTTATTAATATTATTACAATTATTATTATTTTAATTTCTAAAAGAGTTTAGGAATTAATTTAATATATGTACTCTCATTTATTCCTAATAGGATTAGGAGGAAAAATTAATTAAAGGAGTTTAATTAATTATCCCTAATAAGATTAGGGAGCCCATTTAATTAAAAGAGTTTAATTAAGTAAATAATACCTTATTTTAATAGGGTTACTTGATATCTTTATAAGGAGAGTCTTATATCAGATATCAAATATACGTTATTCCAATTGTTGGAGAGTACACTCCTTTTCTATAGAGATAAAAAAAGCTAGGGTTTAGCCAAACACCCATCTTCTTGAATTCTTCTTCTTCTTTGGTGGATCACCTCTAGAGGCCAAACACTTGGGTGGCTAACGTTGATCAAAGAAAGGAACCAAACCCGGTGGATTCAAGTTGAACGCGAAAAAAGATTGGAGGTGAACTTGTACTTGAGGAAGCTCAGATCTTTAAGGATATGATTCTTATTCTTTCTTTTTTGTTTAATTAATAATTGTGCATAAAGGGTGATCTGGGTATATGGTTTGTAAAATTTTTAAAACTCTGATTTTTTACGTTTTCGCTTATTTTGTGCAATTTGATTGCGTTCATGAATATTACAAACCTAACACCAAGATGGGTGATGTATACCTGTTTTGGGGGTGTCACAGTTTACCCTTAATTGCTCTGCTTGGATTACACAAGGGTGATAGCAACTTCCAACTTCTCACAATCCTTCTCTTTTAATCTCACTGATTCTAAATTCTCTTTGTGATTTGCTTTGCCAGACTTAGAATAAATAAAAGACTTAGCAATTTAAAGAAGACGTATATAATAAAACTGACGTAGTTGTTGTAACATTCCAGAATTTTAAATGTAATATTAAATATTTATTGATTTATATAAATATTTAATGGATGTGTTTTTCGTTGAATAAATATTTGTTTAATGAATTTAATTTTATTTGGAGAATTATTTATTAAATAAATAATTAATGAATGAAGGAAATTATTATAATATTGATATTTCAATTTAAATGATTAATTGTTTGTATTGTGTTATGTGATTAAAGGATTTAATTAATTAATTATGATTTGAATTAATTAACATAAATATGAAAGTTTGATTAAATATAGTGTGATAAATAACTATATTATAAGGAGTTATTAAAATAAATTAAAGTAGTTTTAATTTAGTTTTAACAAACAAGGCTTAATATATTATTTCTTTAATATTTAAAGGGTTTGCCAAACAAGCCTTATGGCTTTTGGGATTTCTAGTTTATTTAAATTAAATAATATAAATAATATAATTAAAATGGTAAATATAATATATTTATATTATATACGTTTCTTTTAACTGATGTTAGTTATTAGGATTATTAAGTTATCAGTTTTTTTCCTTTGCGCTTAAGTGCTACGTGACTTGATATTTGGCTATATTGAGAAGAGAGTTCAGAGAGTTTGATAGAGTTTGACAGGGAAAGTTGAGAGAATTGAGAGAAAAATTAAGAAATTTCCAGCAACTTCAGAGTTTAGCAAGAATTGTTCAACCATTTGAAGGTACGTACACAACCTTAGTGTTATATATATGTGTATGTACATGTATATGTGTTTCACGGCAAAAGATTTCATGTTTTGTAAATTTCATCTCTTCAAATTATTGTTAGATAATTGGGTACTTGTGATTATATGAGTATATAGTGATTAGAGATTATGTTTAAACAACAATTGTATGCTAAATTCGTTTGACAGTGGAAGAAAATTTTGACAGTATATGTCAGTGTATATATGTTTTCATATGGCTTGAGTAAAAGCATCAATTTTAGTGGCCAATTCGTATGTGAAACTGTAGATTGACGTTTGTATATGTTAGTTCAATGAGATACGAACATAACGTAATTTGAATGAGGTGATTTGGCTAACTAATGAATTCACAGTGATGATTTCTAGGATGAATGTCAAGAAAGTTGAGTTTTTTATGAAAAACATGAATTTTGAGAAATTAAAATAGTTTTAGTTAGTGTTAAATTGTTCTAATTGGTTATAAATGTGAACAATCATGTTTATGATAATTGTATATTTATTTTACGTATTGATATTACTGCTTATTGGGTGAAATTTGTGCTTGTTGGGCTAAAGTCGGCTACTGTTCATAGCCTTCTCTGCGTCTGTCTGAACACCGACGCAGCTGCGCCGGTGCCAAGGCAAAAAACTGCGCAGCTGCGCCGATCCCAAGCCTATGTATGGCGCAGCTGCCATACCCTAGTTTGAGATGCTGACTTCTGCAAATTCTGCAGAATTGGGGAGAGTGTCATAGCATGATCTGAGATTGTGTTAGCATGTTAAATATGTAATGTTAAGTTTAACATAACATAGTGAGTTGTGATTAGTCATTTCAAAGTTGCAAAAAATGTTTAGTAAATCAAAAACACATTATGTGATAACTTAGTTTATACAATGAACTTAGTTTATACAATGAACGTTAGTTAAGTGTTATGATGATTAGCACTTGGGAATTCTGAAATGTAAATGGTAGCTTAAGACTTGTGCTTAAATAACAAGTTTAGCTAGTAATGCGTTTTATATTGAAAAGTGAATATTAGTATGTCTAAAAGATGTTGTGGTTTTAATACTGTGTATAGGTGAACGTGAGTTTTAATATTTTAGCTTACGCTCGAGACAAGTTTTCTAACTCTACACTTTCGTTGAGCTAGTTCATTTATTACATTGTGCAAGTTTATCTTGTTGATTGAGCAAGTTTCTTGTATCTAGTTATTTATGGTGATGTAAGTTCCAAAAATCTCATCTATTACATTGAACATGTTTTAAATTCTGAATTATTGGAATTCTAATCATTTTGACTTACTCTAACTTGTTCATTTTTAAACAAGTTTCTTTAGTTTATTATTCTATAATAAATGTTTCTTGAACCTTAATTCCTTGTGTCGAATGGTTCAATCACTTTGTATATCTTATTACCATATGGAGTAAGCATCGTTTCCAGCTTGCTATCAACTATTGCATGTCAATAACTAAAATTCTAATTTGACAAGATTATAGACCTAGCTTATTATTGTTCAAGCCAAGGTTTACCATTTCTTTATTTTGATCAATACTTATGCTCTCTAGTTATTTCAAGCATAAGTCTAGAATATAGTCAGTTCACCTATGATTCTCGAATGTTCTAAGTTACGTTGTTATTAAACAACTATTGTGTTATCAAAGCATTGTTGATTCAACTAGTTCCCTAGTTGATGATCATTAAACTTCAATTACTCTTGAAAGCTTATCCAAATCAAACTTTCTTTGGTGCGGACTTGTACTCTAAATACTGAGATGAACAACCCTATGTTTAGGAGTTTACGCTTAGCGTTGAAATGGTTGTGCACAATACATTGTACGAAGGATTGATCCCCCTAAGTACGTGGAGTCCTTATAGTCATATGACTGTTAAAGTTAAAGTTGAAAGATTACTTATAACTGTGGACATGGTTCATGGTCATTTGACCCTCAGTAATATATTTAAGAATGTTAATAGAACATATCATTCAGTTCTATTGAGCCTATGATTTGGCAAATTTTGAAATGTTAATAGAACATATCAGTCAGTTCTATTGAGCCTATTATTTTGGCAAATGATATAAAGATATTTATTCTTATTTCAAGTAAGCTTTGTTTGCTCACTCTTGCATATTTAAACATTTATTGCAGCTATGGTTGAGAAGGTAGACAAACCTACAACCAGCAAAGGAAAGAAAAAAATGTACAAGTGATGAAGACTTGTAATTCTGTTTTATCGTTATGATGATATACTTTTAATAATGATGTGATGTAATAATTTTATTTCCACACTTGAATGATTGTATTAAAGGTTAGAGAACCTGGGAGATAATGTTTTTATCCTATATGGGCAGGTTTTTATTATTCAATTTATTATGATTGGGTAGTTAGACATGAATGTTTTGATTACGCGAACACCAAATCTTGAGGTAATGAAGTATCGGGATTTGGGGGTGTCACAGTTGTGGAGGTCAGTTAACCAATCATGAGTTAACTGCTACTAACTTCTCTTAGGGCCTCGTTTGGCTAACAGTAATATGCTCCATCTTATTTAATTTAATTAACTTCTTATAATATAGTTTTAATCATGTCACACCCAATCAATTATCTTATTTAATTTAATTTAAATAAAATATAATAATTTCTCATTAATTAACATAGTCACATAATTAATTTTTTTCTCTTATTAATTATGTCAAATTATTAATTTTCTCATTAATTATTAATTTAAATAAAATAATATTAGGCTTATTAAATATTTCTTTTAATTCAATAAACTCACATAATTACATACTTTGAATAATAAAATTCTCCACATTAATTTAATAAATATAACACATATAATTAAATTAATCTATCACAACTTCATCAATTAATTATTTAATCTAATAATTAAATCATCAAAAAATATTTATTTAATTCAATAAATATTAAAATTAAATTACAAAAATCTTGTTTGTCACATGTTATTATTGTGATTCTGTAATATTATTTATGAATAATTAATTATTGATTTATATGATAAGAAAATATTTATTTTATGTGGATATAAATGAAGGAATTGATGCTGAGGTGTTTTATCAGTATTTTGTCGAAATGGAGGTATTAAAAATCATATGTATGTGGATTTCGGTCATTTTCAGTTTGGAATTTGGAAATATTTTCTTCTACAAAGTTGTAGAGAATTAAATTTTCTACAAAATGGACATAAGATTTGAATTTTTCTAATAAAAGGGCTATTTATTATGAATTATTAAAGTTTCGGTGTGACACCCCCAAATCTCGTTACTTCATTACCTCAAGATTCGGTGTTCACTTAATCAAACCATTCATATCTAACTATCCAATCATAATAAAAATTGAATAACAAACCTTCCCTTAAGGGATTACATTAATAAAATCTCGCAGGTTATCTAACCTTTAATTAAAATCATTCAAATGCGGAAATTAAATAAATACTTCATTACATCAATCAAATTAAAGTCTGATAAGTAAATGTTAACATATTACAAGTCTTCAATACATGTTCATCTTTCCTTTTCCCTTACTGGTGCTAGGTACATCTACCTTCTCATCTTTAGCTGTAATAATTATATAAGCAAGAGTGAGCAAACAAAGCCCACTTGAAACGAAATTGAATAAAGCTTTACATTAACTTCTAAATAATAGGCTCAATAGAACTGAACAATATGTTCTATTAACATTCTGAATTATACTACTGAGGGTCTAATGACCACGAACCATGTTCACAGTCATAAGTAACTTTCAACTTTAACTTTAATAGTCATAAGACTATAAGGACTCCACGTACTTAGGGGGATCAGTCCTTCGTATAATGTATTGTGCACAAACATTTCAACGCTAAGCGTAAACCTCTAATAAAAGAGTTGTTCATCTCAGTATTTAGACTTACAAGTCCACACCAAAGTAGGTTTGGTTTGGATACATTTCAAGGTAATTTAGAATTCAACGAACATCGACTAAGGATTAGTTTAATAAAAGGGTAATCACATTATGCTATGGAATAAATAATAAGTGAATTAATCATTGTATATAAAAGTTATGCTTTAGGAAAAATCTAAGAGCATAATTACTGAATAACTATAAAATACATTGCTTTGAACAATATTAAGCCAAGGTTAATTAACATTGGATATTAAGAATGCATAACGAATAGTGATTTGAATAATAAAAGATATTCAACATTAATATATCAGATTATATACACTTGCATGCTAATTAACAAGTTAAAGACAAGAATAACTTGCATTATCATGAACAAACTAGATACAAGAGCTTGCGAAATTGTAATTTAATTAGAAACAATAACTTGCTCAACGAAACAATGGATTTAGAACACTTGCATAAACATAACAAACTAACTCAACTAACGTATGGAGTTAGAAGACTTACCTTGCGTATAAGCTATACCAAATTAACTTGAATCACAATACACTATATATATGTCATCATAACATAATTAGTCACTACACATTATAAATAACTAAATATATACAGTATGTAAGATTTGATTTTTTTTAATCACATAATCAAGCTACATTAATCATAAAACTAATTAATCGTTAATACATGTTCATTCTTAGTATAGGACTACTGAAATCACAATTTAGCAGTCCTACTATTAGCACATAACACTTTTTTTAGACTTTGTGTAAATAAATTACACTGTCTGACCATTCTGCCAATTCACGTTGCGGCGCCACAGTTTACACTGTGGCCCGGCGCTGCGGCGCTGCACTGGCGCTGTGGCGTGAGACACAGACCAACGATTGGCGCTGCGGTGTGGCGCCGACGTTGCAGCCCGAAACTTATATTGCTGGGCCGCGCTGCGGCGCCAAACTCCAGTTCTGGGCGACAGCCTCGGCAACAGTATGGACAAAAAGTCAATTTGGCCTACAAGCTCCTTTCTAACAAACTAATTAAAATGTAATACATATAGAGACTTCATGTAAACATAATTCAAAGACTGTTAACATGATTCTACCCATAAAATAACATAAACATCAAATTTAAAACACCCAATTTCACTGTTTTTGATAAAATGCACTTTTGACATTTTTAACGAAAATCATCACTGTAACTTTATTTTTCAATCAAAACAGTTAATTCAAAATATCATGTTTATGTTTATTCATCCTCTTTCAAATTTAATAGCTAATTTATGAATTAAACAACTAGTTAAACCTTAATTTTTCTTCAAACTAAGCCATATTCATATATTTTCATATAAACACACTGTAATATGGGTTTCCTCACAAATTACATATATACATGAATTAATTGACTATTCACATATATAACTTATGAAAATAATCTTATAACAAACAATTTATCATACAAAACCATAAACAACACACAATTTATCATTCACAAAGCTTTTACATAGAATTTTGGAAGAAGAAGACAACTAAACTTTAAAGAATTTTAAAAAGGGTTTAGATGATACCTTGTATGCTAGAAGATGATAACTTTCTTCATTTTATCAACAAGACTTCTTTTCTCCAATTCCTCTCACAAAACTCTCTAGGATTCTCTCTTAATTTTTCTCTTCTTCTCTTCTTCTGAGTCTTTCTCCTAACTCTATTCTATCTTACGTAGTAAAATATAACGTATAGTAGTAATAATATAGATATTAAGTATATAACTTTAACAAACATCAGTTATATTTTATTTGAAAATCAAAAGCCATAAAGCTTATTTGGCTAGCTAACTAAAAATAACTCATTAACTCTTATACCTTGTTTGGTAAACCTAATTAAAATAAAGCAATTAATCCTTATACCTTGTTTGGTAAAACACAATTATACTCCTTTAATTTATTTTAATAACTCCTTTATAGTAAGGTTATTAGTCACACTTTTATTTTAATTAAATTTTCAATAATCAATTAAATTAGTTCTAATAACGATTTATTAAATTACTTTAACACATAAATCAATACCACATAATTATAATTTCCTTTATAATTATAACTTTATTTAATCAACTAACACTTCATTTTAAATTACAAATAAAAATTAAAATATAATAATTCATTTAATTATTATAAACTCTCTAACTTAATTATTAAATTAAATTAGAATATTAACCCATAACAATTAATTTCTTAACTCCTTAATTATTTATTTAACAAATAATTAATCAATCAACTCAAATCAAACTAAACAAATATTTATTCAATGATAAACACATCCATTAAATATTTATATAATTTAATAAATATTTAGAATTACAATTAAAATTTGGAATGTTACATCATTCCCTCCTTACAAGGATTCTGTCCTCAGAATCACAACTCAAACAACTCATTCGTTACATTCTTCCCTACTTACAAAGATTTTGTCCCCAGAATCAAAGATACAGATTAAACAAATAACTCAGGGTAATCTTTTATCATTTTCTCTTCGAGTTCCCACGTCGCTTCTTCAGCATTGTGGTTCCTCCATATCACCTTCACAGAAGGTATCACTTTATTCCCGAGCACTTGTTCTTTCCTGTCAACTATCTGGATAGGAATCTCTTCATAAGAAAAATCTTTCTCGAACTGCAACGGTTCGTACTCGATCACGTGCTTGTAATCGGGCTTATATGGTCGTAACACCAAAATATGAAAAATATTGTGAATGTTTTCCAACTCTGGAGGTAGAGCTACCTCGTAAGCCACCTCTCCAACTCTTCGCAGCACTTCGAAGGGTACAATAAACCTCAGGCTTAGCTTTTCCTTTTTACCGAAATGAATTTTCCCCTTCCAAGGAGAAACTTTTAGGAATACATAATTTCGTACGTCAAATGCATGATCTTGTCTGCGTTGATCAGCATACTTCTTCTGTCGGTCTTGAGCTGCTACCAATCTTGCCTTGATGAGTTTGATAACCTCACCAGTTTGTTGTACTAGTTCTGGTCCTAGCAGTTGACGTTCACCGACTTCATCCCAGCACAGTGGAGTTCTGCATTTTCTGTCGTATAAGGTTTCATAAGGCGGCATGCCGATGCTCGCGTGATAACTATTATTGTAGGTAAATTCCACCAATGGTAAATGTTCTTCCCATCTACCTTTGAAATCCATGACGCATGATCTCAGCATATCTTCCAATGTCTGAATCGTTCGTTCGCTTTGGCCATCGGTTTGTGGATGATAAGCCGTGCTCATTCGCAACTGTGTTCCCATACATTCCTGTAGTCTCTTCTAGAAATTTGACATGAATCGTGGATCTCTATCTGACACAATTGACACTGGTACTCCATGTCTCAAAACGATCTCTTTAACGTATAACCTTGCCAACTGATCAAGATTGAACCTAATCTTTATTAGTAAAAAGTGCGCTGATTTTGTCAATCTGTCCACTATCACCCAAATCGCATCGCATCCTCTCTGAGTAGTTGGAAGACCCACCACAAAATCTATTGTGATGTGTTTCCACTTCCATTTTGGTATTTCGAACGGTTGAAGTAGTCCACTAGGTCTTTGATGTTCGTCCTTTACTCTTTGACATGTCAAACATTTCGCTACGTATTCTGCAACATCCCTTTTCATATTTGGCCACTAAAAATGTCAATGTAAATTTTGATACATCTTCGTACTTCCCGGATGAATCGAGTATCTTGAATTATGAGCTTCGGTCAAAATTTCTTCTATAATCTCTGGTGCTGCTGGAACCCAGATTCTTCCCTCGAACCGTAGTAATCCCTCGGTATCGATCTTGTATTTCACCTCTTTACCTTCGTTCACACCTTCCTTTATTTTTCTGCATTCTTTATCCTCTAGTTAAGCTTTCTTCACCTTGTCCATTAAAGTTGGACCAGCTTCTATTTGGAATAGTCGTTCATCGAATTCTCGTGGAAATTTGATTTCCAGCTCAACCTTTCCATAGCTGAAATGAGGTCCTCCTGAGTGGTTGTCAGCATTAACTTTTCTCGACCTTTCCTGCTTAAAGCATCTGCGACCACATTTGCTTTGCCCGGGTGATAAAAGATCTCGCGATCGTAATCTTTTTATCAATTCCATCCATCTTCTCTGACGCATGTTAAAGTCCTTCTGAGTGAAAATATACTTCAAACTCTTATGATCTGTATATATCTCACATTTCTCCCCATAAAGATAGTGTCTCCATATCTTCAGAGCAAATACTACTACAGCCAATTCCAAATCATGAGTCGGATACCCTTTCTCATAATCCTTCAGTTGTCTTGATGCATAGGCAATAACTTTGCCGTTTTGCTTAAGAACACAACCCAACCCTTTATGTGAGGCATCACTATACACCACAAAGTTTCCTATATTATCTGGTAATGCCAACACAGGTGCCATACTTAACTTCTTTTTCAAATCTTGGAAAATTTCTTCACATATCTTCGTCCAAATAAATTTTACAACTTTCCTTGTTAAATTTGTCGACGACGTAGCTATCTTGGAAAAATCTTGAATAAATCTTCTATAATAACCGGCCAATCCCAAGCTCCTCACCTCCGACGGTGTCCTTGGTTGTTCCCAATTGATTACAACTTCCACTTTCGATAGATCCACTAAAATCCCATCTTTTTCAATCACATGACCTAGAAATTGTACATGATCGAGCCAAAATTCGCACTTAGAGAATTTCACGTACAACTTTTCCGTTCTTAGTATCTCCAATATCAAACGTAAATGTTCCACGTGTTCTTCTTGAGTTTTGGAATACACCAGGATATCGTCGATAAATACCACTACAAACTTGTCTAAGAATGGTTTAAACACCCTGTTCATCAAATCTATGAACGCAGCAGGGGCGTTTGTTAAACCAAAAGACATCACCAGAAACTCGTTATGTCCATACCGAGTTCTGAATGCCGTTCTAGGTATATCCTCTTTCTTTACTTTCAATTGGTGATACCCACTTCTCAAATCTATTTTCTAGAAGTATTTAGCACCCTTCAACTGATCAAACAAGTCATCTATTCTTGGCAACGGGTATTTGTTTTTAATAGTGACTTTGTTCAATTCCCTATAATCAATGCAAAGATGCATCGATCTATCCTTCTTCTTCATGAATAACACTTGCTCTCCCCACGGTGATACGCTTGGTTGAATATACTTCTTGTCTAACAGTTCTTACAGTTGTACCATCTGTCCCTTCATCTCTACCGGAGCCATTCTATACGGGGCCTTCGATATTGGGGCAGTTCCTGGCGTTAAGTTGATCACGAACTCAATCTCTCTGTCAGGCGGAAGTCCTGGTAAATCCTCTGAAAACAGATCTTTAAATTCCCTCACCACTGGTATCTCTTCTAGTTTCACACCCTTTTTCTGAGTATCGACTATGTGAGCTAAATAACCCACACAACCTTGACTCAATAATTTCTTGGCCTGCATAATCGTCAGACATTTCATTTGTCTAGGCAATTTGCTACCATGAAAAACTACATTTGACGGAGTCATAAGGTTTACACACTTCTTTTGGCAATTAATTGCCGCTCCATATTTGAACATCCAATCCATTCTCAAAATAACATCAAACTCTCCAAGTCTAATCGGGATTAAATCTACCATCATGATATTCCCCTTAATGTTCACCCTACAGTTCTTGTATACGAACCTAATAGGAATCATTTCCCTATTCGTAATTTCTATGTTCAAAGGGAAATTCAGTTCTTCTCTAGGCAATCTTAACCTCTTAGCAAATTCATCAGATATAAACGAGCAAGTAGCACCCGAATCAAATAATACATAAGCATCAATATCATTGATTGGGATAATACCTGACACCACATCTTTTGATTGCACAACATCTTGCACAATCATGTTGAAGGTTCTGGCTGTGGGTTTGTTTGATGCTGTAGGTCCAACAATGGCCCATGTACCTCCACTGCTGCCTCCGTTGCTTCTTGTTGTTTCCCCAACTTTCTTCTTAGGGCATTCACGAGCGAAGTGATCCTTGGACCCACACGTGAAGCACACGTTCTTCTTAGGTTGAGTGCAATTTGGGGCGATGTGACCCTCCTGTCCACAGTTGAAGCATACTCGTTTCCCCATCAAACACACTCCCTTGTGAAACTTCCCGCATGTAGCACATGCTTCAAACTTCTTATTTGCTGGTTTCCCTGATGGTTTCTAGCTCCCACGCTTCCATTCCACTTCTTCTTCAAATTATTGTTGCCATTTCCACTACCTCCATTACCATTCTTAACCTCCACCTCAGTCTTCTTCTTCTTCTGTTCCTGATTGAACTTTGTCACTGCTTCGCCTCCACCTTCAACGAGTACTACCTTCTCCATCACTACTACAAATGTCCTTAGCTGGAACAGGGAGACCCTACTGTACAACCAGGGCTTCAGTCCCTGTTCAAACTTCTTCACTCTGCGTTCGTCTGTAGTGACTTGGTATGGCGCAAACCTCGCCAACTCGTTAAATTTCGCGGCATACTCAGATACTGTCATCGTTCCCTGCTTTAGTTCTAAAAACTGAACCTCTAGCTGACTCTTCGAACTCTCTAGAAAATAGGTCTCGAAGAATATCTCCTTAAACCTATCCTAGGTCATCACTCCTGGTCCTTTCCGGGTTTTATTGGCCTGCCACCAATAACTAGCTTCTGCTTTCAACATGAATGTTGCAAAAGCAGTCTTCTGGTCATCCCCTACCCTAGCGACATCAAACACCTTTTCAATCTCCATAATCCAGGTCTGTGCCTCGGCTGCATTCATAGACCCACGGAATTCAGGTGGTCCAACCGCCTTGAAATCCTTAAACGTTGCACCTTGGTTCTGTGGTTGATTCTGCAACGCTCCTGTCAGTAATGTCACTAATTGTTAAACGGGGTTAACATCAACATTATCGTTATTGGTTTCTTCAGTGGTTCTCTGACGGGTGGTTGTCGTCTGGGAGGCATTTTCTGTTAAAACATGCACTCATTAGATTATTACTCAACTTCTTTAAGTATTTTCTACTTAACTTGCCTCCATAAAAGAAATAACCACATAACACATAACACTTTGAATAACAACTTTTATTTATTCATAATCTCTTTGAAATGATAAACCAATAGCATCACTGCTATTTACATAACCTTCCTGAACTACAAAAGTTTTAAGATAACATCATCATGATCATATCCCTTGGTTACATAACACTAGGGATTAACACATATTATTTAACATTTTATTAATCATATACATTCCCTATGATGTCCTATTAAGATACTCCGTAGCCTTTCGACGGTCTTCTTCCAATACCCGAAACATTGTTCGGCGATCTAACACGTACGATGGCAGAGTCTCGAACTGAATTGGATAACTCATGACCTGATCTTGAGCTCGATTGATCATGGTATTGAATACTTTATCCATCTCCTCCATCTTCATCCTTTTTTATTGCGCGTCTCTTACTTCTATCCCAGTTCGTTGATAAGCTTCTTCGTATGCGTCTTTAGCTCTTGCTCTCTTAGTAGCTTCTTCCTTCAGTTTGTTCTTCAGTTCTGCGATCACCTTGATCAATTGTTCTTTCTCTCCTTCAGTTTGTACTAGCTTCTCTTCGACATTAGTCAGTCGTTCCTCACGATCCTGAATCTCGTCGTCCTTCTGTGTCAATGCAGTCTGTTGTTCAGCTACTATCTCTTGCAACTCCTCGACGGTATCCTGAAGTTCCACATTGCGGTCGTAGACTTCATCGTACATATGAGCAGCCATTGAGGTCAGTGGAGTCTCTTCCTCCTCGTCCTCGTCATCCTCAGCCTCCTGTGGCAACTCAACGGGATCCTCCTCATCCGTTTCCACATCATCATCATCATCTTCAACCACTGTGACCAACGGGACTGACTCCCGTGGAAGTAGTTGTTCCCAAACAACCTGAATGTCGCGAGGCTCCTCCTCTATAGGCATCTGAGGTCCTTCCTCCCTAGCCTGACTGGATTCTCCGACATTAATCATCCAGACAACAAAATTTTTAAGTTTTAATTATTAATCATTACTACTCGACACTCACGAGTACATAAGTTACAAACACATAAGCACATAAGTGTTTTATTAATTCTTCTTTTAAACTCGATAAGAGTTTATCATCACTATCTTTTCAAAGGTTACTTCCTAAAGCTTTTCCCCCACCTAAGGTTCATAACCTAAAGCTTTGATACCAACTTGTGACACCCCCAAATCTCGGTACTTCATTACTTCAAGATTCGGTGTTCACTTAATCAAACCATTCATATCTAACTACCCAATCATAATAAAAATTGAATAACAAACCTTCCTTTAAGGGATTACATTAATAAAATCTCCCAGGTTATCTAACCTTTAATTAAAATCATTCAAATGTGGAAATTAAATAAATACTTCATTACATCAATCAAATTAAAGTCTGATAAGTAACTGTTAACATATTACAAGTCTTCAATACTTGTTCATCTTTCCTTTTCCCTTATGGTGCTAGGTACATCTACCTTCTCATCTTTAGCTGTAATAATTATATAAGCAAGAGTGAGCAAACAAAGCCCACTTGAAACGAAATTGAATAAAGCTTTACATTAACTTCCAAATAATAGGCTCAATAGAACTGAACAATATGTTCTATTAACATTCTGAATTATACTACTGAGGGTCTAATGACCACGAACCATGTCCACAGTCATAAGTAATCTTTCAACTTTAACTTTAACAATCATAAGACTATAAGGACTCCACGTACTTAGGGGGATCAGTCCTTCGTATAATGTATTGTGCACAAATATTTCAACGCTAAGTGTAAACCTCTAATAAAAGAGTTGTTCATCTCAGTATTTAGACTTACAAGTCCGCACCAAAGTAGGTTTGGTTTGGATACATTTCAAGGTAATTTGGAATTCAACGAACATCGACTAAGGATTAGTTTAATAAAAGGGTAATCACATTATGCTATGGAATAAATCATAAGTGAATTAATCATTGTATATAAATGTTATGCTTTAGGAAAAATCTAAGAGCATAATTATTGAATAACTATAACATACCTTACTTTGAACAATATTAAGCCAAGGTTAATTAACATTGGATATTAAGCATGCATAACGAATAGTGATTTGAACAATAAAAGCTATTCAACATTAATATATCAGATTATATAAACTTGCATGCTAATTAACAAGTTATAGACAAGAATAACTTGCATTATCATGAAAAAACTAGATACAAGAGCTTGCGAAATTGTAATTTAATTAGAAACAATAACTTGCTCAATGAAACAATGGATTTAGAACACTTGCATAAACATAACAAACTAACTCAACTAAAGTATGGAGTTAGAAGACTTACCTTGCGTATAAGCTATACCAAATTAACTTGAATCACAATACCCTTTATATATGTCATCATAACATAATTAGTCACTACACATTATATATAACTAAATATATACATTATGTAAGATTTGATTTTTTATAATCACATAATCAAGTTACATTAATCATAAAACTAATTAATTGTTAATACATGTTCATTCTTATTATAGGACTATTGAAATCACAATTTAGCAGTCCTACTATTAGCACATAACACTTTTTTTAGACTTTGTGTAAATAAATTACATTGTCTGACCATTTTGCTAACTCGCGCTGCAGCGCCACAGTTTACACTTTGGGCCGGCACTGCGGCGCGAGACACATGCCAACGATTGGCGCTGCGGAGCGAAACTTATACTGCTGGGCTGCCCTGCGGCGCCAAACTCCAGTTCTGGGCGACAGCCTCGGCAACAGTATGAACAAAAAGCCAATTTGGCCTACAAGCTCCTTTCTAACAAACTAATTAACATGTAATACATATAGAGACTTCATGTAAACATAATTCAAAGACTGTTAACATGATTCTACCCATAAAACAACATCAACATCAAATTTAAAACACCCAATTTCACTATTTTTGATAAAGCTTCACTTTTGACATTTTTAATGAAAATCATCACTGTAACTTTGTTTTTCAATCAAAACAGTTAATTCAAAATATCATGTTTATGTTTATTCATCCTCTTTCAAATTCAATAGCTAATTTATGAATTAAACAACTAGTTAAACCTTAATTTTTCTTTAAACTAAGTCATATTCATATATTTTCATATAAACACACTGTAATATGGGTTTCCTCACAAATTACATATATACATGAATTAATTGACTAATCACATATATAACTTATGAAAACAATCTTATAACAAACAATTTATCATACAAAACCATAAACCACATATAATTTATCATTCACAAAGCTTTTACATAGAATTTTGGAAGAAGAAGATAACTAAACTTTAAAGAATTTTAAAAGGGGTTTAGATGATACCTTGTATGCTAGAAGATGATAACTTTCTTCATTTTATCAACAAGACTTCTTTTCTCCAATTCCTCTCACAAAACTCTCTAGGATTCTCTCTTAATTTTTCTCTTCTTCTCTTCTTCTGAATCTTTCTCCTAACTCTATTCTATCTTACGTAGTAAAATATAACGTATAATAGTAATAATATAGATATTAAGTATATAACTTTAACTGACATCAGTTATATTTTATTTAAAAATTAAAAGCCATAAGGCTTGTTTGGCTAGCTAAATAAAAATAACTCATTAACTCTTACACCTTGTTTGGTAAACCTAATTAAAATAAAGCAATTAATCCTTATACCTTGTTTGGTAAAACACAATTATACTCCTTTAATTTATTTTAATAACTCCTTTATAGTAAGGTTATTAGTCACACTTTTATTTTAATTAAATTTTCAATAATCAATTAAATTAGTTCTAATAACGATTTATTAAATTACTTTAACACATAAATCAATACCACATAATTATAATTTTCTTTATAATTATAACTTTATTTAATCAACTAACACTTCATTTTAAATTACAAATAAAAATTAAAATATAATAATTCATTTAATTATTATAAACTCTCTAACTTAATTATTAAATTAAATTAGAATATTAACCCATAACAATTAATTTCTTAACTCCTTCATTATTTATTTAACAAATAATTAATCAATCAACTCAAATCAAACTAAACAAATATTTATTCAATGATAAACACATCCATTAAATATTTATATAATTCAATACATATTTAGAATTACAATTAAAATCTGGAATGTTACATTCAGAATAATTGATTTTTGGAGTTATATATATTTTTTAAAAGAAAAATATTTTTTAAATGTTGGTGGGCCCCACTGGTGTGCTGAAATCTGATTTTCAAAGGTGGGTGTGAATTTTTTTTTATAAAATATTATTTTATTAAATTTTCTACTTTAGTGTTCTAAGCATTTTTCTATAAATAGGATGCTTATGTTAGAATTGAAAATCACACCAGAATCAGAAATTTTCTCTCTATAATATCGAGAGTATTTTTGTGAGTATTTAGATACTTTGAGAGTTGATTAGCAGTGCAAGTTTTCTTCAGTATTATATCCGATATTCCAGTCAGAAGTACTGTTTTTTTGAGGTAAGGGATGCTATTTTTTCGTAAATGATGTTATTCTTTCAATATCATTATACCGAAATATTGGTATGAATTTTATTATTTTTACCTTTTTATGTCGAGGTTACTATTCACGTATACGACACTATTCACGAATACGATACTATTCACGAGTACTATTGACGAAGTATGATTTTTCTTATGAAATTTTTACATTTTTGTGTCGGAGTTACTATTCACGTATACGACACTATTCACGAATACGACACTATTCACGAAATAAATTAAATTTTCTTTTCTTTGTCCAAGTTGGCTATTATGGTTAGTATATTTGATTTTATCCATGTTTTGATCTTCATTCTTGAATTTTGCTCCACAATTGATTATTATAGAGTATTTTTGAACTTGGATAAACTAAAGTACGAATCTCTAATCTTTATCCTTTTATCTCTCTGGATTTGTTTTCGTGAAAATATTTTTATCATCCTCAGTCCTAAATGGTGATATAACTGAATATATTTGGCCTGTAGTGCAAAGATGAATGATTACCAGATAAATATCTTTGGCCCGTAGTGCAAAGATGAACATGTGTTGAGATGAATATAACCAACTGGTGATACGAATGAATATCTTTGGTCCGTAGTGCAAAGATGAATATTTGATTCAAGATGTATATTGATTGATGTTACAGGGATAAAATATAAATGATAAAATTTTAAATCATAGAAGATAGTAAACTTCATTCTCTACTTAACTCTTCTAATGAACTGTTATTTTCCCTGCGAATATTGATCTAATTTTTTTTTATTATCTTAGTCATAATATTCTTTACTGGGCTAGTTGAGCTCATCCTTTTCCTTTTTGTTCTATTTTTCTTCTCAGGAGGCATGAATATAGCGGGAACTAGTCGGCGTGTAGAGTGTTGTTTCAAGACAGTTATTTTAGTAGTCCTCGCTATTTTATAAAAGAGTGTATCAATAATTGTAATGAGAACTTATTTGAGTTTGGATATTGTCTAGAAGATAATATTTGTATTTAAACTCACAACATATGTGTTATCGTATTTTGCACGATAATTGTAATAATGAAGTTGTAGTTGTTTTCTGTACCATGTATTTTGCGACTTAGAATGGGTTGTGTGGGCCTATTTTGGTGGCGTCACACCGCTCACTGTTTATAATTTTATAATATAATTTTAAAATTATTGCCAACGTAATAATAACCTATAGAGTCACACACATATAATGTAATTAAAAAGGAAATTAATTTAAATGGTAAGGAATTAAATATATGTATATTACGAATTTAAATATATCATTATATACATACATATACATACATATATATATATATATATATATATGATAAATCAGCCATTTAGGGATTACATCATTAACCTAATAACCCTAGCCGTTCTTTGAGAGAGACTAGAGAGAAATAGTTTTGAAAATCCTGATCCTTGGTGGCTAGTACCGCGACTCCTTTTACTGCAGATCGTACGACGATTCGCGGGGCATTCGTGTGGATACTATAGAGACGCAGTTCGGTTGGATTGTGTTGGGAGATTCGAAGCCGTTTTAGTGTTTTCTATAATCGGTATAAAATCTTAACCACTGAATTAATATGTTTTCGCATGGATCCTGTTTTAGGGTTTCGAAAATTACTTTGAAAAATTTTAAATTCCGTTGCTTTTATGTGCCGAAAACCCTACAGTTATTTCCTCTGTACCATAGTTCATCCGTTTCTCATCTCCTGGATTTCAAATGTCATTGCAGAATATAGCTTCAAAATAAAATTTAATTGACATATCACAATTTGTCAACTAATTAAGTAAGAAAATTCAGCTTAGGTAGAACACACACACACTAGCGAATGATATTACTCATCTCTCCCCTCCTAGTTCTAGTCTCAGATCTCCGCTAGAGATCGTATCCCTAAACTCTGATACCAAATGTGACTCCCCTAAAATAGGTCCACACAACCCATTTTGAGTTGCCAAAAACAACACTACTGACGCGAACCTTCCTATTTACAATTATTGAACTGTCGTGCAAAATACGACGACACATATACTGTTAGTTTCAATACAAATATTGTAACGTATATAATACGATAATATTCATACTCAAATCATTAAAATGCCATATAAAATACAACAAATATTTTAAGTTCTCAAAGGAACACGAGAAGATTTCTGTCCTCCTCATTCTAATGTGGTGCATTTTTTATGCTTCCAAATTCGAGTTCGCATCACCCTATTTGGTTCACCAAAATCAATTATTAAATGATGTATAAAATATGTCACACATATTTTAAGTCCTCAGTACAATTATTTTCACACTATTTTAAAATGTATTGAGAAACTTCAACAGTCTCGGACCATTATTTTATTCCCCTGTTATCTCCACTCGACCTAGCTATACTTTTACTACCTGAAAGGAATTATGAAGCAAAAGGGTGAGCACAAATAGCCCAGTAAAGAATATCATGACTTACGATAATAAAATTATCAATAGCCTTCATCAGTAATAAATCAAATATTTAAAACATATGGTAGATGATAAAAGATTTCAACAATAATTGCAGCCAAATCAACAATTCATTAGAAGAGTCAAGTAGAACTTAATTTCTACTATCTTCTCCAAATTAAAAGTCCATCATTTATATTTCATTCCTTTAATACTCATCAACAATTCTTTGTTGTACCAAAGACAAAGAGAACTTTCATCACTTGTCTTCACTCGAATCACCAAAAATTATAGTTAAATTCACAATTCATGTTTATAATAATGTAAATCAACAGTTTCTTCTTGCCACAAAGGCTTAATAGTTGTTTCACTCAATGTCTTTGCTACAAAGGCTAAAGACACTCAATAATCATACCATCTTTACACCATACACCAAAAACATTAAAATGTAACAACAATGGTTATGATCATACCAATCAATTGTCTATCTTTGCACTATGGGCCAAAGATGTTCAATTGTAAACACTACTACAAAACAGTAAATAGACAACGCGAAAAAAACGTTGTGGTTTCTGTCAGAAAAACGTCGTGGGTAAGGGTGTTGTCTATTTAACACCCTTACACAACGTTTTAAAAACGTTGTAGTTAAGCACAATACACAACGTTTTTTAAGAAAAAACGTTGTGTATTTGTTTTCAAAAAAATAGCAGATGCTTAAAAACGTTGTAGAAGGTATGATTCCACAACGTTTTTTGGTTAAAAATGTTGTTGTTTAGTATATAAGACAACATTTTTTAAATGTTGTAAAATAAAAAAATAAAATAAAATATTGTTGTTTAGTATACCATACAACGTTTTTTAAATGTTGTAGATAAAAAAAATAGAAAAAAAAATGTGGTTCACCTATATTACCAATGCACCTACAATATGTTAATGCCATGATATATAACCAAAATGTATCAACCATTCAAAATACATCCCAATAATACTATTCGTTTACAGTTTTAAATTACTACATCCACGAAATATATACCAAAATGTATCCATATATGCATCTCAGATTCACTTTTTAATATAAATTACTACTATATTGAATTGTGAATTTGATTACATGCATCCACAAAATAAACCAAACTATCCATAAAATTAAGCTACTACCTAAGCATGTGCAAAAAAACCTAGTTCTCCCAAAATACGTACATTCATCTAACATATTCATCGTTAACTCGAGGCTCTACATATAGCTGCTCACGTACGTTGCCCACTCATCCCGTACTTCGTCAATTTGTTCTTGTGTGTACGTTAATCCACATGCCTTATCCCACTGAAATAAAAGAACAACAAATTTAGTATTCAATAAAGATACCAAATCACAAGGATACCAAATCTGACCTGCTATACTGATGTATGGCAAGATAACTGACCAATCACAGAAATGACATTTAACATAATTCCTAACCACGTAAAATGTTTAACACATATTTTACTCAAAACAATCATACTATCTTTTAAGTAGTACTGTGTTTGTGTTAATCTCTCTCTTCACGTAACTTAATAACATACCTACAGGCAGACATATCGCATGCAGATGTACACCATAAGGTATATCTAATTATCTATATTCATGCATCCATTTCTACTGAGAAATATTTTTAAACATGATCTGCATCTTCTTTAGATAGTAGTAAAAACTGGCAGCTATTGAAGTTTTTATACAACCGTTGAGCCAACATTCCAAAACAGAGGTGAACAAGAAAAGAGGCAGGCCAATTTCCAAATAAAGCAATGGTCTTGGCTACAAAAACCTTTCATTTAAAATGTAGGGTCTGTCTGTCTAGAGCTGTCGTCATGGATTCTTGGCAATTAGTATATTTCATCATCTTCACACCCACCATTATTAAAAAATATGCAGTTCAAAGTAAGCCTCACTAGGAGCCTCTTGGTCTCCACTTTCAATCTCCATTATTCTCATGACTTATCTCTACGATATACACTCATTACATGCAAAATAAATAATTAATTCCTTTTCAACTACAGCATAAAGTGACTCCATGCCAACTAGTACCTACATAATCCCCTGAGATCTTCACAAAAGGCATCCACATATATCCCAGCCTAATAAAATAAAACATGATCTGTTTTAAACATGATCTGCATCTTCTTTAGATAGTAGTATAACCTTAATTCTTTCTAGTAATCAATTTTTTTACTCAAAAACAGTCCACTGGGGACTTTTGACGAACACGTGGTGTGCACAGTTTAAAATTACTCGTGTCATAGATATTTGTTTGTATAAGAAAGCCAATTTTGTCCCCCTTATTACTCCTCAACCCAACTTATCTCCTTGTGCCTAAATTCAGTCCATAATAGTATAACAATGACATAACAGTTCATATAAGGAAATAACAGTCCATATAATGTAATAACAGTCCATACTATCTTAGCCATGGCATAGTAGTCAACAATAACTTAATATATCAACACCTATTATGTCAACAGTCAGTTATGATAGCAATATAGCATATCATTTAGTTTGCATAACAACTTAATTAAAAGTTACAACAATTTTCATAGCAGCTCAAAAGTTCAACTAGCAGTCTTCAAGTCTTCAACACATGCTATATAATATGTGCTTATGAGTTAAAGAGCCAAAATAAAAGACTTATAACTTTGGTTTAAAACAGCACCTCAAAGGCCTTAAATTAATACAAGATAGTGTGATTTATCTAGGTACTAAAGTACCATGATTAAGTTCATGGAGTCAAGGACTGCCCATATGAAAGAAGCAAGGCATGGTTAAAATAACTCCCAATAACAGTCACCAAGACTGGTTTTTGATTATTGAGAACCAACACATTTAAGCTTCACAAGGTTTAGCATCATGTTATGGTATTCTTACTATGCTAGAAACAATTGATAGTCATATCAGTCAAGCCTCTCATAACAGTTAGCATAGCTCACCAATTTCAGTCTTTCTTTTACTTTATTTTGCTCGAATGTTATACCAATACATGTCATACATAAGCATAGAGTTTACTTGAAGCATAACTACCCTTTTTATAAGCAATTAAACACATATTTGGACTTCATTCCTAGCCAGCCTATCTAGACACTATAATAGTTTTAGACTAACCATTAAACATGATTTAACACACCAAAACAGTAGCTCATAACAAGAAATAAAGGAAAAAAGATGAAAAAACCCAATGGCTGAGTAAATCATATATATTAGATTTCACACATTGATAAAACCCAAAAGCTCAGCAAACTAAACTGAACTGCCCCTACCAACGCAATAAGCTTAGAACGCATCCATCACAACAAAACTAACCTTGGCTACAAAGTCTAAACTTCCATCCTCAACTATCTCCTTCATAAAACGCATCACAAAATACCCGCACTCCTTGTGTGTTGGTTGTAAAGGAGTTCCCTAAACACAATTAGTAATTATGTCATGATAAATCAATAAAAATAACAAATGTACATAAGTAAACATCTTATGCACATACCACCAAGATTCTCCATTGTGGTGATTTTCGTATTTGATTATTGCTTTGCCCATTGTAAGCTTTAATGGCACTGCATGAGCAAGAGGGTGACACATATAACATCATGCACATAATTTCAGAGACGATTTATTAGAAGAAATTATGTTGTAAAACTTTCCAACTGAACTACTTTAAAAACAAAGTAATTTGGGAATAACATACGTGTTCACAACTTGTTTCCACTCCTCATCGATTCTATGGTACTTGAGGGAATCCATGAAGTACACATTATTATTGTCCAGATTGACAATGGTCAGCACCCAATGATGTCTATACAAAAATCAGCCCCAAACACATCACTATTGTTAAACCAACAAGTTTTTTTAGAATCAGGAGTTTTAATAAAAAAGGTAAAGAAATTTACTATTCCAGATCGAACTAAATATAATAAGTACTAACCCAGAGTTGTAAGGTATCAGGAAATACGTGCCAGGATGTGCTCTTGAAAATTGAGATGCTATGTAACGTATTTTTTGAGAAATACTTCCACAACCTTTAGCACCAACCCGAGTAGGGTCCACAAAAATAATCATCCTTAACATATTTGTCTTCTTCAACACATCATATAAGTACCTAATAATTGAAAACCGTTAACTCAGTTTTCTATCACAGTACCAAATAAGATTTATTTAATTATACCTCATGTACATCACTATGCAAGTGCCTGATATTTCTGACATGGCACCAAATTGTAGAATGTCTTCATACAAAATATGGGTTGGACGAGCAAACCCAAAAATTTCCTCCTCCATCACAATTTTAATGGTGTCTCCCTTCAATTGGAGGGTATTTTTGGCATATCCACACAACACCTTTAATGAGCTTGGCATCGGGCGCAGGTTATTCGATTCAGAACTTGTCTTGTCGAACTTTAAGCATTTTTCATGTTTCTAGATACAAACACAAGAATATATATTAATGAAATCAATAATATGTAAAACTTGTTGTTATCTTAATGAAATCATTAATGAAATTAATGAAATCAATGACATATACCTTTGTCATCATTGTCTTTAATGGTGGCATCTTTTTGTTATCATTGTCTTTGTTCTCACCATTGTCAACATCCTCCTTCTCATCAATCCAAATTTCAGTTTTTTTAACAGCAAAACAACTAGCTTTGTCTGAAAAATGTGCACCGTTAAGGGTGGTGGGAGTCAAGTAGTGACCTGGGGGAACTGTTTCACCTGGGGCCGTACACTTTCCATCCAGTTTTGCCTCTATTTGCATAATCTTCTTCACCCAAAAATCTCGCTCCTCCGCTACAAGTTTTGTTGCCACAAGGTGCCCCTTATCTCGCTCTTCTTCAAGAAGTTTGTGGACAGTTTGTTTAATACTCTGGCTCACATACTCGATTTGGCGTCTTGGTAGGTGAAAGTAGGAACTTGGAGTCACATAACCTCCCACACCTCTAACTCGTCCAGCACGCTCTGAAGTCCCCAATGCCATTGTGAGAATATCATGGTTGCCGATCATAGTCAACGAACCTTCATGTACTTTTTTCTTGAATTCATCCTAATGCATTAACAAATAATTAACATTAACAATAAAAATAAATCACTGCCACAAAGAAAGAATTCAGAACATCAATTGATTATCTTACTATTTCCTTTGCTTTCTCAGATGTCTTCTCATCTGGAATATTCCCATGCTTATATTCCCGGCCTTTCCTCCACAATGTTGCTCGATCTATGTCACCTTCCGCCATTTTTTGTAGGTGTTTCATATAAACAAACAATATGAAGGGAATAATCCTTTTTTTCCAGCTGTTTCATATAAACAAACAATAATTATCTTACAAAATTCTTACTAATCAGTTCATCCTCCAATCCAACATATCCTTTACGTGACAAGCGATGATGATATTGATATTGTGCACGCATTGATTGTTGTTTCTTATGTAATGCCTGCAAAATATGAAGGGAAAAGTGGTTATGTAATTTGAGAAGCAGTGATTTATTTCCTGAATTAAAATGGAGGAAAATGTACCCTAAATTCTTCAGTAAACCTTTGGGCTACAAAGGCTCTCCAAGCATCAGGTTCAATGAAAGGATATTCTTCAGGGGGGTCACATAAGACTTCTGCTTTATTTTCGAAAGGATAAACATAGGTATTGGTCAGTCTACACTTGAACTCTCGCCATTTACATGCTGCTGATCTTAAAACCATTTTCTTGCTTTGAGGAGCTATCACAAACGCCATCTATGCACAATCAGATCACACGATTAAAAATATCAATACATGTGACAATGAAGAAAAATAAAACTACATGGGGAATTTAATCAACTTCACATACCTCTACAGCTTCCAAAATCTTATTTTTTGTATCTAACTCCACAGCTTTCCATTTTTTAATGTCAATTCGGACCTTCGTGCGTGCTAATACCCCAATGTAAGACTGCATTTCATTTGCTGTATTCCTACGAGGTTTCCCATTTTTATTGTACTCCACAGCCTTTCTCACGCCTTGTACTTTTCGCTTCACTATTCGTTGCATTGTGTTAATGCCTCGTTTTCTTTTTGTGGTACTGGAGATTGTCTCAACTTCAGATTTCAGACTGTTTTGAGTTTATAAAGCAGCTTGCTACGTCTGACTAGCCCCGACCAGTTGGTTCTTTTCATATTTTGAACTAGCTTTCTTCTTTCGAGGGGAGGAAATATCTTTATTCTGTTGAGGGGATGACATAATTGTCTTCTCTATTCTGCACAAAAATAAACATGGAGTTAGAAACTCTCAGCTGGAAGTTAAACAAGCTAATAACTGCTAGAAAAGTAACATTTTAAACTGCCAAAATGTAACATTATTAATTGCAAGAAATTTACAATGCTGGAAAATATAAATACATGTGAAAAGTAACATCTTGCTAGCAAATAAACATTCAGTTCATCACAAAAAACTGCTGGAAGTTAAACACATCGTAACTGTTGGAAAAGTAACATTTTAAACTGCTAAAATTAACATTTTTGACTGCTGGAAATTTACACTGCTGGAAAATATAAATACATGTGAAAAGTAACATCTTGCTAGCAAATAAACATTCAGTTCATCATGAAAAACTGCTGGAAGTTAAACAAGCTAATAACTGCTGAAAAAGTAACATTTTAAACTGCTAAAATGTAACATTATTAACTGCAGGAAATTTATACTGCTGGAAAATATAAATACATGTGAAAGTTATACTACTGGAAGTTAAACATTCAGTTCATTAAGTTCTATTAATTGCCACAAGAGTTCCTATTCCTTATCAATCCAAAAATCCTCACAGTCAGCTCTCATGTATTGTGAGCTGTCCTTGTGAAAAACATCATTAAATGTCTCAATTGCAGGCATACCCCTTGTAAAGGGTTCGTGGTCAATTACAATGTCCCCTATCTCATCATCACTGACACAATCATTATAATCCCTATTTGGGGGTGATAATACAACTGACCACATAGAATCTAAAGGATCTTCAACATAAAAGACTTGTTTGACTAGGTTAGCCATAACAAATTGATCATTTCTAAAATCTATCCTACCAAGATTGACCAAAGTAAATCCAAGTTCATCTACTTTAATGCCATTATTGTTCTCAACCCAATCGCACTTAAACATAGGTACTCTAAACTTATGATAATCTAGCTCCCATATTTCCTGAATGACCCCATAGAAACTCATGTCCCCCACAACAGGATTTTTATCCTTTGCACTAGAAAGCTGCATTGTCTTTGCCACTAGGTGCACTCCACTATTTTGAACAGCTCGCACATTATCACATGACTTGGTGTTAAAGTGCAGACCATTGACAATGTAGCTTTTATACTTTAGTACTTCCATACACGGGTCATCCGAAAGCCACCGCAAAGTTTCCGTTATGTCATTGGATGCTTGGGTAAGTTCATGTGAAACCTGAATCCAAAATAATATAAATCAAGAAACAAACAAGAGCAACCATCAAACAATTACAAAGATAAACACAATTTTACCCTTTTGCGAAACCAATCAATGAATGTGCGATTGTGCTTATCTTGTAGCCACTTTGTTCTTTTTTTGAATCTCGGATAAGTTTCTTTCAGATGTATCATATGTTCACTACATGAAATAGAAGACAATCATATTTTAGTCGTTGAATTATAAGACAAAATTCTTCTATCATATATAGAAAAACGTTTAAATTACCTGATATATGGTTCAACTTCATCAGTGTTTTCTAATACACAACGATGTGCTTTGTCTAACATGTCACGCTTCGTAGATTCTACGGTAGCACTAGATAAGGGTTGTGTATGACCCATTCTTTGCTTCGATGGGATCCCAATGGTAATAATATCAGATAAATATTCCTCACAAAACTCTGAAGCTTCTTCACCAATATAACATTCAGCCATGCAACCTTTAGGCCGAGTACGATTACGTACATACCCTTTTAATACTTTCATGAATCTTTCAAATGGATACATCCATCTAAGGTAAACTGGCCCACATAATTGAACTTCTCTAACAAGATGCACCACGACATGAATCATGATATCAAAGAATGATGGTGGAAAATACTTCTCAAGCAAACACAAGGTTACCACTACATCAGCTTGCATTTTATCTAGTTTTGAAATGTCGATGACTTTGTCGCATATCTCATTAAAGAAAAAACATAATCTGATTATTGCATACCTCACAGGTCTTTCCATCACCGAACGTAAGGCAACAGGGAGCAATTGTTGCATTAAGGTATGACAGTCATGAGACTTAAGCCCATAGAGTTTTAGGTCTTGCAATGATACAAGACTTTTGATATTAGAAGCGTTACCTTCTGGGACTTTCATGCCATACAAAGAATTACATACAACTCTTTTCTCTGCCCTCGATAGATTCCAAGTACTTGGAGGCAAGCGTGTCCTTTTTCCCCCAAAATTTGGTCGCAAATAAGTCTTAACCCCCATTTCTAAGAGGTCTAATCGAGCTGCAACCCCATCTTTGCTTTCCCCCGGAATCTCCAATAATGATATCGCATACATTTTTCTCAATATGCATAACATCAAGATAATGTCTAATATGAAGAAACTTCCAATACTCTAGTTCAAAGAATATTGACTTCCTCTTCCAACAAGGCCTGTTATCCTTGTCATCAACAACATGAGTCAAACCATCAACCTTTCTAAATACTTCTTCTCCCGTTAGTGACACAGGAGGTGGTCTAAATTCTTGTTCTCCATTAAATGTTACTCGCTGCTTTCGAAATGAATGATCTTGAGGCAAGAATCTTCGGTGGCCAATGTAACAAACTTTGTTACCATGTGTCAACCTATGGCTAGGTGTGTCATCACCACATATAGGACATGCTTTATAACCTTTTACAATACATCTAGATAAGTTCCCATAGGCAGGAAAGTCATTAATAGTCCACATTAATTGTGCTTTGAGCATGAAGTATTCTCCTCTAAATGCATCATACACCCCTGGAACCCCCTTCCAAAAACACTTCAAATCATCAATCAATGGTTCCAAGTAGACATCTATATCATTACCGGCTTGTTTAGGACCCGAGATCAAAAAAGTCAACATCATGAACTTTCTTTTCATACATAACCAAGGCGGAAGATTATAAATAATCATTATAACAGGTCAACAACTGTATCTACTACTAAGAGAAGCATGAGGATTGATCCCATCAGCTGAAAGAGCAAGTCTAAGGTTTCTAGGGTCTTTACCAAACTCCGGCCACTTATCATCCACTAGCTTCCAAGATGGTGAATCTGATGGATGACGCATATGACCGTCGCTCATTTTATTATTTACATGCCAAGTCAAACTCTCAGATGTCCTGCTAGATTTAAACATACATTTAAACCTTGGGATAGGAAGAAAGTACCACAACACCTTCGCAGGCACCCCTTCTCTTACATGCTCATTCTTATCCGTCTTCCACCTTGAGAGAGAACATTTTGGGCAATTAGTTACCTGGTCAAATTCCTTTCTATACAAGATGCAGTGATTAGGGCAAGCATGTATTTTCTCATAATCCATTCCTAAGGCATGTAAAGACTTCTTTGCCTCGTACAAGGAGCAAGGTAATTGGTTACCTTCTGGAAGAAGATCAGCCAGAAAAATCAAGTGCTCTGTGAAACCAACATCACTCAACCCATGCTTTGCTTTCGAATTGTAGAGTCTAACAAGTGCACCTAACTTACTAAATTTACAACTAGGGTACAAGGGTTCATCTCCATCCCCAATCACATTAAGAAACTCACAAGGATCATTTGAGAAATCCCCAAAACCATTATCTTCCATATCTACTGTGTCAGAGACATAGCCTTGTTCAGTAGTGCCTACAAAAGGTTTATTTGCATCTACATCTAACATATTAGGTTCTCCATGCCATATCCAAGTGTGATAACTAGTATCAACCCCATTACAATACAAGTGATCCCGTATAATTCTGGCACCAAATTTTAAAATGTTTCCACATTTTACGCAAGGGCAATGAATAAGATTCACATTTCTCGCGTCGTCTACCGCAAACCTCAAGAATTCATCAACGCCTAGTTCATATTCTCGTGACCTTCTATCAGCACACAACCATGACTTATCAATCTTAAGAAAAAACAAAACATGCCATCTAAAGTCCAACATTAAATATAAAACACTGAATAAGAACTCAGTTAATTATCAATTGGCTAAACTAGATAAAAGAAATGTTACTATTTCACCCAATGAATAAGATGCAAATTACATTGGAATTTGTGTCCACTTTGATATCAATATCAACCACACAAGAGAAAACAGAGGCAAATGCTAGTTAGAAAACCAAAAACTAATGATTATACTAGCACATAAATCTACAATTCTGGATTCTAAAAGAAAAACCTCCATTGAAGAACCACATTTACAGACAATTACAGTCAACAAATCAGATCCTATGGCATTTTTGAAGGGAACCCGATATTAAACTTCAGAGCTAAAAATACAATCAATAACACTTAATGTAATCCTCTAGATTTAATTAGCCTTCAATAACACTTAGAAGCTCCAAATTAGCTCCAAATATCGAAAAATTTCTAATTAAAACCTAAATTTTAGGGAAAATTAACAAGTAAGAAATTAAAACCTAATTTTAGTGGAGAAGACAGAGAAACCACCACTGCTACCACCACAGCCACCACTATGCTACCAATATGAAAGCATAAAAACCATTTTAACAAAATAAATGGAGCACCTCAAACACGTTTATATACAAAGACTGTAAATGGGTTGAAAATAAACACATGCAAGAACAAATCCAAAGAGATGAAGAACTTACGATGAAACCCTAGCCCCAAAACAGCTTATCTTCAAACTCAGATTTCAACCTCAGAGAGAAGGTACACCCAAAGACGATCGAGCACAGAGATAATTGAACCTTTGCAAGGACTGAGAGTGAAGGAAACTGAGAGTGAAGGAACGAACGAAATTGAGAACACAGAGGAACGAAACTGAGAGTGAAGGAACGAACATCTGCAAGGGCTTTGGAGAAGGACGGAAGCTCTGCACGGAGAACGACGATCGAGCACAGAGATAATATCAAAGACGGGCAAGCCTCGGAGAGAAAAAGACTTTTAAGTCTTTTAATTTTAAGTCAGCTCCGTGTTTTATCAGATAGACAACGTTTTAAAAAAAATGTTATTTAATTAAAACAAAAAAAATAGCCTTTTAAATAGATAACGTTTTTGCGTATGTATCTACAACATTTTTTTAAAAACGTTGTAAAAAAAAATACAACAATGTTTTTATAAAAAACGTTGTCTATTTACTATTTTGTAGTAGTGAAAACCAATGATAATGCCAAACAACAGTATTTCTTTGTACTACGGGCTAAAGATATTCATTTGTATCATCAGTGGTTATGATCATGTCAAACACTGTCCATCTTTGCACTACAAGCCAAATATATCAATCAACAGTTCTTCTTTGCACTATGGGCCAAAGAAAACTTTCATCACAAGTCTTTATCTGTAACATTAAAGGTCATGATTATAACAATTCACAGTTCCTAGTTATAATCATACCAATCAATAATTCATCTTTGCACTACGACCAAAGATATTCATCAATCAGCAGTTCATCTTTGCACTACGGACCAAAGATAACTTTAATCACAATTTAAATCTGAGGATTATGACAATGATATAAAGAATGAATCAAGTGATATCAATGATACATATTTGAGATTTATAATTAAATTTATCCAGAGTTCCGGAATATCCAAATGGTCAACATGATGATCAAAACGTGGATTTAAATTTAAGAATAAGATTTATATATCAAAGATAATTTGGACATAAAAAGAAACTAATTTTATCGTGAATAGTACACCGGCATAAATAGTACCTGAATGAATAGTATCCCGTCATACAAAGTACCCTGAATGAATAGTAACCCCACATGAATAGCACCCCACGTGAATAATACCCCGTCATGAATAGATTAGAATTATTGAAGCAATACTTATCATAGTAAGTTTAGATTTAGGAATATGAAATGAAATAATATACGAAACTACAAATAGATTTTCACCTGTCATGTGATAATCCGCACAGACAAATCACTTCCACAATTTAATAAAGAATAAATACAAAGGGTTATTTTCCAGGAATACGGTAATCCACGTAGACAGGTTATTTCACAGATTAATAAGGAATAGAATGACAACCCTTATGAGTATGAAAAAAATAACATCATTTACGAATATGAAATAAATAATACCCCTTACCTTAGTACGAGATTGGATACTACAATCGTATAGTAGCAGAATACTCTTCTTCTTTCTCTCTTATTCTCTCTATAGTTTCTCTCTCTATAGTTTTAGTTAATTAGTGAAGAACTAATGAACTTAGCTATATATTTATAGGAAAACATAGTTTCGATATTTGCACGTTAGAGTCCAGGTTTATTACAGTTTGGTACTTAGGTTAACTACACTTTAGTACTTCATTAATTGCACCTTATTCCCTCAATGGCATCATCATGATGAAATCTTCTTTGTGTTTCTTCAAGGATGCTGTTATGCTTTCATCATCTATTCTCTAATTGGTTGATTCAAGTTCACATGAATTAGTCAAATTATTACACTTTGGTACCCCTAAAGTTTTTAAAGTTCGCATTATTCCCCCCTTAACTTTTGTAATTCACTTGTCTTTAATCAACAAAATCTTTAATCTTTTCAATAATTATTCACCATTAATATTATAACTCACAATATTGACAACCAGATCGTTCTCAGGAAAGAGGGGGCTTTCCGATAAGGATTTCTCCTTAATGGCGCGCAATTAGATAACTTAACCCCATTCCTCGATAGAACTTTCAAGACATTGTCAATAATGATTAACTAATAATATGAGTTACTGTGTCGTAACAATTATTGATTTAATAATATAAAATATTATGCAAATGCTACTGTGACAATAATTGAATCAATAATATGTGATACTATGCAACAACTACTGTGATAATTATTAAATAAAATACTGAGTGACTTCTTATGTAAGCATCAATAATCAGAGATACTGTGCAATACTGTGTGTTGTTGTGCAACAACGCGTATTACTGTACTTTTATCACCGGGTTTTTAAACAATTTAACGGTAAAAGTCTTGCCGTTATTTTTATAAATTCTTTTATTTCATTAAATTCGAGATCTTACAATCTCCCCTCCTTATGAAATTTCATCCTCAAAATTTACGTACGTACTTGGAATTCTGAAGAGATAATGATACTTGACTTTCACTTCAAATTCTAGCTTCTAGGTTATTTACTCTGTACCATGGTTCATCCGTTGCTCATCTCCGAGATTTCAAATATCATTCTAGAATACAGCTTCAAAACAAAGGTTAATTGGCATATCACAATTTGTCAACTAATTAAGAAAGAAAATTCAGCTTAGGTAGGACACACACACTAGCAAATGATATTACTTGTCTCTCCCTTCCTATAGGTCTAGTCTCAGATCTCCGCTAGAGATTATATCCCTAAGCTCTGATACAAAATATGACTCCCCCCAAATAGGTCCACACAACCCATTTTGAGTTGTCAAAAACAACACTACTGACGTGAACCTTCCTATTTACAATTATTGAACTGTCGTGCAAAATACGACGACACATATACTGTGAGTTTCAATACAAATATTGTAACGTATATAATACGATAATTTTCGTACTCAAATTATTATAATGCCATATAAAATACAACAACAAATATTTCAAGTCCTCAAAGGAACACGAGAATATTTATGTCCTCCTCATTCTAATGGGGTGCATTTTTTATGCTTCCAAATTCGAGTTCGCATTGTTAAGAATAAACATGTGAATGATATTCTTATTTATGTATGATTTGATAATGATATAAATGAATGAATATGCAAGTATGCTTGCATTAAGAAAAGCTGTAAAGTCCTTTGATAAATAATAGGAACATAAGTATAAGGACTTAGAATGAATTGATCAAATATGTTAGGTTGATCCTACGTAAGCAAAATAACTTTGTAAAGTTCTTAAAAAGAAATGATGTACAAGGACTATAAATATAGAAAGATCAAGCTTGTTAGGTTGATCTTATAATGTAATAGATAGGCATGTCTGATCGTCGAACACTGAACCAGAAATCGTAGTCTTCCAAGAGAGTTAAGGAAAACTCGAGAGCTATCAAGGCAGAATCATAGTCTATAAGATAGTAGATCTCAGAGTTCGTAGACTTCCAGGAGAGATGAGGAAGGATCGTAGTATGTCGAGAAGAACTTCCTTAGAGCCGTAGTCTGCTGAGGATGTCATGTTCAAAATTGTAGAGACAACATGTCTAAGAGCCGACCGAACATCTACCGAAGCCAAGTCAAGAATCATAGACCACACTCGGAGTCGTAGAGTCTACTGATCACATCAGAGGCAGAGATCGTAGTTGAGCCAGATCAGATGAAGACAGCAAGCTAGAGGACAGAAATCATAGAGTGTCAAGATCTGAACTCAAAGTCATACTGTCTGTAGAACCAAAGTTGAATCGTAGAGTGCAAAACTAAGGCTTCAACAGAGATGCTCACAACGCCAAGGCAAAATCGTAGAGTAAGCACGATTCTCAATAAACTAGCACTCCCAAAATATCCAAAGTATGAAGCCTCTGGTCTGAGCTGCAAAGGTATATTCCACCTGTAGGAAACTAGAGAGCATTCAACGAATGGCTTGCAAGCTAACAGAAGATCTAAGCACCAATCCAATCAACATCCACATTGAGTTGTGAAGCCATTCAAGATGAAGTCTTTCACAAGTTGATCAGAAGAAGACTTCAGTAAAAGTAACTGACTAAGGAAAGTCAGCCAGTACAGTAGCTGTCAAGAAAGCAGAGGACAACGATCTTGGGATTAACTAGGATCGTAGTGTTTGCCAAACAAAGCAGGAACTGATGAAGTGTACGCAGAGATACTGGTCAGCTTATGAAGAACAAGGCTAAAGTGATTAAGTATAGTGTGACGCCCCCAAAATAGGTATACATCACCCATCTTGAGTTGCCAAATACATGGTACAAAATTTAAATACAACTTAATTATACAACAGTCGTGTAAAATACGACAAAACATAATCTAAGAGTTTTAATAAAAATATTGTCATCTAGTTAATATCCATACTCAATGGAGCCCTCATTACATTTATTGTCACACTATTTAACAGAATAGTGAGGACTATTAATGCTATCATCTGGACGGTCACTCCGTTCCCTGACTAGTCCCGGCTACGTTCTCATTTCCTGAAGAGAACAATGAAAGAAAGGGTGAGCTCAATTAGCCCAGTAAGAAATATTATGACTAAGATAATACAGAATAAATTATCATTAGCCTTTAACAATGTTAAACTGATAGAATATAATAGACAACAAGTTTAACTGTAGCGGAATAAGCAATCTATTAAAAAAGTCAAGTAGAGCATGATATCTACTATCTTCTATGATTTAAAATATTTTCATCAATTTTTATCGCTGAGACTCAGCTTAATAAATAAACCACATCATCGGATCATCCCTGCACTACGGCCAAGGATATTCATTAAATCATCAATGGTCATGACTATACCGAATAATCCCTGGTCATAATCATACCAAAAACTGTCCATCAATGCATTACAGGCCACTGAGGGCTTTTACCACATCATTTATAACATTACAGGTCATGATTATATCGAATGATCCCTGGTCATAATCATACCAAGTCCATCTATGCACGTAAGCCAAAGATGACTTTCATCACAATATAAGCATGAGGATGATGACAATGACATAATAATTCAATTAAACAAGTTCAAGAATAAATTTTAAAGATTTATAAGTTAATTTATCCTGAAATTAATAACGTCCAAATTGTCAACATGATACTACTTTGTGGAGTAAAATTTAAGAATGCTCAAAAGAATATTTTTATGAAAAGATACTGGATGAAGCGCAAATATCAATGATATTTCACTAATTTCATGGAGTATAGAAGCCAAAACTTTAACCAACAGAGTATAATAAAGAATGGAATAACAAAAGAATTCACCAAGCATGCGATAGACCTCACAGACAGGTTATTCCAATAGAATAATAAATAATGGAACCAGGTCATGCATAAACGCACAGACAAGATGTTCCAACAGATTAATAAAGAATGGAATAACAACAGAATTCACCATACATGCGATACACCGCATAGACAGGTTATTCCAACAGAATAATAAATAATGGAACCAGGTCATGCATAAACGCACAGACAGGATGTTCCAACAGAATAATAAGGAATGGTATAACAGAAGAATTTTACCAAGTATAGTGTAGTCCACGTATACAGGTTATTACAACAAAATAATAAAGAATGAAATAACAGATGTTCTCTTCATGAATACGAAAGAAATAATACCCCTTACCTTAGAAGAAAACTGGAATAGTGAGGTAGCAGACTTCTCTTCTCATTTCTCTCTATAATAATTGTTCTATAGCTTTAGTGAATTGGTGAGAAATTAAGGAAGAATGAGCTTCTATTTATAGGAAAATATAGTTTCGATAATTGAACGTTTTGGGGCTCAAAATATTACAATACAATACCTCTAACTTTTCTTCCATTTTTAATTTAGTCCTGCAAGTATTATCAAACTTGCACCACCTCCCCTAATAGTAAATAATGTGAATCAATAGTTCAATTATGTGAATCAATAGTATAATCATGTGAAAAATACGAATTATAGTATAGTACGTCCATCTATACCTTCATTTTTAACTTAGTCGTGTAAGTATTATAAATCTTGTACCAACTCCCCTAATAGTACATGAATGTGATTCAATAGTACACACATGTGAACAAATAGTTCTATAAGCATGTGAATTAGTAGCAATTAATTGCTCATTTATCCGATAAATTACCCGATTTATCAATATAGACTCTAGACATCAATTATCATCGGAATAGATGTCGATTTCCACTAACACTAATAATCCCTGTAACATTCTATAATTTTAAATATTTATAATAAATATTTATTGATTTATATAAATATTTAATGGATAGGTTTATTGATTGAATAATTAATTGCTTAATTTGAGTGATGTAGTTTATTTAATTATTTGCTGAATAAATAATTAAATAGTAGATATTAAATATTTATTGGCAATATTAAATATTTATCGAATTATGGCAATTGGAATTGATGTGAGTTAATTAATTATTTGTTGTGTAATTAATTAAGGAGCTAAATAAATTAGTTGTTATGAGATTTATAATAATTAATTTAATTAATAAGCTAGAGAGCTTATAGTGATTTTAAATAAATAATAATATTTTAAATGAGAAATTATAGTTTAAAATATTAGTTGGTTAAATGAAATTATAATTATAAAAGAAATTATAATTATTTATGTGTTAAAGTAATTTAATAGATTAATGTTTTAATTGATTTATTTAATTAAATGAATGTGTGACTAATAACCTTGCTATAAAGGAGTTATTAAAATAAATTAAAAATGGTTTAATTTAGTTTTGTCAAACATGCCTTATTGTATAATAAGTCTTTAATCTAATAGTGTTTTAGCAAACAAGGTATAAGGATTAATCTATTTATTTTAATTCAATTTACCAAACAAGGAGTAAGGATTAATGGGTTATTTTATTAAACTTAACCAAACAAGCCTTATGGCTTTTGATTTTCAAAATAAAAATAACTGATGTCAGTTATGTGAGAGTTATATTATATATTTAATATATACATTATATCTTATACGTTATATTATAATACGTAAGATGGAGGAGAGAGGTTAGAGAGAAAGAAAGAAAAACTCAGAGGAAGAAGAAGAAGAAAAGAAGAAAAAAATAAGAGATTTTTAGAGAGATTGAGTGTTTGTTTTTCAGGTTTTGGAGAAAAGTGATAATCAAAGAGTTAGGACCATCATCTTCTTCATAATCCAAGGTAGGCCATCTTCTTCTTTACAAAACTCTAAAAGTTTTTTTTCTTCCCAAAAAGTCTCTATGAAAAATTTATGAAAAGAAATTTTGTTGTTTTGGTTATAAGTTTATATAATTAGCAATTGTAGATGTGTTTCATGAATTATGCATGATTATATAGAGTTTAATTCATGTATGTATATATTATGAAGAAATTGTTTTACAGAGAATTTTATGAATGAGAATGGGTTATTTTTAAAATGGAAATTAAGGCTTAATTGGTTGTGTTTTGATAAATTGATTGTTAGAATTGTTAGAATATGTAGAATCATAATCATGATAGTTAGAAATTTCTATTTTGATTGAATAACAAAATCACAGTGGTAATTTTAATGAAAAATAAAATCAATAATGGAGTTTTGCCAAAAACCTTGAAATTAGGTGTTTTATAGTTGATGTTTAGACAAATTATGAATAGAAACACGTTAGGAATTGTCACAATGTGTTTGTATGAAGTTTATGTGCAAAATAAAGTGTAACTAGTCTATTAGATTCGAGCTTTTTGGCCAATTTGGCTTTTTCTTTCATGGTTGCCGAAGCTGTCAGTCGACGTTGACAGTTCGCGCCGCGGCGCGGCCCAGCATTTCATTTCTGGCGTCGCAGCGCCATCACCATGACGTAAGCACACCGTCACTGCGCCGCAGCGCCGGCACGTAGTATAATCGCTGAGCCGCAGCGCCGACTCAGCGCCGCAGCGCGAGCCACAGTACAAACTGTGGCGCCGCGGCGCGGCTTGGCAGAACTGTCTGACAGTTTTGTTTAAATGTACAAAACTTGAAAATAAATGTTATGTATTTATTATAATAATGTTAAATGATAATTTCAGTATTATTAGACTATGAAATATCATGTTATGAAGTATTATCTACTTGAAATATAATTGATTATGTGAATGGGTAATTCAACCCATATGATGAATGTAATTGTTTATATAAATGTATAATGTTGGTTAGGACTAATTATGTCAATATGACATATGTTTAGGGTATCAATTCAAGTGGTAAAAGTGTAGCTTGTGCTAAAGGCAAGTTTCCTAAACCTACCTTTTACATTGACCAAGTTTCTAAGCCTTAACTTTTGATATTTAGCAAGTTCTTTATTGTATAAGTTTTCTAATCATTGGTGTTATTGAACTAATTATTATTTCAATTTCGATTATCATATAATGGTGTAAATTTATTTGGAGCAAGTTATTCTTGTACTTAACTTGTGGTTTAGCATGTACAATTATATACATGTTGTGGATGTTTATTATTCAATTAACCTTGTCTTATTATTGTTCAAGCAAGGTAGGTTATAATTATTCAAATTGTATGCTATTAGATTATCCTTAAAGCATGATGTCAATTTATAAACATCAATTAAACTATGATTATTCCATAGTATACAGTTATGTCGTTGTAATCAACTAAACCTTAGTTGATTACCGTTGAATTCTAAATTACCCCATGATGTATCCAAACCAAACTCACTTTGGTACGGACTTGTATTCTAAATACTGAGAAGAACAACTCTTTTATAAGAGGTTACGCTTAGCGTTGAAATGATTGTGCACAATACATTGTACGAAGGGTTGATCCCCCTAAGTACGTGAAGTCCTTATAGTCTTATGACTGTTAAAGTTTAAGTTGAAAGATTACTTATAACTGTGGACATGATTCGTGGTCATTAGACCCTCAGTAAATGTTAAAGTTTTCAGAAAGTAATAGAATTTATTGTTCAGTTCTATTAAACTTAATATTGGCAAATGATGTAAAGTTAAATGATTTATCTATTATTATTTCAAGTGGGCTTTGTTTGCTCACTCTTGCCTGTAAACTTTCTTACAGTTAAGGTTGAAACTGGTGATGTACCTAGCACCAGTAAAGGGAAAGGAAAGATGAAACAATGCTGAAGACCTATAATAGATTGAATAGTTTATTTTCAGACTTGTTCAAAGATTGTAATGAATGTTATTTTAATTATTCCGCATGAATGAATGAATGTTTGTAAAGGTTAGATAACCTGGGAGATTTATTTAAATTTAGTCCTGTATGGGCAGGTTTTATTTATTCAATTTTATTATAATTGGGTAGTTAGAAATGAATGTTTTGATTGCGTGAACACCAAATCTTGAGGAAATGGAGTACCAGGATTTGGGGGTGTCACAATCCCAACACAATGGAACTATCAAAATCATCTTTAATCAACACGAACTTATTCATCATTAATATTATAACTCATAATATTTAACAACCAGGTCGTTTTCAGGAAAAAGGGGGCTTTTCGATAAGAATTTCTCCTTATTGGCGCGCAATTAGGTGACCAAACCTATCCTTGACAGAACTTCTAGACATTGTAAATATTGTAATTTAATAATATGAATAACTTTGTCGTCTTAATTATTGATTTAATAATATAACATATTATGCAGATGATACTGTGACAATAATTGAATCAATAATATGAGAGATATGATGCAACAATTACTGCAACAATAATTGAATATAACTGAGTGACTTCTCACGTAAGCATCAATAATCAATACCATGTGATACTATGCAACCACGAGTATTATTGTACTTTTACTACCGGGTAGTTCAACAGTTTAACAGTAAAACTTCCGCCGTTATTTTTATAAAAAGATAATTATGTCATTTTTTAACTACGATAATACTTCCGTTGTGGGGTTCACTAATGACTGTGCCGTCGTACGCATATTCCCTGTTAAAATAAATATTCCCCGACCAATTGAATATTATATAACCACTTGCTTACTTTACAAAATTTGTAAATATTACCCACAACTATAACATTATATCAAATCCACACCATAATATTTAAAAAAATATTTTGAGAAAATTATTCTTTATTCATAAATGTTGGGGTCTTACAACCTCCCCTTCTTATGAAATTTTGTCCTCGAAATTAGTGTACGTACCTGGTATATCGAAGAGGTGAGGATATCTTGACTTCATCTCAGATTCTAACTCCCAGGTCATTTTTTCCACATTGTGGTTTCTCCACAAAACTTTGACTTGAGGTATAACCTTAGAGCATAGAATATGATCCTTCTTATCCAAGATTTTAACATGTAACTCTTCATACGTTAAATCTTCCTCTATCTCGTTTGGTTCTAATTCAATAATGTGGTTCGGGTCTTTCACATATTTACGTAACATAGATATGTGAAAAACGTTATGAACACGAGACATACTTAGCGATAAGGCGAGTCTATAGGCCACGGTTCCTACTCGATCGAGGATTAAAAATGGGCCAATGAATCGAGGATTGAGCTTTCTTTTTTTTCCAAATCTCGTAACTCCTTTCCAGGGAGCAACACATAACAACACATGATCTCCAATATTGAATTCCACGTCCTTTCGATGAAGATTAGCATAACTCTTTTGTGGATCTTGTGAGGTTTTTATATGTTGTCGGATTGTTTGAATCTTTTCCGTAGTCATAGATACCAAATTCAGTTCAAACAACGTTGCTTCACCCACCTCATCCCAGCATACTGGAGAACAACACTTTCTTCCATACAACGCCTCAAATGGAGCCATGCCAATACTTGCTTGATAACTATTATTGTAGAAAAACTCCACCAATGGTAAGAACTTGTCCCAACTTCCCTTGAAGTCAAGGACACAGAGTCTTAATAAGTCTTCAAGAGTTTGAATAGTCCTTTCTGACTGTCCATCCGTTTGAGGATGATATGCCGAACTAAATCGTAAATCTGTGCCCATAGCTTTTTGCAAACTAGGCCAAAATCTTGAAGTGAATCTTGGGTCTCGATCAGAAACTATGGATACTGGCATACCATGCAATCTTACAATCTCGTTTATGTATATACTAGCAAGACGTTCAAGTGTATAAGTTTCTCGTATTGGTAAGAAATGAGCAGACTTGGTCAATCTATCAACAATAACCCAAATCGCATCTATGTCTTGAGAAACCTTAGGAAGAACAGTAATGAAATCCATGGTAATGTGCTCCCACTTCTATTCTGGAATTTCAAGTGGTTTTAATGGACCTTTTGGCACTTGATGCTCCGCCTTGACTCGTTGACAAGTTAGACACCTTGAGATAAACCCCGCTATCTCTCTCTTTATATTGCTCCACCAAAATGTATGTCGAAGATCACGATACATCTTGGTACTCCCAGGATAGATTGTAAACGGTGTGTTGTGCGTCTCCATCATAATTTTATACTTCAAGTCAGAATCGTTAGGAACACAAAGTCTGGAGTTGACTCAAAGTATTCCTTCTTCATCGATTCTTGCTTCTGGAATAACACCTTCTTGCACTTTCTTTTTTATACGCATCAGCTCCAGTTCTGTAGTTTAAGCAGCTTTAACTTTATCGATTAAAGTCGGTTCTACTCGAATATTCGCCATCATCATGTGGGTCCCTGGAGTCTTTAACTCTATCTCCATCCTTTGTAAGTCGTACAAAATTGGCCTTTGCGTTGACAATATCGCACTCATATCCGCATATGATCTTCTACTCAATGCGTCAGCTACTACGTTCACTTTTTCAGGATGGTATTGAAAGGTATGATCATAATCTTTCAACAGCTCAAGCCAACGTCATTGCCGCATGTTGAGTTCCTTTTGAGTGAAGAAATATTTGAGGCTTTTATGATCCGTATAGATCTACACCTTCTCTCCATACAGGTAATGCCTCCAAATCTTAAGCGGAAAAACGACTGCTGCCAACTCTAGATCATGAGTAGGATAATTCCTCTCATATTCTTTGAGTTATCTGAGGTATAGGCTATGACTTTCCCATGTTGCATGAGAACACATCCTAACCCTTTGCCTGAAGCATCACTGTAGATGACAAATCCCTCTGAGACAGATGGTATTGTCAGAACAGGTGCTGAAATGAGTCTCCTCTTGAGTTCTTAAAAACTCTTCTCACATTCCTCACTCCAACTGAACTTTGTATCTTTTTGAGTAAGCTGAGTTAATGGAGTAGCGATTTGTGAAAATTCTTCCATGAATCTCCGATAATAACCAGCTAAGCTGAGAAGACTACGTACTTCGATCACTGATTTTGGTTGCTCCCAGCTTTGAATTACTTCAATCTTCGCTGGGTCAACAGATATTCCATGATTTGATATCACGTGCCCAAGAAATGCAACTTCCTCAAGCCAGAACTCGCATTTCTTCAACTTGGCATATAACTTATTTTCACGAAGCTTTTGGAGTATCAGCCTCAAGAGTTGCTCATGGTCTTCACCGGTTTTGGAGTATATGAGGATGTCATCAATAAAGACGACCACAAAGTGATCCAAATAATCCTTGAATACTCGATTCATCATGTCCATGAAGGCAGCAGGAGCATTAGACAATCCAAAATACATGACTAGGAATTTGTAATGCCCATACCGAGTTCTAAAAGCAGTCTTTGGAATGTCATTAGTTTTAATCTTCAACTGATGATATCCAGAATGAAGGTCAATCTTTGAAAAGAATTTGGCTCCTTGCAACTGGTCAAACAGGTCATCAATGCAAGGCAACGGGTACCGATTTTTGATGGTGACATGATTCAACTCCCGATAATCAATACAAAGTCGTATACTTCCATCTTACTTCTTCACGAATAGAATAGGAGCACCCCAAGGAGACGTACTAGGATGAATGAAACCAATGTCTGACAATTCCTGTAGTTGGGTTTTTAACTCCTGAAGTTCAATAAGAGCCATTCGATATGGGGCTTTGGAAATGGGTTTTGTACCGGATTCAAGGTCGATACAAAATTCAATTTGACGCTCTGGGGGTAGGCCAGGAAGTTCTTCAGGGAATACGTCAGAAAATTTATTAACAATAGAAATATCATTCAAATCTGACGTATTTTTATTTAAATCCGTGACATGGGCTAAGAAAGCTTGGCATCCGTTTTTCAATAAATGAATAGCTTTATGGCTTGATATGACTGTGATTGATTTTAGTGGTTTGGTTGCTTAAATTCGCATAATAGGTTGGTTAGGAATATGAAAGTTAACAACCTTACGAAAGCAATCGATTTTAGCATGATGAGTAGTTAACCAATCAATCCCTGAAATCACATCAAATGTAAGTATTTTCAAAGAAATAAGATCGACAGGTAACCTACGGTTACCGATTTGAATCAAACAAGACTTATAAACAGTGGATGTGATGAAGGTTTCTCCTAACAGAGTTTCAACAGATAAATCAAAGTCTAATTTCTCCGAAGTTAAATTTAAACGTTGAGCGCAAGTAGGAGAAATAAAAGAATGGGTAGAATCGGTATCAAATAAGGTATAAACTTTGCTAGAGTTTAAGAATAGCTTACGCGTGATCACCTCGTTCGGATTTCTCACTTTTTGGGAGGTTACAACAAACGCTCTCCCTTGAACTACTGGTTTTGTCTTGTCTGGGACACCCTTTGATGCCTCCATCCTAGCTGGACTTGACTTTGGTGCACGACAAAATCGGACTAGGTGACCTTCTTTTCTACAATTGTAACACGCTTTGGACTGCATCATGCAGTTTGGACTGATATGTCCCTCCCCTCCATATTTGTAACATACGACCGGCGGTCGTTCTCCTTCCTTAACAACAGGTGCTGGTGCTGACATCTTTCCATCATTGTTGAATCTCCTTTTCTTGAAATGTCCACTCTTATTGTTATGGCCATGATTACCACCGAAGTGATTATCATTTCTGGCATGTTGATTCCCTCCACGCTTGTTGTCACCGCTTCGATGACTGCTACCATTGGTATTATCATTTTGCCGGCTGCTTTCTCTTGGTTGGGTCGACTCGTTATCGTGTTCCTATAACTGAGCCCTATTTACCACATCTGAATATAAACACAGTTTATGAGAAATTAGATATTGACGTATCTCGGGTTTTAAACCTCTTAGAAACATCCACGTCATTCTTTCTTCATTATTAACCAAGTGGAACGCAAACTGAGACAACTCGGCAAACTTTAGCTTCGTACTGTGCCACGGTTATATTATTTTGCTCAAGCTTGATGAACTCTACCTCTTTCATATGACGAATACTTTCAAGAAAGTGCTTGTCGTTGAACAGCTCTTAGAACTTCTCCCAAGACATTTTGAGTGCGGCAGGTTGAGTATGCTTTACAGATTCCCACTAGTAATCTGCCTCTGCTCGCAACATGAAGGTGGCAAAGGGAACTTTTTGCTCCTTGGAGCATCCCAAGACATCAAATATCTTGTTGATCTACTTTATCTACGTCTCCGCCTTAAGTGGTTTTGGCTCTCCAAAAAACTCCGGTGGTCCCAGCTCCTTAAACTACTTAGCGATGACCGTCCGAGAGTTGTCAGTGTTTCCACCTGCATTTTGGACAGGAACCGGCCTCACCTGATGTTGCATGAATTGCATAAAGACTCTGAACATCCCATCGTTCACCATTTCATCGATGTTATTGTTTAAATGAGGATTATTGTCTTCCTGTTGCACATTACCCTGGATATTTATCGTTGGTGACTCAACGGTCTCATGTGCTTCATTGCTTATCTCAACATTTTCGGATGCCATTTTCAAATACTACCACAAAACAAGGGTTAATTAGCATATCACATATTATCTATATACTCTGACCGACCAATTAAATACCAAATAAACTTAGGTAGGTCATATTAGCGAAAGAATTCCCTGTCTCTCCCTTCCTAGTTCTTGTCTCACATTTCAGCTAGGGATCATATCCCTAAGCTTTGATACCAACTGTGACGCCCCCAAAATAGGTATGCATCACCCATCTTGAGTCGCCAAATACATGGTACAAAATTCAAATACAACTTAATTATACAACAGTCGTGTAAAATACGACAAAACATAATCTAAGAGTTTTAATAAGAATATTGTCATCTAGACAATATCCACACTCAATGGAGTCCTCATTACATTTATTGTCACACTATTTAACAGAATAGTGAGGACTACTAATGCTATCATCTGGACCGTCACTCCGTTCCCTGACTAGTCCCGGCTACGTTCTCATTTCCTGAAGAGAACAGTGAAAGAAAGGGTGAGCTCAACTAGCCCAGTAAGAAATATTATGACTAAGATAATGCAGAATAAATTATCATTAGCCTTCAACAATGTTAAACTGATAGAATATAATAGACAACAAGTTTAACTGCAGCGGAATAAGCAATATATTCACTACTACAAAATACTAAATAGACAACACTTAAACTACAACGTTTTTTATAAAAATGTTGTGGTATTTTTTTCCACAACGTTTTTAAAAAAAACGTTGTAGATATATATGCAAAAATGTTATCTATTTAAAAAAGGCATTTTTTTGGTTTTAACTAGATAATACATTTTTTTTAAAACGTTGTCTATTTACAAAAACACGGAGCAAAAAAAAAAAGACGCGAGAATGAAACACGGAGCAAAAAAAAAGACACGGACCAAAATCGGCTACCACTGTATTCTGTTCGCTATTCTTTCTTCTAAATCCCTAAATCCCCATTCAGCAGATTCAGATCTTCTTCACCGCCTCACCGGAAGGTGAGGAAACCCGGCCTTTCGGCTTCTGGAGTTCGATTGAAGAGGGACGAAAGAAGACGAGTTCATGGACATGCTGCAGGGCACTCGAGATTATTCGATTTGCTTCAGCCACTACCGTTGTCACCGCATCAGCCTCTTCTATCTCCGGCTTCCACCGTCCCGGAGTCATCGGAGGTGATTAACACTCCGGCGACCCCTAATTCTTCTTCGATCTCTTCATCGTCCACTGAAGATTATTTCTTCTCTTTGCTACAGCCTCCAAATTAAAGGTCACTAATGCTTAGTGTTGTGGATTGGGGTTTCCTGCGTTTATCCACCTAATAGTAATGTGGAGAAGGAGATGCTTAGTTGATTTTTTATCCTTATTGTAATTCTTAGGTTTGTGTGAGGGTGGATGTGCTGCAATTATGGATTCAAGGACATCCTTTCTAGCTGGTCCAACCGTACGCGTGCACTCAGGAGGATTCACCGATTCAGGCTCTGTTTGTATAGTGGATCTCAATATTCAAGGTGAAGTTTTCATTATTTTTGCTATTTGTTTACCTTTTACTGGTAGGAGGATGAGTACTTTGTTTATTGTTATCTGTGTAGTCCTGGAATTGAAACGGTGATTGAAGGTCAAAACATGGGGAACTTACAAACTGATGAGAATGTTGTATGTAGTACCTGTGAGGTAATCTTAATCCGATTATAAATTAATTGCATCTTGTTGTAATCCGATTATAAATTAGTATGTATAAGTATTCGAAATTATAGTTTGTGGGCTGTACCTGATCTCAGCAGAATATCAACCCTTCACTATTTGTAAGTTTGGCTTTTAGATCTACTTTATCTTATCCTTTCATTGTACGAGTGTCATACATTGTTATTCTGTTAATTGCTTTGTCCTTTAACTTGATTGCAACAATAGCTCTGTAAATAATTGAATATTGTATTATACATTGTTATATGAGATTCAGCTGATTTTTAAGTTTCCTCCACTAGCTAAGGCCTAACACAAAAGCATCTTTTAAGATGTCAATGAACGACTGTGCTGTGTAGCACTTACTGGGACTCTCATGATTCATCAACAAAGGCCCACACAATGGTAAACAGGTAACTCATTCTCAATCCATGTTATGTCAAGAAAATAAATTGTTTACTTACAGGGTTTTAAAATTTCAAATATTGTTATCTTATACTCTAAATCTTGTTTATTTGATAATGGTATTGTGCAGTTATTTATTACCTGAAAGTTAGTTTTTGACACAGATCTTTAGGTGGATTGTAATAGATACCATTCTTATGAAAGGATAAGATAAAAAGACTGATATTTAGCTTTCTAATGATGACTTTAATGTGTGTGTGTGTGTATGATTTTTCTTTATAAGCTGAGCATGTTATCTGATATAGAGATGAGGAGCATTATGAACATATTTGATATTTTACAATAAGAAACCATAAAGACAGAATAATGGCAAGATGTAATTTTATCTCTCACAGTATTGCAGGATCATTTTCTCGATCTGCTGTGAATTACAATGCTGGAGCACAAACAGCGGTTTCAAACATAATAATGGCAACAACATTTTTATCAAAAATAAAGACTGATTCCCTTTCCTGATATGTTCTTTCCTTCTAATCTTTATTTTCGGCCAGAGGCCCCAGATATCTCTAAATGCAGTTACTTCAATAACTTATGGCTTGAAAAGATTGTACATTGAAAAGTGGCTTACCGTTTCAACGATTTTGCATTTCCCTTATTGGTGAGTAGACAGGAAAATAGAAATATTTTGAGTTTGTGTTGGGCATGAAGTTTTCATGAATCTTTATATATTAGTATTATATTTTGCATATAATACTAATTTATAATAGTGCTACAATCTTACAATATCTACTCTTAACATTTTAATTTTTTGGGTGCAGGAGCTCACATTGGACCAGAGCCAACTTATGGAAATGAGAAAAAGAATTCATGCAGTCAGAGTGTTTTTTCTTTTAGCTATTTCTTATTGTTAGATTATTTGTCATCAATCAGAGTGTTTTTTCTTTTAGCTATTTCTTATTGTTAGATTATTTGATATATCATGCAATCTGATATTTCACTTGTCGTAATCTTGTACTCAGTCTGGACCTGATGAGAGGAGTATACCTGAGAACACAATAGCTGTTCATGCTGATATGCCATTTAGTGGTCTGACAACTTTTGGTGGAGCATTTTTATCAAAATTTGAGTGTTCCCAAATTTGAAAATTTTCTGAGGTGAATGTATTTTTTGCATTTAAACTATTATTTACCCTTTTCCATATTGATATGATCCGATTGTTCTGATCTTGTTGATCCTTAGAATACCTGTCACACCTATGTATTATACATGTGAACTACTAATATATACATGTTTTGTGCTCTGGGTGTGTGGCTTAACCCTTTGCTTTCTTAATTTTTAATTTTTTGTTCTTAGTGATGATATTTTGGATTGATAACCATTAATTTGCAATTATCTATCTGCGTCCCCTTCCTCGTGTACCAGTATTTTGCAGCTGTTGATTATCTATTACCATGAAAGGCTAATTGGCCCAAGGAATACATTGAATCTCATTGAAAGCAACAATATTAGTTAGGAAACATTACTCATCTCAAGTGCTTCAACATGAGGTGGAGTCATTTCGAATGCATCCATCCTTACTGTTAATACCAATGCATCTATACGCTCCTGATTGCCGCACCTGATTTAAAACAAACTTGATGAATTGCATTTAATTTTACCTTTGATTTGATGTAGTGTGTTTCAACTGATTGAGCAAAATTTTCGTTCCATATCTATAGTTTCATGGCTTAATAAACTCTCTATTCCTCTATTTCTCAATGTGTGCTGGTGCATTGTCTTAGTGGTGACATGAGTAGTAATGTTTATGTGCAGGGTGGGTTTCTTTTGGGATTTTGAGCTAGCTGCTTACTTGAGCAGGTAGTGGTACAGAAATGCCTGCACATGGAGTTTATGGAGAAATATGTTTAGGAAAGTGACTATAACATGTTATCAGATTATACATATCCTTGGTATGGGTTTAGTTTTTTTGGGTATATAATCTGTTAAAGAAAATTTCTGTTGTGGTCTATACAAGTTCTTAGATTGTCTTGTGCTTGACTGCCTAAAATCTTGCCATGTTGATACAACCCCAAATTGCCTTTGTTTACTAAACTAGGCTACAAAGCAAAAAAAAAAACTATTTTAATTCTTTGTTATGTTATTGCAGGCAGTGGAAGAATCTCTTAGGAGTGTTAATCTTTTCAATAGAGGAGTTGCTGACAAGCAGGCTGGAAAGTACAGTGGAGGTATGAAGAGGAGGTTCAGTGTTGCCATATCACTAATTTAGTTTCACTTGTATTTTTTAATTCATGTTATTTCATAATCAATGCTTAAGACATTTAAAACTGTAAACAAATGGTATTATTGGGATGTATTTTGAATGGTTGATACATTTTGGTTTTAAATTTAAATGAGAATTTAGACCTTTTAGTTATATATCATGGCATTGCAGGTGCATTGGTAATATAGGTGAACCACAATATTTTTTTTTCTTTTTTTTTTCTTTATCTACAACATTTTAAAAATGTTGTATAAATTGGTTAAAAACTTTGTTTGATATACTAAACTACAACGTTTTTATTCAGAAAACGTTGTGGAATCATACCTACTACAACGTTTTTAAGCATCTGTTAATTTTTGAAAAACAAATCTACAACGTTTTTTTCCTAAAAAACGTTGTGTATTGTACTTAATTACAACGTTTTTAAAACGTTGTGTAAGGGTGTCAAATAGATGACACCCTTAACCACGACGTTTTCTTGACTGAAACCACAACATTTTTTTCGCGTTGTCTATTTACTGTTTTCTAGTAGTGATTAGAAGAGTCAAGTAGAGCACGATATCTACTATCTTCTATGATTTAAAATGTTTTCATCAATTTTTATCGCTGAGACTCAGCTTAATAAATAAACCACATCATCGGATCATCCCTGCACTACGACCAATGATATTCATTAAATCATCAATGGTCATGACTATACCGAATAATCCTTGGTCATAATCATACCAAAAACTGTCCATCAATGTATTATAGGCCACTGAGGACTTTTACCACATCATTTATAACATTATAGGTCATGATTATATCGAATGATCCCTGGTCATAATCATACCAAGTCCATCTATGCACGTAAGCCAAAGATGACTTTCATCACAATATAAGCATGAGGATGATGACAATGACATAATAATTCAATTAAACAAGTTCAAGAATAAGTTTTAAAGATTTATAAGTTAATTTATTCTGAAATCAATAACGTCCAAATTGTCAACATGATACTGCTTTGTGGAGTAAAATTTAAGAATGCTCAGAAGAATATTTCCATGAAAAGATACTGGATGAAGTGCAAATATCAAGGATATTCCACTAATTTTATGGAGTATAGAAGCCAAAACTTTAACCAACTGAGTATAATAAAGAATGGAATAACAAAAGAATTCACCAAGCATGCGATAGACCGCACAGACAGGTTATTCCAACAGAATAATAAATAATGGAACTAGGTCATGCGTAAAAGCACAGACAGGATATTCCAACATAATAATAAATAATGGAATCAGGTCATGCGTAAACGCACAGACATGATGTTCCAACAGAATAATAAAGAATGGAATAACAACAGAATTCACCATGCATGTGATAGACCGCACAGACAGGTTATTCCAACAGAATAATAAATAATAGAACCAAGTCATGCGTAAACGCACAGACATGATGTTCCAACAGAATAATAAGGAATGGAATAACAGAAGAATTTCACCAAGTATAGTGTAGTCCATGTATACAGGTTATTCCAACAAAATAATAAAGAATGAAATAACAGAAGTTCTCTTCATGAATACGAAAGAAATAATACCCCTTAGCTTAGAAGAAAATTGGAAAAGTGAGGTAGCAAACTTCTCTTCTCATTTCTCTCTATAATTTCTCTCTATAATAATTGCTCTATAGCTTTAGTGAATTGGTGAGAAATGAAGGAAGAATGAGCTTCTATTTATAGGAAAATATAGTTTCGATAATTGCACGTTTTGGGGCTCGAAATATTACAGTACAATACCTCCAACTTTTCTTTTATTTTTTATTTAGTCCTGCAAGTATTATCAAACTTGCACCACCTCCCCTAATAGTAAATAATGTGAATCAATAGTTCATATATGTGAATCAATAGTATAATCATGTGAAAAATACGAATTACAGTATAGTACCTCCATCTATACCTCTATTTTTAACTTAGTCATGCAAGTATTATAAATCTTACACCAACTCCCCTAATAGTATATGAATGTGATTCAATAGTACACATATGTGAACAAATACTTATATTTAACCGATAAATTACTCGATTTATCAATATAACCCCCAGACATCAATTATCATCGGAATAGATGTCGATTTCTACCAACACTAATAATCTCAACACAATGGAACTATCAAAATCATCTTTAATCAATACGAACTTATTCTTCATTAATATTATAACTCACAATATTTAACAATCAGATCGTTCTCTAGAAAGAGGGGGCTTTCCGATAAGGATTTCGCTTTATTGACGCGCAATTGGGTGACCAAACCTCTCCTTGACAGAACTTCTAGACATTGTAAATATTGTAATTTAATAATATGAATAACTTTGTCGTCTTAATTATTGATTTAATAATATAACATATTATGGAGATGATACTGTGACAATAATTGAATCAATAATATGAGAGATATGATGCCGCAATTACTGTAGCAATAATTGAATATAACTTAGTGACTTCTCACGTAAGCATCAATAATCAATACCGTGTGATACTATGCAACCACGCGTATTACTGTACGTTTACTACCGTGTAGTTCAACAGTTTAACGGTAAAACTTTCGCCGTTATTTTTATAAAAAGATAATTATGTCGTTTTCTAAGTACGACAATACTTCCGTTGTGGGGTCCACCAATGATTGTGACGTCGTACGAATATTTCATGTTAAAACGAATATTCCCCGACCAATCGAATATTATATAACCACTTGCTTACTTTGCAAAATTTATAAATATTACCCACAACTATAACATTATATCAAATCCCACCATAATATTTAAAAAAATATTTCGAGAAAATTATTCTTTATTCATAAAAGTTGGGGTCTTACATATTGGGTCAGTCCATTGATGATAAGTGAACGGAGATCACAAGGAGAAAGCGAGCTGGGCATGCCACAAATCTGAAGTGTCTTGCTTTTCAAAAGAGGCCAGAACAAGGGGTCAAGCCATCAGTTCCTGAGATCAGTCAAAGCAAACAGAAGTGTTGAAGCACTGCACAAGTGAAGGAAGAGGTGTTCTACATTGAAGATCCAATGAACACTCTTTAGGATCGTAGTGTTGTCTCAACCCGTCAATGAGTAACATTCAACAAGACACACTACGATCAAGTCCAAGAATATCTGCATCAGAATCGTAGAGTTCGGTCATCTGAAGATTGAAGCATTGGCAACGGTTTAATCTAAAGACTGATATTCGAACATTACTTGTTGAGAGCATTGATGCAAAAGGACAGCTCCTGACGTTCTAATCGAGAAGTCAAAAAAAGAGATAAAGTTGACTACCGGCCCGAGACATCAAAGTGACATCTCTGAAAAGGTATATGACGCCCCCAAAATAGGTATACATCACCTATTCTGAGTCGTCAAATATATGGTACAAAATACAAATAAAAACTTAATTATACAACTGTCGTGTAAAATACGACAAAACATAAGCTGTGAGTTTTAATACAACATTGTCTTCTAAACAGTATTCAAACTCAAAATAAGTCATCAATACATTTATTTTCACACCATTTCATAGAATAGTGAGGACTACTAATGCTATCCTCTAAACCGTCACTCCGTTTCCCGACTAGTCCCCGCTACGTTTTCATTTCCTGAAGAGAACAATGAAAGAAAAATGGTGAGCTCAACTAGCCTAGTAAGGAATATTAGGACTAAGATAATGCAGAATAAATTATCGTTAGCCTTCAATAGTGTTAAACTGATAAAATATAACAAACACCAAGTTTAACTGCAGCAGAACAATCTATCCATTAAAAGAGTCAAGTAGAGAATAAAATCTACTATCTTTTATGATTTAAAAAGGTTTTTCATCACAATATTAATCGACCAGGTCGTTCCCAAGAAAGAGGGGGCTTTCCAATAAGGATTTCTCCCTATTGGCGTGCAATTAGGTGACCAAACCTCTCATTGACAGAACTTCTAGACATCGTTAATATTGCAAATAATAATATTAATAACTTTATCGTCTTAATTATTGATTATAAAATATTGACAATAATTGAATCAAATAACGTGAAATACTATGCAGTAATTACTGTAACAATAATTGAACAAAACTAAGTGACTTCTCACGTAAGCATCAATAATCAATACCGTGTGCTACTATACAACAACGCGTATTACTGTACTTTTAACACCAGGTGTTTCAACAGTTAACGGTAAAACTTCCGCTGTTATAAAGAATTTTTGTCATTTTCTTAATCCGACAATAATTCTGTTGTGGGGTCCACCAATGATTGTGTCGTCGTACGAATATTCTCTGTTAAAACGAATATTCCCCGATCAATCGAATATTATACAACAACTTGCATACTTTGCAAAATTTATAAATATTACCCACAACTATAACATTATATCAAATTCATTCTATAATATTTAAAAATGATATTTATAGAAAATTCATCTTTATTAAAAAAATTGGGGTCTTACAAGGTAGGTGAAACAGTAGACTACAGTGTCAGAAAGTCATAAAGGGAATGTCATGTCACATCTGTAGTCTACACCAAATAACTCGAGATCTGCGAAGCAATTCAAATAGCTTTCAACGGCTATATCCTAACGAGAAGATTGGGAAGGAGTATATATCAGCCAGAGCTTCAAAGATCAAGAGTTGCTAAAGTTGTAGAATCTTTGTGTTGTTGGAATGCTATTGTTGACTCTACGAGTTCAACCAGAGCTAAACAGAACAAGTCTCAGTGACAGTGAGACTACGAAGGTGGAAGTGAAGCAGCTTTAAAGAAGGACTTGAACAGACTAAAGCTTCACTCACCAAAGATGAGAATGCCACTGAAGATGGCACCTAAGCTGAGAGCCGAGAAGGACAAGAAGATAACATTCAAAAAGTGGCAGAGCACAAAGAAGATCCATGAACCAAAAGCTGAAACATAACAAGTGCAGAACCATGTCTGTAAACCAGTCAAGAAGGGTTCAGGGAATGCTAAGTGCCAGACGAAGTCTACCAAAAGCTCAAACACTTAGCAAACCTAAATGGTGATGGTGCATAGCTGACATCGGATGAAGATGAGCAGAACATAATGAAGATCAGCTACACCAAAGAAGATGTGGTCCAGATTTGAAGTAGAATGCAAAGAGGACCACGCCAAGCTGCTAAGTACTGAAGATGTTCAAGCTTAAAGACATCTTAGCAGCTCAGCACCAACAACAACAACAATAACTACAACAAGTAGCTAGGGCCTGAGGGTTCCTTGTCCGGAGGGACTAAATGAAGTTCCAAGCCTGCTGGGCTTGAAGAGTTCCTAAGGAACTAGAAGAGTTCCTAAGGAACTAGAAGAGTTCCAAGCCTACTGGGCTTGAAGAGTTCTTAGTGAACTGAAGTTCCAAGGCTGCTAGCCTTGTAGGAATCTTAGTGATTTAGGGTGCTGCCCTTCCTTAGTGGAAATCCTGCTAGTTAAAAGTAGAAGAGTGGATTAGGAGCTTGAGTCTTTGAACCACTTAAAATCCCTTGTGCCTTTTACATTCAGTCATTTACTTACTGTCATTTACATTATGTACCTAACTGCTATAATTGCTATGTATGTATTATCTTCTTACAACTGAACTAACTATACGAACAATGTATGTATGTTCATGATTATATCAATGAAGGGGATCTTTTACTTATTCCGCTGTGCTTGAAAAGATTCTTATATTTGTTATATGCTAAGTCATTAGCAATTCAAAATAAATGAGAAAAATATTTGAAATTAAAAAGGATCTGTTCAACCCCCCTTCTAGATCTGTTATGTGCCTACTGGGAATTAACACGCATCACCCTATTTGATTCACCAAAATAAATTATTAAATGATGTATAAATTATGTCACACATATTTTAAGTCCCCAGTACAATTATTGTCACACTATTTTAAAATGTGTTGATAAAATTCAATAGTCTCGGATCATCATTCTATTCCCTTGTTATCCCCACTCGACCTAGCTACACTTTTACTACCTGAAAGGAATTATGAAGCAAAAGGGTGAGCACAAATAGTCCAGTAAAGAATATCATGACTTAAGATAATAAAATTATCAATAGCTTTCATAAGTAATAAATCAGATATTTAAAACATATGGTAGATGATAAAAGTTTTCAACCATAATTTCAGTTGAATCCACAATCCATTAGAAGAGTCAAGTAGAACATAATTTTTACTATCTCCTCTAAATTAAAAGTCCATCATTTATATTTTATTCTTTTAATACTCATCAATAATTCTTTGTTGTACCCAAGATAAAGAGAACTTTGATCACCTGTGTAAGACCCCGAATTTTATGAAATAAAAGTATTCAATTTTTCTATTTAGTAAATGGTTAAATTGATAAAAGTTAAAGTTAAGGGTGATATATGAATTTTTTTCAAAATACGCAAGTGGTTATAAAGTATTCATTATTGTCGGGGAATATTCGTTTGGTCGTGAAATATTCTTTCCATCGGGAAATATTCGTACGACGGCGTAGCCATTTGTGGGCCCCATAACAGAATAACTGTCGGATGAAGAAAATGACAAAATTAAGTTTTTATAAATAACGGCGTAATCATTACCGTTAACACTATTAGAATACCCGGTGGTTAAAATACAGTAATACGCGTGTTTGCACAGTAGCACGCGGTTTTACACAGTATTTTTGAATTATTGATCCTTACATAAAAAGGCACTACTCAATAATTGTTACAGTAATTACTGTTCAATATTTTATATTATTGACTCAATAATTGCTACGTTGATATTTTATATTATTGTTGTTTCAATAATTGTCACTGCACAGTATTTTCCATTATCAGATCAATAATTCATATTATTTGAATAATATTATTAGATAACATTATTGGCAATGTCTAGAAAGTTCTGTCTAAGGAGAGGTTTGGTCACCTAATTGCGCGCCAGTAAGGAGAAATTCTTATTGGAAAGCCCCCTCTTTCCTGGGAACGGCCTGGTTGTCATAAATGTGATTCTGTAATATTATTTGTGAATAATTAATTATTGATGCATGTGATAAGGAAATATTTATTTTATGCAGATATAAATGATGGATTTATTTATGTGGTTATAAATGAAGGAATTAATGTTGAGGTGTTTTATCTGTATTTTTGTCGGAACGGAGGTATTGAAAATCAAATTAGGGGTTTTTGAGATATTTTACGAGGGTTATAATTTTTAATCCGACCGTTGGATCGTGTTAATATTTGGATATGTTACACATATATAAGTTGAGTATATGTCCACAAATTTTGAACCGTTAAAAATGAACGTATGTTTTGTTATGAATTTTACGAGATGACTGGTTCAGAAATTGTTGAATTTTCGGAGTTAATCATTTTGGTGGAAAATTCTAGAATTAGTGGACCCCACTCTTGGTTGGTGAAGAAATGTGCTAAATTTTATTTCAAATGTGGTGGGTGGGAATAGTAGCAGGTAAAGCTATCAGGTTGCAAGTCAAGTCTGCTAAAATTTTCCTATAAATAGAGGGCTAAGTTAGAATTGAAAATCACACCAGAAACATAAGCTTTCTCTCTTTCTCTCTCTATATTATGAAGCATATTTTGTGAGTATTTAGATACTTTGAGAGTTGCTATTCAGTGCAAATTTCCTTCGGCTTCGCATTCCAGTCAGAAATACTGCACTTTTGAGGTAAGGGATTTTAAGGGTTGTTATATTTTCCAGTTTCGTAATTTTTCTGACCTTCAAAAATTCTGGAAAAATTTAAAATGATACTTTGATGAGTTTTCTTGATTGTGTCCAAAAATGGTGATTTTTGGATGTATAGATTGAGAGTTATGAATTTTATGAGAAAAGACTATTTTAAAAGTAACCGCTTATAATTCCTTGTGGTTAACTCCAAAATTGATGAAATTTTTATTGGGAGTACATGTATATGATAGAAGTATACTCTTTAAATTTCAGAATTTTTAGATAAAAGTACAATTTTTGATAAATGTCTAAATATTCGGCTGTTTTGGCCATATGAAAAATAGTAAGTGACTTTTAAAAATTCTGAGAAAAATATATGTTCACTATGGGACTATATTATGCTAAATCCCAGAGAAAAAAATTTTTTGGAACTGATTTGATATTTTTCATGAAAATGGTCTAGTTATGAGTAAATGAATTAAATATGTTTTGTGAAGTAAGAAAATTAGAAAATATGATTTTATGACTTGAGAATCCTATATGAGGTATATGCAGATTTTTGATGAGGGTTTATATTATTGGTGATAAAATCTTATGAGTTTGGCATTTTAGAATGATTAAATGCATTATTTAGTAAAGTGTAAACAATTTAAATAAATTGTTTATAAGCTTAAGAAATATTATTCTTTCAATATCATTATACCGAAATACTGGTATGGATTTTATTGTAGAATTTCTATCTTTTCGTGCCGTGTTTACTATTCATGAGTTACTATTCACGAGTTACTATTCATGAGTAGTACTATTCACGAGTTATTATTCACAGAAAAATTGATTTCTTTTTCTGACCAAATTATAGTTGATTTATAAATATTACTCTTGAGATTAAATGTATATGTTGATTATATTAATTTTATTATCATATATAATATTTTTATAACTCTGGTGTTGAATTTCACTTTCACTTGAGTGTAAAGATGGGTAAATTATTGGTATGATCGTGACTGAGGAATATCTTTTGCCTGTAGTGCAAAGATGAATTGTTAACTGGTATGATCATGACCATTGAATTTATAATTGAATATCTTTAGCTTAAGTGTAAAGATGAATTGATTAATATGGTTATAATTATTGTTTATATAAATTCTGAAATGATTATATATTTCTTTGAGATATGAATGTCTTTGTCCAGTAGTGCAAAGATGAATTATTGATGAATATATTTGGCTCGTAATGCAAAGATGACTTGTTGTTGAATATCTTTGGCCTATAGTGCAAAGATGAGTTGTTGATGAATATCTTCGGCTCGTAATGCAAAGATGACCTGTTGTTGAATATCTTTTGCCTGCAGTACAAAGATGGTCTGTTGATGAATATCTTTGGCCCGTAGTGCAAAGATGAAATTGTTAGTATGATTATAAACAGGAACTGTGATTTGGTATAACCATGATCTTTGATGTTTCAGGTAAAGACATGCGATGAAAATTATCTTCGTCCTGGGTACGAAGAGGAATTTAGAATCACAATTATGATTATGAGATATTCATATGATTGTGGAAAGGAACTGTTGATTGATGTTACAGGGATAAAACATTGTTGATGGATTTTTAACATGGAGAAGATAATAGATTTTATAGTCTATTTGACTCTTCTAATAGATTGCTCGTTCCGCCGCAACTATGGTTGAAATTTTTTATCATCTACCATATGTTCTAAATCTCTGATTTATTACTGTTGAAGGCTATTGATAATTTATTTATATTTAGTCATGATATTCTTTACTGGGCTAGTTGTGCTTATCCTTTTGCTTCACAATTCCTTTCAGGTAATAAGAGTGTAGCTGGGTCGAGCGGGGGTAACAAGGGAATAGAACGGTGGTCTCTAGCTGTGGAGTTCTCCCTAAGCAGTATAGAAAAGTTCATTTAGTAGTTATATTTGGTGAATCCAATAGGGTAAGGCGTACCCAAAGTTGGAAGGGTGTTATGTCACTATCATACAAGATGTCTAATGACATACAACCTCGTGTCATCATAAGACAGGGTTGTGCTCATCCACTTGCTGAGTATCTTTACGAGCACTACCTATATAATCTTGGTATTTGTTTGAAGTATAATTTTTGATTAAAGATAGTGGAGATAATGATAAGTCAAGAGAAGACTCACCATTGGGAAGAATATGATAGTAATCTTCTCGTTTTTTTTGGGGGTCTATTGGGTCAACCAAGGATAATTTTGTGGCCATATGATATCTATCATAACCTAGACGCATGGCCTCCCATGTACGAAAGTTTTCTTGAGCACTTCCCAAATATTCTAATTTCTAAAACAGTTTTTGACTATACCGTTATGTAAGGTGTCATTGTGAGGTGATGTTCACGGTTGGGACATGAGTCACATTTGGTATATATTTGTATCCAAACTCACACAATATGTGTTGTTGTATTTTGCACGAAAATTATTGTAATAAAATTATAGTTATTTTCTGTACCATGTATTTGGCGACTCAGAATAGGTTGGATGGAATGGACCTATTTTGGGGTTGTCACAGTTGGTATCAGAGCTTAGGGATATGGTCTCTGGCGGAGATCGGGAAATAGAACTAAGAGGGGAGAGATGAGTAAATCCTTCGCTAGTGTGTCCTACCTAAGCTTATTTGTTGGTCAGTCATAATATCAGGATATTATGTGATATGTTAATTTGTTCAATTAACCCTTGGTTTGAAGCTGTATTCTAGAATGATATCTGAAATACAGGAGATGAGTAATGGAGAAATCATGATGACAGGGAAGATGGAATCTGAAATGAAAGCAAGGTATTCTCAACTCTTTGAAATACCAAGTACGTAAATTTCGAGGACGAAATTTTATAAGGATGGGAGATTGTAAGACCCCGAATTTTATGAAATAAAAGTATTCAATTTTTCTATTCAGTAAATGGTTAAATTGATAAAAGTTAAAGTTAAGGGTGATATATGAATTTTTTTCAAAATACGCAAGTGGTTATAAAGTATTCATTATTGTCGGGGAATATTCGTTTGGTCGTGGAATTTTCTTTCTGTCGGGGAATATTCGTACGACGGCGTAGCCATTTGTGGGCCCCATAACTGAATAACTGTCGGATGAAGAAAACGACAAACTTAAGTTTTTATAAATAACGGCGTAAGCGTTACCGTTAACACTGTTAGAATACCCGGTGGTTAAAATACAATAATACGCGTGTTTGCACAGTAGCACGCGGTTTTACACAGTATTTTTGAATTATTGATCCTTACATAAAAAGGCACTAATCAATAATTGTTACAGTAATTACTGTTCAATATTTTATATTATTAATTCAATAATTGTTACGTTGATATTTTATATTATTGCTGTTTCAATAATTGTCACTGCACAGTATTTCCCATTATCAGATCAATAATTCATATTATTTGAATAATATTATTAGATAACATTATTGGCAATGTCTAGAAAGTTCTGTCTAAAGAGAGGTTTGGTCACCTAATTGCGCACCAGTAAGGAGAAATTCTTATTGGAAAGCCCCCTCTTTCCTGGGAACGGTCTGGTTGTCATAAATGTGATTCTGTAATATTATTTGTGAATAATTAATTATTGATTCATATGATAAGGAAATATTTATTTTATGTGGATATAAATGATGAATTTATTTATGTGGTTATAAATGAAGGAATTAATGTTGAGGTGTTTTATCTGTATTTTTGTCGGAACGGAGGTATTGAAATACAAATTAGGGTTTTTGAGATATTTTGCGAGGGTTATAATTTTTAATCCGACCGTTGGATCGTGGTAATATTTGGATATGTTATACATATATAAGTTGAGTATATGTCCACAAATTTTGAACCGTTAAAAATGAACGTATGATTTGTTATGAATTTTACGAGATGACTGGTTCAGAAATTGTTGAATTTTCGGAGTTAATCATTTTGGTGGAAAATTCTAGAATTGGTGGGCCCCACTCTTGGTTGGTGAAGAAATGTGCTGAATTTTATTTCAAATGTGGTGGGTGAGAATAGTAGCAGGTAAAGCCATCAGGTTGCAGGTCAAGTCTGCTAAAATTTTCTTATAAATAGAGGGCTAAGTTAAAATTGAAAATCACACCAGAAACATAAGCTTTCTCTCTTTCTCTCTCTATATTATGAAGCATATTTTGTGAGTATTTAGATACTTTGAGAGTTGCTATTCAGTGCAAGTTTCCTTCGGCTTTGCATTCCAGTCAGAAATACTGCACTTTTGAGGTAAGGGATAGTAAGGGATTTTAAGGGTTGTTATATGTTCCAGTTTCGTAATTTTTCTGACCTTCAAAAATTCTGAAAAAAATTAAAATGATATTTTGATGAGTTTTCTTGATTGTGTCCAAAAATGGTGATTTTTGGATGTATAGATTGAGAGTTATGAATTTTATGAGAAAAGACTATTTTAAAAGTAACCGCTTATAATTCCTTGTGGTTAACTCCAAAATTGATGAAATTTTTATTGGGAGTACATGTATATGATAGAAGTATACTCTGTAAATTTTAGAATTTTTAGATAAAAGTACAATTTTTGATAAATGTCTAAATATTCGGCTGTTTTGGCCATATGAAAAATAGTAAGTGACTTTAAAAATTCTGAGAAAAATATATGTTCACTATGGGACTATATTATGCTAAATCCTAGAAAAAAAAATATTTTTGGAACTGATTTGGTATTTTTCATGAAAATAGTCTAGTTATGAGTAAATGAATTAAATATGTTTTGTGAAGTAAGAAAATTAAAAAATAGGATTTTATGACTTGAGAATCCTATATGAGATATATGCAGATTTTTGATGAGGGTTTATATTATTGGTGATAAAATCTTATGAGTTTGGCATTTTAGAATGATTAAATGCATTATTTAGTAAAGTGTAAACAATTTAAATAAATTGTTTATAAGCTTAAGAAATATTATTCTTTCAATATCATTATACCGAAATACTGGTATGGATTTTATTGTGGAATTTCTACCTTTTTGTGTCGTGTTTACTATTCATGAGTTACTATTCACGAGTTACTAATCATGAGTTACTATTCACGAGTTACTATTCACAGAAAAATTGGTTTCTTTTTCTGACCAAATTATAGTTGATTTATGAATATTACTCTTGAGATTAAATCTATATGTTGATTATATTGATTTTATTATCATATATAATATTTTTATAACCCTGGTGTTGAATTTCTCTTTCACTTGAGTGTAAAGATGGGTAAATTATTGGTATGATCGTGACTGAGGAATATCTTTGGCCTGTAGTGCAAAGATGAATTGTTAACTGGTATGATCATGACCATTGAATTTATAATTGAATATCTTTAGCTTAAGTGTAAAGATGAATTGATTAATATGGTTATAATTATTGTTTATATAAATTCTGAAATGATTATATATTTCTTTGAGATATGAATGTCTTTGTCCCGTAGTGCAAAGATGAATTATTGATGAATATATTTGGCTCGTAATGCAAAGATGACTTGTTAAATATCTTTGGCCTATAGTACAAAGATGAGTTGTTGATGAATATCTTCGGCTCGTAATGCAAAGATGACCTGTTGTTGAATATCTTTTGCCTGCAGTACAAAGATGGTCTGTTGATGAATATCTTTGGCCCGTAGTGCAAAGATGAAATTGTTAGTATGATTATAAACAGGAACTGTGATTTGGTATAACCATGATCTTTGATGTTTCAGGTAAAGACATGCGATGAAAATTATCTTCGTCCTGGGTACGAAGAGGAATTTAGAATCACAATTATGATTATGAGATATTCATATGATTGTGGAAAGGAACTGTTGATTGATGTTACAGGGATAAAACATTGTTGATGGATTTTTAACATGGAGAAGATAATAGATTTTATAGTCTATTTGACTCTTCTAATAGATTGCTCGTTCCGCCGCAACTATGGTTGAAATTTTTTATCATCTACCATATGTTCTAAATCTCTGATTTATTACTGTTGAAGGCTATTGATAATTTATTTATATTTAGTCATGATATTCTTTACTGGGCTAGTTGTGCTTACCCTTTTGCTTCACAATTCCTTTCAGGTAATAAGAGTGTAGCTGGGTCGAGCGGGGGTAACAAGGGAATAGAACGGTGGTCTCTAGCTGTGGAGTTCTCCCTAAGCAGTATAGAAAAGTTCATTTAGTAGTTATATTTGGTGAATCCAATAGGGTAAGGCGTACCCAAAGTTGGAAGGGTGTTTTGTTACTATCATACAAGATGTCTAATGACATACAACCTCGTGTCATCATAAGACAGGGTTGTGCTCATCCACTTGCTGAGTATCTTTACGAGCACTACCTATATAATCTTGGTATTTGTTTGAAGTATAATTTTTGATTAAAGATAGTGGAGATAATGATAAGTCAAGAGAAGACTCACCATTGGGAAGAATATGATAGTAATCTTCTCGTTTTTTTTGGGGTCTATTGGGTCAACCAAGGATAATTTTGTGGCCATATGATATCTATCATAACCTAGACGCATGGCCTCCCATGTACGAAAGTTTTCTTGAGCACTTCCCAAATATTCTAATTTCTAAAACAGTTTTTGACTATACCGTTATGTAAGGTGTCATTGTGAGGTGATGTTCACGGTTGGGACATGAGTCACATTTGGTATATATTTGTATCCAAACTCACACAATATGTGTTGTTGTATTTTGCACGAAAATTATTGTAATAAAATTATAGTTATTTTCTGTACCATGTATTTGGCGACTCAGAATAGGTTGGATGGAATGGACCTATTTTGGGGTTGTCACAGTTGGTATCAGAGCTTAGGGATATGGTCTCTGGCGGAGATCGGGAAATAGAACTAAGAGGGAGAGATGAGTAAATCCTTCGCTAGTGTGTCCTACCTAAGCTTATTTGTTGGTCAGTCATAATATCAGGATATTATGTGATATGTTAATTTGTTCAATTAACCCTTGGTTTGAAGCTGTATTCTAGAATGATATCTGAAATACAGGAGATGAGTAATGGAGAAATCATGATGACAGGGAAGATGGAATCTGAAATGAAAGCAAGGTATTCTCAACTCTTTGAAATACCAAGTACGTAAATTTCGAGGACGAAATTTTATAAGGATGGGAGATTGTAAGACCCCGAATTTTATGAAATAAAAGTATTCAATTTTTCTATTCAGTAAATGGTTAAATTGATAAAAGTTAAAGTTAAGGGTGATATATGAATTTTTTTCAAAATACGCAAGTGGTTATAAAGTATTCATTATTATCGGGGAATATTCGTTTGGTCGTGGAATTTTCTTTCTGTCGGGGAATATTCGTACGACGGCGTAGCCATTTGTGGGCCCCATAACAGAATAACTGTCGGATGAAGAAAACGACAAAATTACGTTTTTATAAATAACGGCGTAAGCGTTACCGTTAACACTGTTAGAATACCCGGTGGTTAAAATACAGTAATACGCGTGTTTGCACAGTAGCACGCGGTTTTACACAGTATTTTTGAATTATTGATCCTTACAGAAAAAGGCACTAATCAATAATTGTTACAGTAATTACTGTTCAATATTTTATATTATTGATTCAATAATTGTTACGTTGATATTTTATATTATTGTTGTTTCAATAATTGTCACTGCACAGTATTTCCCATTATCAGATCAATAATTCATATTATATGAATAATATTATTAGATAACATTATTGACAATGTCTAGAAAGTTCTGTCTAAAGAGAGGTTTGGTCACCTAATTGCGCACCAGTAAGGAGAAATTCTTATTGGAAAGCCCCCTCTTTCCTGGGAACGGTCTAGTTGTCATAAATGTGATTCTGTAATATTATTTGTGAATAATTAATTATTGATTCATATGATAAGGAAATATTTATTTTATGTGGATATAAATGATGAATTTATTTATGTGGTTATAAATGAAGGAATTAATGTTGAGGTGTTTTATCTGTATTTTTGTCGGAACGGAGGTATTGAAATACAAATTAGGGTTTTTGAGATATTTTGCGAGAGTTATAATTTTTAATCCGACCGTTGGATCGTGGTAATATTTGGATATGTTATACATATATAAGTTGAGTATATGTCCACAAATTTTGAACCGTTAAAAATGAACGTATGATTTGTTATGAATTTTACGAGATGACTGGTTCAGAAATTGTTGAATTTTCGGAGTTAATCATTTTGGTGGAAAATTCTAGAATTGGTGGGCCCCACTCTTGGTTGATGAAGAAATGTGCTGAATTTTATTTCAAATGTGGTGGGTGGGAATAGTAGCAGGTAAAGCCATCAGGTTGCAGGTCAAGTCTGCTAAAATTTTCCTATAAATAGAGGGCTAAGTTAGAATTGAAAATCACACCAGAAACATAAGCTTTCTCTCTTTCTCTCTCTATATTATGAAGCATATTTTGTGAGTATTTAGATACTTTGAGAGTTGCTATTCAGTGCAAGTTTCCTTCGGCTTTGCATTCCAGTCAGAAATACTGCACTTTTGAGGTAAGGGATAGTAAGGGATTTTAAGGGTTGTTATATGTTCCAGTTTTGTAATTTTTCTGACCTTCAAAAATTCTGAAAAAAATTAAAATGATATTTTGATGAGTTTTCTTGATTGTGTCCAAAAATGGTGATTTTTGGATGTATAGATTGAGAGTTATGAATTTTATGAGAAAAGACTATTTTAAAAGTAACCGCTTATAATTCCTTGTGGTTAACTCCAAAATTGATGAAATTTTTATTGGGAGTACATGTATATGATAGAAGTATACTCTGTAAATTTTAGAATTTTTAGATAAAAGTACAATTTTTGATAAATGTCTAAATATTCGGCTGTTTTGGCCATATGAAAAATAGTAAGTGACTTTAAAAATTCTGAGAAAAATATATGTTCACTATGGGACTATATTATGCTAAATCCTAGAAAAAAAAATATTTTTGGAACTGATTTGGTATTTTTCATGAAAATAGTCTAGTTATGAGTAAATGAATTAAATATGTTTTGTGAAGTAAGAAAATTAAAAAATAGGATTTTATGACTTGAGAATCCTATATGAGATATATGCAGATTTTTGATGAGGGTTTATATTATTGGTGATAAAATCTTATGAGTTTGGCATTTTAGAATGATTAAATGCATTATTTAGTAAAGTGTAAACAATTTAAATAAATTGTTTATAAGCTTAAGAAATATTATTCTTTCAATATCATTATACCGAAATACTGGTATGGATTTTATTGTGGAATTTCTACCTTTTTGTGTCGTGTTTACTATTCATGAGTTACTATTCACGAGTTACTAATCATGAGTTACTATTCACGAGTTACTATTCACAGAAAAATTGGTTTCTTTTTCTGACCAAATTATAGTTGATTTATGAATATTACTCTTGAGATTAAATCTATATGTTGATTATATTGATTTTATTATCATATATAATATTTTTATAACCCTGGTGTTGAATTTCTCTTTCACTTGAGTGTAAAGATGGGTAAATTATTGGTATGATCGTGACTGAGGAATATCTTTGGCCTGTAGTGCAAAGATGAATTGTTAACTGGTATGATCATGACCATTGAATTTATAATTGAATATCTTTAGCTTAAGTGTAAAGATGAATTTATAATTGAATATCTTTAGCTTAAGTGTAAAGATGAATTGATGTTACATGGATAAAACATTGTTGATGGATTTTTAACATGGAGAAGATAATAGACTTTATAGTCTATTTGACTCTTCTAATGGATTGCTCGTTCCGCTGCAACTATGGTTGAAAATTTTTATCATCTACCATATGTTCTAAATCTCTGATTTATTACTATTGAAGGCTATTGATAATTTATTTATCTTTAGTCATGATATTCTTTATTGGGCTAGTTGAGCTCACCCTTTTGCTTCACAATTCCTTTTAGGTAATAAGAGTGTAGCTGGGTCGAGCGGGGGTAACAAGGGAATAGAACGGTGGTCTCTAGCTGTGGAGTTCTCCCTAAGCAGTATAGAAAAGTTCATTTAGTAGTTATATTTGGTGAATCCAATAGGGTAAGGCGTACCCAAAGTTGGAAGGGTGTTTTGTCACTATCATACAAGATGTCTAATGACATACAACCTCGTGTTATCATAAGACAGTGTTGTGCTCATCCACTTGCTGAGTATCTTTACGAGCACTACCTATATAATCTTGGTGTTTGTTTGAAGAATAATTTTCGATTAAAGATAGTGGAGATAATGATAAGTCAAGAGAAGACTCACCATTGAGAAGAATATGATAGTAATCTTCTCGTTTTTCTTTGGGGTCTATTGGGTCAACCAAGGATAATACCTGAATGAATAGTATTCGAATGAATAATACCCCATCAAAGTACCCCGAATGAATAGTATCCCAACGTGAATAATACCCCAACATGAATAGATTAGAACTATTGAAGCAATACTTATCATAGTAAGTTTAAATTTAGGAATATGAAATGAAATAATATACGAAACTGCAAATGGATTTTTACCTGCCATGTGGTAATCCGCACAGAAAAATCATTTCCACAATTTAATAAAGAATGAATACGAAGGATTATTCACCAGGCATGTGGTAATCCACGTAGAAAGGTTATTTTCATAGATTAATATGGAATAGAATGACAACCCTTATGAGTATGAAGAAAATGACATCCTTTACGAATATGAAATAAATAATACCCCTTACCTTAGTACGAGATTGAATACTGCAATAGTGTAGTAGCATAATACTCTTCTTCTTTCTCTCTTATTCTCTCTATCGTTTCTCTCTCTATAGTTTTAGTGAATTGGTGAAGAACTAACGAACTTAACTTTCTATTTATAGGAAAACATAGTTTCGATATTTGCACGTTATGGTCTAGGCTTATTAGAGTTTGGTACCTAGGTTAATTATACTTTAGTACTTCATTAATTGCACCTTAGTTCCTTAATGACATCATCATGATGTAATCATCTTTGTGTTTCTTTAAGGATGATGTAATGCTTACATCATGCTTGCATCATCTCTTTTCTAATTGGTTGATTTAAGTTCACATGGATTAGTCTAATTATTATACTTTCGTACCCCTAAAGTTTTCCAAGTTCGCATTATTTCCCCTTAAATTTTGTAATTCACTTATCTTTAATGAAAAAAATATTTAATCTATTCAATATTTATTCACCATTAATATTATAACTCATAATATTGACAATCAGATCGTTCCCAGCTGGAAAGAGGGGGCTTTCCGATAAGGATTTCTTTTTACTGGTGCACAATTAGATAACCTAACCCGTTTTCTCGATAGAACTTTCTAGACATTGTCAATATTGCTTATCTAATAATATCCTTCCAATAATATGAGTTACTATGTCATGACAATTATTGATTTAATAATATAAAATATTATGCAGATGCTACTATGACAATAATTGAATCAATAATATGAGATAGTATGCAACAACAACTGTGATAATTATCAGAGATACTGTGCAATACCGTGTGCTACTGTGCAACAACGCGTATTACTGTACTTTTATCACCGAATATTTCAACAGTTTAACGGTAAAATTCTTTCCTTTATTTTTAAATAAAGGTTATTTTTGTCCCTTTATATATCCGATAATTATTCCGTTGTGAGATCCACCAATGATTACGCCATTGTACGAATATTGCCTGTCAAAAAGAATATTTCCCGAGCAAACGAATATTTTATGACAACTTACTTACTTTATAAAATTTGCACATATCACCCATAACTATAGCATTTATTAAATTATCACCTTACTATTTAGAATAATATTTATAAAAAAATTAAATACTTTTATTTCATAAAATTTTGGGTCTTACTCCCTTCCTCTTCTCGTCATTCATATTTTGATCTTCCTCTTGCCCTTGCCAATACCTCTTGGAGGAATAACGCTAGTTCTGACTGTGACACCCCCAAAATAAGTATACACAACCGATTTTAAGTCGCCAAATATATGGTACAAAATTTAAATACAAACTTCACTAATACAATACGACAAATGTAAGCTGAGAGTTTTAACACGAATATTGTCTCGTAGATAATATCCAAACTCAAATAGAGTCCTCATTATAATTATTATCACACTATTTTATATAATAGGGAGGACTACAATAGCCACCATCTAGGACCATCACCCCGTTCCCCGACTAGTTCCAACTATATTCTTATTTCCTGAAGAGAACAATAAAAGCAAAGGGTGAGCTCAACTAGCCTAGTAAAAAAATATTATGACTAAGATAATGCAGAATAAATTATTGTTAGCCTTCAACAGAGTTAAACTGATAGAATACAATAGACAACAAGTTTAACTGCATCAAAATAAATAATCCATTAGAAGAGTCAATTAGGGCATGATATCTACTATCTTCTATGATTTAAAAGTTCATCATCAATATTTTATCGCTGTAACACAGTTCAATAAATAATCCACATCATTGAAGTATCTATGCACTACGGGCTAAGGATATTCATTATTATCACATCCATGACTTATCCATGCAATACTGGTCAAGGATATTCGTTAGTATCACGAATGGTTATGATCATGCCAACAACTGTCCATCAATACACTACGGACCAATAATGACTTTTACCACATCATATGTAATATTACGGTTCATGATAATACCGATACATAATTCTTGGTCATAATCATACCAATCAACAGTCCATCTATGCACTACGAGCCAAAGATGAATTTCATCACAATATAAGCATGAGGATGATGATAATGTTATAAACATCAATCAAACAAAATCAAGGACAAATATTAAAGATTTTTAATTTATCCAGAGTTTAAAAATGTCCAAATTTTCAACATGATTATTGCTTTGTGGGGTAAAATTTAAGAATAATATTCGTGTATCAAAAATAATTTGGACAGAAAAGAATCAATTTTTTGTCGTGAATAGTACTCGAGTGAATAGTACCCTGTGAATAGTACTTCGTGAATAGTACCCCATGAATAGTACTTCGTGAATAGTATCTCGTAAATAGTACTTCAGCATGAAAAGATTAAAATTTAACAAGAATGTTCCGAAAATATTCTTGTGAAAAGATACTCGATGAAGCGCAAATTTCAAAGATATTCTACTAATTTCAAAGAGTATAGAAGCAATACTTAACAAAAATAAGTGCAGAATTCAGAATCTGAAACGAAATAATATTACTTACATACTACAGAGTATGGAAGAAAATATTATTTCTTACTAATATTGAACAAAAATAATATCCCTTACCTTAAAAGGAAAGTACTTCTGGATGGTATACCGAGGATATTCTTGAAGAAAACAACTGTTTTCTACACTCAAAGCTTCCTTAAACTTAAAAGGAATACGCTCAATATTATAGAAGAAGAATTCTCTGATTCTGGATTGATTTTCAATTCTAAACTAAGCATCCTATTTATAGGAGAATGGCAGGGTACTATTTAGAAAAAATCATGGACTACATAGTTGGAGAATTAACGAGTTTCAATTTATCAGCGTTCTCTTTTGCAGGTGTTGGCCAATGAGAAACACCAATTTGGAGGCATTTACCAATGAGGGAATACCCCCATTCATAGGTTACCAAATAGTAGTAGCATTATTGGAAAGTTTAGCCAATAAGCTTCAATCCTGCCAATTTAAATAGGTTACCTTCTTTGAAGGTAATTGAGGGCTATCCCTTTCACAATTCAATTCGCCCATTTACAAAATCAAATAGAATAAATACCAATTTAGCAAGATAATTGTACAAACATCTTTCATTTATCAATTATTTTTCTTATCTTTAATCAACACGAATTTATTCATCATTCATTTTATAACTCACAATATTAACAACCAGATTATTCCTAAGAAATAGGGGACTTATCCTTATTGGCGCGTAATTAGGTGACCAAACCCCTTTCCTCGACAGAACTTTCTAGAAATTGTCAATAATGCAAATAATAATATGAATAACTTTGTCGTCTTAATTATTGATTTAATAATATAAAATATTATGCAGATGATACTGTGACAATAATTGAATCAATAATATGAGATACTATGCATCAACTATTGTGGTAATTATTGAATAAAATTGAGTGACTTCTCATGTAAGCATCAATAATCAAAGATATTGTACAATACCGTGTGCTACTATGCAACCACGCGTATTACTGTACTTTTATCACATGGTATTTAAATAGTTAACGGTAAAACTTTTGTCGTTATTTTTATAAAATATTATTTCTGTCGTTTTCTAACTCTGACAATAATTTCGTTGTGGGGTTCACCAATGATTATGCCGTCGTACAAATATTCCCTGAGAAAAAGAATATTCCCTGACCAAACGAATATTTTATGACAACTTGCTTATTTTGTAAAATTTGTAAATATTACCCACAACTATAACGTTATATCAAACCCACACCTTATTATTCAAAAAAATATTTTGAAAAAATTAAATTTTTATTCATAAAAGTTGGGGTCTTACAACCTCCCCTTCTTATGAAATTTTATCCTCGAAATTGGGGTACGTACCTGGAATGTCGAAGAGGTGAGGATACCTTGATTTTATTTTATATTCTAACTCCTAGGTCATTTCCTCAACATCATGGTTTCTCCATAAAATTTTGACTTAAGGTATAACCTTTGAGCGTAGAATATATTCCTTCGTATCCAAGATTTTAACAGGTACCTCTTCATACATTAAATCTTTCGCTATCTCGTCTGGTTCTAATTCAATAATGTGGTTCTGGTCTTCCACATATTTACGCAACATAGATATGTGAAAATGTTATGAACACGTGCGAGACATACCTGGCGGTAAGGCGAGTCTATAGGCTACAATTCCTACTCGATCGAGGATTTTAAATGGGCCAATGAATCGAGAATTGAGCTTTTCTCTCTTTCTAAATCTCGTAACTCCTTTCCATGGAGCAACATGTAACAACAAATGATCTCCAACATTGAATTCCATGTCCCTTCGATGAAGATCAACATAACTCTTTTGTCGATCTTGTGAGGTTTTTATACGTTGCCGGATCATTTGAATCTTTTCCGTAGTCATGCGTACCAATTATGGTTCCAACAATGTTACTTCACCCACCTCGTCCCAGCATACTAGAGAACGACACTTGCATCCATATAACGCCTCGAATGGAGCCATGCCTATACTTGCTTGATAACTGTTGTTGTAGGAAAATTCTACTAATGGCAAGAACTTATCCTAACTTCCTTTGAAGTCAAGGACACAGAGTCTTAATAGATCTTCAAGAGTTTGAATAGTCCTCTCCGACTGCCTGTCCGTCTGAGGATGATATGTAGAATTGAATCGTTCCGTGCCCATAGCTTTCTGCAAACTGACCCAAAACCGTGAAGTGAATCTTAGGTTTCGATAAGAAACTATGGATACTAGCATACCATGAAGTCTTACAATCTCATTTATGTATATACGAGCAAGACGTTCAAGTGAATAAGTTTCTCGTATAGGTAAGAAATGATCAGACTTGGTTAATATATCAATAATGACCCAAATTGCATCCATACCTTGAGAAACCTTGGGAAGACCTATAACGAAATACATGGTAATGTGCTCCCACTTCTATTCTGGAATTTTAAGTGGTCGCAATTGACCTTTTGGCACTTAATGCTCCGCCTTGACAAGTTAACAAGTTAAACACCTTGAGATAAACTCCACTATCTCTCTATTCATATTGCTCCACCAAAATATATGTCAAAGATCACGATACATTTTGGTACTTCCAATATGGATTGCAAACGGTGTGTTGTGCGCCTCCATCATGATTTTATACTTTAAATTTGAGTTATTAGGAACATAAAGTCTAGAGTTGACTTGAAGTATTCCTTCTTCATCGATTCTTGCTTTCGGGATAGCACATTCTTGTACTTTCTTCCTCATACGCATTAGCTCCAGGTATGTAGCTTGAGCAACTTTAACTTTTTCGATTAAAGTCGGTTCTACTCGTATATTTAACATCATCACGTGGATCCCTGGAGTCTTTAACTATATCTCCATCCTTTGTAAGTCATATAAAATGGGCCTTTGCGTTGATAATATTACACTCGTACCCGCATATGATCTTCTACTCAATGTGTCAGCTACCACGTTCACTTTTCTAGGATGGTATTGAATGGTATGATCGTAATCTTTCAACATCTCAAGCCAATGTTATTGCCATATGTTGAGCTCATTTTGGGTGAAGAAATATTTGAGGCTTTTATGATCTGTATAGATTTTCACTTTCTCCCCATACAGGTAATGTCTCCAGATCTTTAATGCAAAAACGACTGCTACCAGCTCTGGATCATGAGTAAGATACTTTTTCTCATATTCTTTGAGTTGACGTGAGGCATACGCTATGAATTTTCTATATTGCATGAGAGCACATCCTAACCCTCTGCCTGAAGCATCGCTGTAGATGAAAAATCCCTCTGATCCAGATGGTATTGTCAGAACAGGTTCTGAAATGAGTCTCTTCTTGAGTTCTTGAAAATTCTTCTCACATTCCTCGCTCCAACCGAATTTTGTATCTTTTTGAGTCAGCTGAGTTAATGGAGTAGCGATTCGAGAAAATCCTTCCATGAATCTCCGATAATAATCAACTAAGCCCAAAAAGCTACGTACTTCGGTTATAGACTTAGGTTGCTCCCAACTTTGTATTGCTTCAATCTTCGTCGGGTCAATAGATATTTCATGATTTGATATCACGTGTCTAAGGAATGCTACTTCCTTAAGCCATAACTCGCATTTTTTTAACTTGGCATATAACTTGTTTTCACGAAACTTTTGGAGTATCAACCTCAAGTGTTGCTCATGTTCTTCACGGCTTTTGGAGTATATGAGGATGTCATTAATAAAGACAACCATTAAATGATCTAAATATTCTTGAATACTTGGTTCATCATATCCATGAAGGTAGCAGGAGCAGTGGTCTATCCAAAAGACATGACTAGGAATTCGTAATGCCCGTACCGAGTTCTAAAAGCATTCTTTAGAATGTCATCAATTTTAATCTTTAACTGATGATATCCGAAATGAAGATCGATCTTTAAAAAGAATTTAGCACCTTGCAACTGGTCAAACAGGTTATCAATGCGAGGCAACATGTACTTATTTTTTACGGTGACATGATTTAACTCCTAATAGTCAATGCAAAGTCGCATACTCCCGTCTTTCTTCTTTACGAATAGAACAGGAGCACCCCAAGGAGACGTACTAGGATGAATGAAACCGATGTCTAACAGTTCTTGCAGTTGGATTTTTAACTCTTGAAGTTCAATAGAGGTCATTCGATATAGAGTTTTAGAAATGGGTTTTGTACCGGGTTCAAGATCAATACAAAATTCGATTTCACGCTCTCGGGGTAGGCCATGTAGTTCTTCAGGGAATACATCAGGGAATTTATTAACAATAAAAATATCATTCAAATCTGACGTATTTTTGTTTAAATCCGTGACATGGGGTAAAAAAGCTTGACATCTATTTTTCAGTAAATGAGTGGCTTTATGGGTTGATATGACAGTGAATGACTTTAGTGGTTTGGTTGCTTGAATTCGCATAATACGTTGGTTAGGAATATGAAAGCTAACAACCTTACGAAAATAATTAATTTTAGCATGATGAGTAGTTAACCAATCAATCCCTAAAATTACATCAAATACAAGTATTTTCAAAGAGATAAGATCGACAGGTAACGTGAGGGTGTCGATTTGAATCAAACAAGATTAATAAATAGTGGATGTAATGAAGATTTCTCCCAACGGAGTTTCAACAGATAAATCAAAGTCTAATTTCTCCGGAGTTAAATTTAAACGTTGAGCGCAAGTAGGAGAAATAAAAGAATGGGTAGAACCAGTATTAAATAAGGTATAGACTTCGTAAGATTTTATGATTAGCTTACCCGTGATAACCTCGTTCGGGTTTCTCGCTTTTTGGGGGGTCACGACAAACGCTCTCACTTGAACTACCGACTTTGACTTATCTGGGAGAGCCTTTGGTGTCACTGTCCCAGCTAGACTTGACTCTGTTGCATAACAAAATCTAGCTAAATGACCTTCCTTTTTGCAATTGTAACACAATTTGGGTTGTTGTGTATAGTTTGTCTGATGTGTCCTTCCTGTCCGTATTTGTAGCATACGACTGGTGGTCGTTCTCCTTCACTGAAAATAGGTGCTGGTGCTGCTGTCTTTCCATCATTATTTAACCTTCTCTTCTTGAAATTTCCACTTCTATTATCTTGGCCAGGATTACCACCGAAGTGGTTACCATTTTTGGCATATTGATTTCCTCCACGTTTGTTGTCACCGCTTCGATGACTACTACCACTGGTATTATCGTTTTGCCGACTGCTATCTTTTGGTTGGGCTGACTTATTATCGCACTCCAATAACTGAGCCCTATTTACAACATCTGAATACAAGCAAAGTTTATGAGAAATAAGGTATTGACATATTTCGGGTTTAAAACCTCTTAGAAACATCCGCGTCATACGGTCCTCATTATCTACCAAATGGGATGCAAACCGGGATAACTCTGCAAACATAGCCTCGTACTACGACACGGTTATATTGTTTTGCTCCAGCTTGATGAATTCCACTTCCTTCATGTGATGAATACTTTCGGGAAAGTACTTGTCGTTGAACAATTCTTGGAGCTTCTCCCAAGACATCTTCAATGCTGCAGGCTGAGTACGTTTTACAGATTCCCGCCAATGATCTGCCTCTCCTCGCAACATGAAGGTGCCAAAGGTAACCTTTTGCTCTTCGGAGCATCCTAAGATATCAAATATCTTGGTGATCTGCTTAATCCACGTCACTGCCTTAAGTGGTTCTGGCTTTCCCAAAATCTCCGGTGGTCCCAGCTCCTTGATTTGCTTAGTGGTGACCATCCGTAAGTTGCTAGTGTTTCCACCTGCATTTTGAACAGGAGTCTGTCTCGCCTGATGTTGCATAAATTGTAGAAAGCTCCTAAACATCCCGTCGTTCATCATTTGGTCGGTGTTATTGTTTACATAAGGATTGTTGCCTTCCTGATACACGTTATCCTAGTTATTGATCATCGGCGACTCAACGGTCTCATGTGCTCCAGTCCTTATTTCAACATTTTCAGATGCCATTTTCAAACACTGCCACAAAATAAGGGTTAATTGACATGCAACATTTTATCCCTATATTCTGACTGACCAATTAAATAAAAATTAAGTTTAGGTTAGTCATACTAGCGAAGGATTTACCCGTCTATCCCCTCCTAGTGCTAGACTCAAATCTTAGCCAGGGATCATATCCCTAAGCTTTGATACCAACTGTGACACCCCCAAAATAGGTATACACAACCCATTCTGAGTCGCCAAATACATGGTATAGAATTTAAATACAAACTTCATTAATACAATACGACAAACATAAGCTGAGAGTTTTAACACGAATATTATCTCGTAGACAATATCCAAACTCAAATAGAGTCCTAATTGCAATTATTATCACACTATTTTATAAAATAGTGAGGACTACTATAGTCACCATTTCAGACCATCACTCTATTCCCTGACAAGTCCCAACTATATTCTCATTTCCTGAAGAGAACAATGAAAGCAAAGGGTGAGATCAACTAGCCTAGTAAAGAATATTATTACTAAGATAATGCAGAATAAATTATTGTTAGCCTTCAACAGAGTTAAACTGATAGAATACAATAGACAACATGTTTAACTGTTGTGGAACAAATAATCCATTAGAAGAGTCAAGTAAAGCATGATATCTACTATCTTCTATGATTTAAAAGTTCATCATAAATATTTTATTACTGTAACACAACTCAATAAATAATCTACATCACTGAATTATCCATGCACTACGGGCCAAGGATATTCATTAGTATCACATCCATAAATTATCCATGCACTACGGGCCAAGGATATTCATTAGTATCACTAATGGTCATGATCATGCCAACAACTATCCATCAATGCACTACGGGCCAATGAGGACTTTTACCACATCATTTGTAACATTACGGGTCATGATTATACCGATACATGGTCATAATCATACCAGTCAACAGTCCATCTATGCACTACGGGCCAAAGATGACTTTCATCATAATATAAGCATGAGGATGATGACAATGATATAAGCATCAATCAAACGAAATTAAGGATAAATGTTAAAGATTTTTAATTTATCCAGAGTTTAAAAATATCTAAATTGTCAACATAATAACTACTTTGTGGAGTAAAATTCAAGAATAATATTCGTGTATCAAAAATAATTTGGATAGAAAAGAATCAATTTTTTATCGTGAATAGTACCCCGGGTGAATAGTACCCGAGTGAATAGTATCCCATAAATAGTACTTCATGAATAGTACTCCATGAATAGTACTTCGTGAATATATAGTATCCCGTGAATAGTACTCCAGCATAAAAAGATTAAAATTTAACAAGAATATTCAGAAAATATTTTTGTGAAAATATTCTCGATGAAAAGCAAATTTCAAGGATATTCTACTAATTTCAAGAAGTATAGAAGCAATACTTAAACAAAATGAGTGTAGAATTCAGAATCTAAAATGAAATAATATTACTTACATACTACAGAGTATAGAAGAAAATATTATTTCTTACGAATATTGAACAAAAATAATATCCCTTACCTTAAAAGGAAAATACTTCTGAATGGTATAGCGGGGATATTCTTGAAGAAAACTTTTACTATTTTCTACACTCAAAGCTTTCTTAAACTCAAAAGGAATACGCTCAATATTATAGAAGAAGAATTCTCTGATTCTGGTGTAATTTTTAATTCTAAACTAAGTATCCTGTTTATAGGAGAATGGCAGGGTACTATTTAGGAAAAATCACGGACTGCACAGTAGGAGAATTCACGGGTTTCAATTTATCAGCGTTCTCTTTTGCAGGTGTTGGCCAATGAGGAACCCCAATTTGGAGGCATTGACCAATGAGGGAATACCCCCATTCATAGGGTACCAAATAGTAGTAGCATTATTGGAGTTTAGCCAATAAGCTTTAATCCTGCCAATTTAAATAGGTTACCTTCTTTGAAGGTAATTGAGTAACCCTTTCACAATTCAATTCGCCCATTTCCAAAATCAAATATAATAAATACCAATTTAACAAGATAATTGTACAAACATCTTCCATTTATCAATTATTATTCTTATCTTTAATCAACACGAACTTATTCATCATTAATATTATAACTCACAATATTAATAACTAGATCATTCCCAGGAAAAGGGGCTTTCCGATAAGGATTTCTCCTTATTGGCGCACAATTAGGTGACCAAACCCCTTTCCTCGACAGAACTTTCTAGACATTATCAATAATATAAATAATAATATGAATAACTTTGTCATCTCAATTATTGATTTAATAATATAAAATATTGTGCAGATGATACTGTGACAATAATGAATCAATAATATGAGATACTATACATCAATTACTGTGGCAATTATTGAATAAAACTGAGTGACTTCTCACGTAGGCAACAATAATCAAAGATACTATACAATACCGTGTGCTACTATGCAACCACACGTATTACTGTACTTTTATCACCGGGTATTTCAACAGTTAACGGTAAAACTTTTACCGTTATTTTTATAAAAAGTTATTTATGTCGTTTTCTAACTCCAACAATAATTTCGTTGTGGGGTCTGTGACGCCCCCAAATTCGGACCGCCACTTGGTCACTCGAATTCGGTTCGTCACGTGCTCAAGGTATTACCATAATAACTAAAATCATACATTCACAACGAAAAATCTAAATTAGAATAATATACAATAATTTATTATAATTATTCTCCCAAGTCTCGCAACCTACAGTTCTTAAAAGATTACATAATAGTATCGAATAAAGACCTATTACATAATCCTACTTAAGTTTAAACATAGTCTTAATACAATATAATAATCTTAAACATAAAAAGGGACAAGCTAGTCGATAGCCTTGCCCTTACCCTTGTATGCTCCAGAGACACCTCCATGTTCTTCCTTAACTGAAAAGTTTTAATTAAGTAAAGATGAGCACAAATTGCCCAGCAAGTAATATACAACAAGGGTGTAGGATGTAATATCACAAGGTTTGAAATATCGAAGTGTCATTTCTAAGATAGTTCAGAGTTTCAGAATAATACCATGAATAATGAATATCAATAATTCTTGGAATAAGAACGATAATTCAATATAAATCAATAGATATATATGAATTCAAAGGCTATCAAGGTATCCGACTGGATAACAATTTATACTGAGCAGTCACTAAGGACTATTGAACATCTACTAGAATTACCGATATTAAACTGATAACCTAAAAGAACCAAGTACTATAGATGATCAGTCTACAATACTTCAAGTTATGCATAACACCACAATAATAAACCACTCATATGTTGGGGTTTCCAACAACATACATTCCCCTTACCATAAGGGTTATTCAACTCAGTTTTCAAGATTTCTGCACCAGTCAATTGGTTTGGACAATTTTTATAAACATGCATATAGTCTAGCCAAATCAAATAGCATAGACACTTTCGCAGTATTCGAGAATAATACTAAGTTCGTCATGATTAATAGTTTTCACAATAGTTTTAGATATACTAGCTCAATTGAACGAATAAATAGGATAACTTGCATTCAATGAGATAAGCTTACGATATTCGTTGAATAAAGGAATGCCAAGGTTTAGGATACTTGCTCAATATAGATTTGCGTAAGGTTAGAGAACTTGCCTCAAGCGTAGTTTACCAAAATATCGCTAACAATACTCTTTCAAATCCTAACATGATGTAATACGTATATAAGATACTCATTAGTTAAACATATTCGATAAACAATCTTGCTAAATATAGTCCAAGTATACACATACGACTCAATCAAGAAACCTTATACGTATATTATTACGTAGCTCGGATCTATAGTTAGACTTCATCTTAAAATACTTTGTCAATTCAAGCTAAGATAGGTATTAATCATGCAAAGCTACCCTTATTAGTGTATTATGAACATAAATAAACATAATGAAGTTATACTAGCATGCTACATACTTCAGAAATCATAGAAGTCACTTTCTAAAACTGCAGAATGGAGCGGTCGCGCCTGATTTGCACTAAGGAGACGTGCGGCTACGCGGCTCCCAGTTCAAACCAAGATTGAGCAACTATTTGCTTGGCCTAGCTTGTACCTCCTTACATACATAATACATATTAACATGTTAAGGGTCCTTTCGTATTTTCCTAGTTTAATATAGGTCCCATTTTGCATAATATGGTCCTAAGTTTGGACATCTCATAATTTAAGGCCATTTAAGGTTATGAAATCACAAAGTCCAACATGCTTGATTCTAAAACATATAAAGTAGTCATATAAATCATATTAGACATGCTTGTGAGTATTCATATCACATACGTGTTATTAACATCGTTTTGTTTCGAAATACGCTTCATTTATGATTTCCTTGAATTTTGATACCTAAGTATGATAATATATATATTTATGATACATGAGTGAGTCTAAGAGTATTATCCAACATGTTTAAAATTATCAGATTTCAACACTCAAGGTAGTATATAAACATTCGCGTTCAAAGTTCATATTTTTATTTAGTAAAACTTACTAATAAGTCTAACATGTTCATGCTTCAATATGAAATCCATGTACATAAGTTAGTATGTCCAACATGTATTTCAAAACCATACTAACATGCTTGTACAGTTAAAATATACATTACTCCAAGTTCACAATTTCTAGTTTTTCTAAATCTTGAAGTTTTCTTGAAAACTCAACTTAAATCAAGCTAAACAACGTACTATGTTCAAAACAATATCTAACCACATGCTAGAGTTATTTATATGCTTAACCTAACTATCATAGCATGCTCAGAAAAATATAAAAACCTTAACTTAGCATCTAAGAATAGCACCACGCGCGGCCGCGCGGTATAAGCCTATGGAAGTGGCGCGGCCGCGCCACTTCGAACAGAATGAAAAAATATGGCTCTGCTTTTGCAGAGCCTTATCACATGAAATGCTAAACTTGCAACCAGACCAGCTACCATGTTCCAAAACATGTGTACCAACTCAGATAACATAATGGTATGCTATTCTACATCAATTAACAGAGAATTCAACAATGACTAGAATTTTGACAAAACTCAAGCTCAAGAATATCAAAGTAAAATTATACCTCTTGAAGCTTAAATTGGACTTCTCACTACTCTGATAATACACTCCTCAAAGCTCAGTAACTCACACCTTCAATTCACACTTAACAGATAATTCAAGCAACCAAGAATGAGAAAAGGAGTGTCCAATTTATAGAAAATTAAGTGCCCAGTTCATGGCATTACACCATAGTTTGATCCAACAGAAATTGAGAAGAAATGTGGGATAAAGAAAAGTTGGCCAACTACTCAGCCTGTAGCCATCATCACCATAGATTTGTAGCCTTTTGGTTTTGCTGGAGTGTACGTAATGAAGACATAGGCTACTATTTGGGCATTGTTGGGACACTTAATATGGGACACAAATTTTAAATCCTAGCAACATATTTATAAAGCTTGGCTTGTTTCTTTTAATTCCCAAAATATAATTTTAATGTTCTAATGTTACTACATAATAGAAAGTTAGGGATCATATAATCCATGTACATTATTTCAGTCTAATTATTATATGTATGGACTCCATTCAATTATCCACTAGTAATTAATATCTCCTTAAAACTTTATTATTTCAAGTAGACTCACTTATTGAAATAATTTAAAAATCTTTGACATAATATATCTTTTAATATTTCCACTCATACTTATTGTCACATAAATAATTATTTATGTACTTATAATTCTTTACACTTAGTATATAGTTTATACATATTTCATAGCCATACTAATGTGTCACACCGCATCTTCTTGTTAATTGTAAGAACTATATAATATCACACACATTAACTAATAGTACCGTTCTAATTATGCAATTTACTTTACTCACAATAATAATTAATAATCACATATTATAAATTAATCACCATTAATATTTAATTAATATAACAATTAACAATTAATATTACTTAATTGCTCACTTGGTAATTCTCTCGTTAATTAATATTACTATTAATATTTTCCATCACGGTGCCACACAAGGCTTTCAACGAGTTCATCACAAATTCCATATATTCTCAATTGTTCAATTATTCCATATAATTGAGTTAACTCATCATATAACACAACGATCATTTTAATTCAAATAAATATTCATTTCCATTAATATTTCCATTTATTAATACGTGGAAATTCTAGGGTATTACAGGGTCCACCAATGATTGTACCGTCGTACAAATATTCTACGACCAAGTGAATTTTTTAGGATAACTTGCTTACTTTGCAAAATTTGTAAATATTTCCCATAACTATTGTGACGCCCCCAAATCCGGGTTACCTGACCGACGAGTTTGGTGCGCACGATCTGTCATATAAATAACATCTAACTACCCATTCATTTATGAATAACATCATACTTATCATTAATTAATATTCTTCATACAATATCCCATGTTTTCTAACCTTGACATAACAAACATACCCTTAGTTATACAAAAATGGTTTACACATAATAGTATAATAGTTAAAGTTATAACAACTACTCCTGCATTTTGTCCTTGCCCTTGTCATTATCTGCCCCTCCTGCTACCTCTTCACTAACTGAAATGTTATATTTAAGCAAGGGTAAGCAACGAGTTTGCTCCGCAAGTTAAAACATACAATAAATGCCGTGAATCAAGAATAATAGACTATCGATTCGATAGAATTTCAATAAAGTTCAAAGGACTTTGAATTAGCTGAACAAATCATTAATCTATAACAATATTTTATCGAATTTCATGCTAATCAACAATTCAACAATGAAAGAGTAAAACGCTTTCAAAGTTTCAATAATATTCAATCGATTAACAACAAATATTAACCCTATAATAACAAAGTGGGATATACCCAAATTTTATGCTGAGTGATCACAATAGATCATGAACTTCTCGAGCCATTATCAATATTCAATATCGAACTACCCCATATAAATTAGCTATAAAAACTAAACTATAATCCTCCGCAAGTACCTGGAGCGGCCAACCCCTTGTACCCTATATTATGCATAATACTCAACTCACGCGTAAAGGCCGTATATCCGACCACAAGATTCCCTTTTATATAAAAAGGTTGTTCATCTTAGTCTTACCTCAAGAATTCGTATCGTAATAATATAGTTGGGATTTAAAGAAATACTATAATTTCAACATCTAATCTCTATCTCGGTCCAGCCGAAATAATTGGCATTGACCTTTCAATAAAAATTGAGTTCAAACACTCGAACCTATCAAGTTTCAACAAATATTCGTTTAGCCAAAATAATTAGCTAAGACATAGCTCAAAACTGTTCTATAATAGACAGAAATCAACTATATTATTTACAATCAACAATAATATTGTGAATAACTAACAACAGTTATTCCTCAGTCATACTTTCGAAATAAAAATTTAGTTTGAGTTAATGAACATGCACTAACTGCGAATAATCAACAATAAATCTCAGATGTGGAATAATTAACAATAATTATCCACTACTATGTTTGAAAAGTAATAACTCGAGATTGAGTTAAGGAAACTAGCTTTTGCTGTTGTCTACTGCTACACAATATAAATTAGCTGCTTTTGAAAGACCTATAATCAATAATACCGGTCTCGTAATTAGCATAACATATCACAACACATAACACTGTTATTTATAGTAACTATATCATTTAGACACATAATCACGTAGTCACATCAGTGTTTATAATCTATACAAACACTTATCAGGTCAAACTATATCAGTTTGGTTGGTCTTCGATCTCAGTTTTATGTCTTGACTGCTATATTCGATAATTAACAAGTTTATTGTCAATAAAACTCTATCCCAAAGCTTCAATATTATTCTAGATAATCAAAATATCATTCCTAATATTTTTCGGAAGCTTATAATAATTTTTAAGTAATTATTATATTTTATAATAATTTTTTAAACACTGAAATTATTTTTAAATGATTTAATTACTGCATAATCCCCTTCTCATTAATATTTAAATAATACCAAAATATTAATGAAATACTTGCCAAAATATTAAAGTTATTTATAATAACTCAAAATATTTTTAAATCACTAATATTCCCTTTAAATGATTTTTAAAACATTTAAAATTATTTTTAACTAATTATCATTAATATTTAAATATTAATGTATTTTTCATCAAAATATATAAATTCCTTAATTATAACTTAAAATATTTTTAAATCACTTATTTCATTTTTAAATAATTTTTAAATCAATAAAACCATTTTTAAATCATTTATTTAATATAATAATTAAATAAATCTATTTATCATTAATATTAAATTATTGATAAAATTTACCACAAAATATTAAAAGTCATATTTTATCACCTAAAATATTTTAAAACACTTTATTCTCATTTAAAATAATTTTTTTATAATATTAAAATCATTTTAAACCAATTTATTTAATATAATAATTAAATAAATTTAATATCATTAATATTCAAATAAATAAAAATATTAATGAAAAATATGTCAAATTATTAAAAGTTAATTTTTATAATTTAAAATAATTTTTAAAACACATTTTGTAATTTTTAGAAATTAATTTCTATTTTTAATGATTTTTCAGAAATTAATAAAACTAATTTTATTAAAACCGTTGCTAAAGCCTTTAGCAATACTTACTGTCACTATAGATGTTCTTGAGCCTCAAGAACACTCATAGCAGTCACTTGGGTGCTATGTTTGACCATCTTTAATTCTCAGCTCATAATGTTTCTGGGCTTGTTAATGTACATATCATGTAGTATTGATGTAATACTACATGTTCCAACAATCATCAAGGTTATTCTACAACACATCATGAAGATCTAGGCTTGCAAAAAGACTGTCAGAGCTGTTCTGGGTTACCCAAAAATTCAGACAGTTTCATGTAGTCACTTTGAGGCTCGATAATCTTTGGGTTCTGACTATTGGTTTGGTGTTTTAATGCTTCAATCTTGTAGTCCTCATGTCAAAGAACAACATCACTACACTAAGATAGCAAAACTACATCAAAATCACAGGATCTGGCTTGGTCAAACCTTGTCAAAAACTGTGTTCTTGAACTTTCTGGAATTTTCAGAAAACACAAATCATGTTCGGTCAACCTAGTTTGACTGTCCACTATTTTCATTATGTTCGTTGTTTACGTGATCTAAGTCCATGAATTTATAGTCCATATACAAGAGTATAACTTTGATACAACAACATAAGCAAATCACATAACATCTGACAGATCAGTGCTCTTGAAGATCTCGTCAGACCTATCTGGGTAAATTCTGGGTTACCCAGAAACATTTGGTCATGGTCGATCAACCCACTTTGACCATCAATAACTTATAATCTGGACATGGTATGACCATGATTCTAGTTCCATATTACACCCCTCATAGCATACTACAAGTCTATTACATTAAACAAGACAAACAATTAACATTATAAATCTATGGCCTTTGACATTTGCTTATCAAGCCTATTTTTTAGGGTTCTTGACAGTTTTTCAAAACTCCATTTTAAGCACTTTGATGTTATGGATCTATGATATAACATCATAGATCACTATATAACATCTTATAACACAAGATTAAACACAAAAATATAACTTTTATCTTAGCATACAAGATCAAATAGGGTTAGGGTTTATACCTTCTCTTTAAACAAACTTTGATTCTAGGCTTCCTCAACCGATCTTGATGTGTTTGGGAACTATCTAGGGACTGAATCACTTCTCTATTTCGTGGGTTTGGTGAGAGAAAAGTTTGGTTGAGTGTTTGAGAGAAAATGAGCTAATGTTTTGAACTTTCTCGCTCTTTAATCTTTCTAATACTTGATGCAATGTATCTATAGGTTGCAAGGTGGCAATATGGATTAGATTTACTGTAGATTTCCAGCACATAGTGTATCTAAATGTGATGACTCACTAGATTTGCAAAAATTTCTTAACTTAAATGTTAAGTAAAGGGTATTTTGGTCATTTCGCATCAAAAAGGGTATTTTGGTAATTTTTCTCATGATTTTAAGGGTATTATAGTCATTTGACATCATTCCTTTTAATTCTAACCCTTAGGGTTTGATAATCTCAATTAAGATTTCCTAATTAAGGTTTAGGGTTCTCGAATATAAAATTAGGGTTTCTCAAAATTCAATTAGGGTTCCTAACTGTTAGTTAGGGTTTCTTAATCACATATTAGGATTTTTAATCCACATTAGGGTTTACTAAGATTATACCTTATTTGATCAATCATTGACCATTAATCTTATATTGTACAAACTCATACTCACAAATACACTTACAATCATTGTAGTAACTATCGAATCCCTATCCAGAATTAGGGTTAGGGTTTCATTATCTATTAAACATATCTCTACTCATATTTGTGACGCCCCCAAATTCGAGTATCTTCTAACCCGACAGATGGTGCTACACGGTACTACAGTTCGCACATACATTCAATTGAAATACATCAAAAGAGTAAATATGTCTTCTATATATTCCAAATAATATTACCATTCCCAGGTTCTTTGTAACCATTACATGTGTTCTTATCATAATATCAAATAATTACAACATTCATTGCAAGACCCCAAATTTTATGAAATGAAAGTATTCAATTTTTTTATAATTATTATTTTATTTAGTAAGTGGTTATATTGATAAAAGGTTAAAGTTAAGGGTGATATGTGTAAATTTTGCAAAGTAAGCAAGTTGTCATAAAATATTCGTTTGGTCGGGGAATATTCTTTTTATCGAGAATTATCCGTACGACGGCACAATCATTGGTGGACCCCGCTACAGAATTACTGTCGGAGTTAGAAAACGACAGAAATATATTTTTATGAAAATAACGGCGAAAGTTTTACCGTTAACTGTTGAAATACCCAGTCGTAAAAGTACAGTAATACGCGTGGTTGCATAGTCGTTGCACACGGTATTGATTATTGATGCTTACGTGAGAAGTCACTCAGTTATACTTAATTATTGCTACAGTAATTGCTGCATAGTATCTCTCATATTATTAATTCAATTATTGTCACAGTATCATCTGCATAATATTTTATATTATTAAATTAATAATTGAGACGATAAAGTTATTCATATTATTATTTGTAATATTGACGATGTCTAGAAAGTTCTTTCGAGGAGAGGTTTGGTCAGCTAATTACGCGCCAATAGGGAGAAATCCTTATCGGAAAGCCCCCTCTTTCCTGGGAATGATCTGGTTGTTAAATACTGTGAGTTATAATATTAATGACGAATAAGTTTGTGTTGATTAAAGATGAAATTGATATTTCTATTGTGTTGGGATTATTAGTGTTTGTGAAAATCGACATTTATTTCGATAATAATTGATTTCTGGAGGTTAAGTTGACCAATCGGGTAATTAATCGAATAAATAAGCAATTAATTGCTATTAGTTCACATGCATATAACTATTTGTTCACACGAATGGAACTATTGATTCACATGCATGTACTATTGATTCACATGCATGTACTATTAGGGGAGGTGGTGCATGTTTGATAATACTTGTAAGACTAAATTAAAAATGGAGGTAAAGATGAATGTACTATACTGTAATAATTCGAGCCTCAAAACGTGCAATTATCGAAACTATGTTTTTCTATAAATAGAAGCTCATTTTTCTTTCATTCTCACCAATTCACTAAGACTCATAAGAGCAACTATAGAGAAAGAAGCTATAGAGAGGAAGAAGAAGAGTATTTTGCTACTTCACTATTGTAGTATCCAGTCTTCTACTAAGGTAAGAGGTATTATTTCTTTCGTATTCGTTAGGGATATTATTTTTGTTTAGTATTCGTAAGAAATAATATTTTCTTCCATACTCTGTAGTATGTGAGTAATATTATTTCGTTTCGTATTCCTAATTCTACACTCATTCTGTTAAAGTATTGCTTCTATACTCTGTGAAATTAGTAGAATATGCTTGATATTTGCGCTTCATCCAATATCTTTTCATGAAAATATTATTCTGAGTATTCTTGATAATTATTGATCTTTTTATGCCGAAATATTATTCACGGGGTACTATTTACAAAGTACTATTCCCAGGTACTATTCACAAAGTACTATTCCCGGGTACTATTCATTAAGTACTATTCACAGAGTACTATTCACTCGGGCACTATTTACCTGGAAACTATTCATGATAAAAATTAAATTCTTTTCTGTCCAAATCATTTTTGATACAATATTATTCTTGAATTTTACTCCGCAAAGTAGTACCATGTTGACAATTTGGATATTATTGAATTGTGGATAAATTAAATTATAAATCTCTAAAAATTTATCATTTGTTTTCTTTTAATTGAATTCTTATATAATTGTCATCATCCTCATGCTTATATTGTGATGAAAGTCATCTTTGACTTATGTGCATAGATGGACTGTTGATTGGTATGATTATGACCATGAATAATTTAGTATAATCATGACCCGTAATGTTATAAATGATGTGGTAAAAGTCCTCATTAGCCCGTAGTGCATTGATGGACAGTTGCTGGTATGATCATGACTATTGGTGAAAACACGAATATCCTTGGCCCGTAGTGCATGGATAATTCTTGGTTGTGATACTATTTATTGAGATGAGTCTCAACGATAAAATTGATGATAAACTTTTAAATCATAGGAGATAATAAATATCATGCTCTACTTGACTTTTCTAATGGATTGTTTGTTCCCCTGCAGTTAAACTTGATGTTTATTGTATTTTATCAGTTTAACACTGTTGAAGGCTAACGATAATTTAGTATGCATTATCTTAGTCATAATATTTCTTACTGAGCTAGTTGAGCTCACCCTTTTCTTTCACTGTTCTCTTCAGGAAATGAGAATATAGTTGGGACTAGTCAGGGAATGGAGTGACGGTCCGAAATGGTTGCCATAGTAGTCCTCACTATTCTATGAAATAGTGTGATAATAATTGTAATGAGGATTGAAATTTAGTTTGGATATTATCTAGAAGACAATATTTGTATTAAAACTCACATATACGCTTTTGTCGTATTGTATAAAAGAAGTTTGTATTTAAGTTATTTACCATGTATTTGGCGACTCAGAATGGGTGACGTATACCTATTTTTGGGGCGTCACATTTGGTATCAAAGCTTAGAGATATGATCCATGGCTGAGATGTGAGGCTAGAACTAGGAGGGGAGAATCGGGTAATTCCTTCGCTAGTATGACCTACCAAAGTTTATTTGTTATTTAATTGGTCGGTCAGGGTATAGGGATAATATGTGGCATGTCAATTAACCCTTGTTTTATGACATTGTTTGAGAATGGCATCTAAAAATGTTGAGATAAAAAATGGAGCACATGAGACCGTTGAGTCACCACCGATCAATAACCAGGATAATGTGCATTAGTAAAGCAATAATCCTCGTGTAAATAACAACACCGACCAAATGACGAACGATGGTACGTTTAGGAGTTTGTTAGAATTCATGCAACACCAAATGTAAGACCCCAACTTATTAATGAATAAAATCAAATTTTCTCTAAATATTATTGTGAATAATAAGGGGTTAATTTGATATAATACTTTGGTTATGGGTGAAATGTGCAAATTTTACAAAATAAGCAAGTGGTTATAAAATATTCATTTTGTCGGGGAATATTCGTTTGGTCGTGGAATATTCTTGCTGTCGGGGAATATTCGTACGACGGCGCAGCCTTGTGTGGGCCCCATAACGGAAAGCGTTTGGATAAAGAAAACGACAAGTATAAGTTATTTATAAATAACGGCGTAGTTGTTACCGTTAATACTGTTGGAATATCCGGTGGTTAAAATACAGTAGCACACGGTATTGCACCAATTATTGATTCTTACGTAAGAAGGCACTACTCAATAATTGTTACAGTAGTTATTATTCAATATTTTATTTTATTGATTCAATAATTGCTGCGTTGATATTTTATATTATTGTTGTTTCAATAATTGTTGTTGTACAGTATTTTCCATTATCAGATCAATAATTCATATTATTTGAATAATATTATTAGATAACATTATTGACAATGTCTAGAAAGTTCTGTCTAAGGAGAGGTTTGGTCATCTAATTGTGCGCCAGTAAGGAGAAATCCTTATTGGAAAGCCCCCTCTTTCTGGGGAACGACCTGGTTGTCATAAATGTAATTCTGTAATATTATTTGTGAATAATTAATTATTGATTCATATGATAAGGAAATATTTATTTTATGTGGATATAAATGAGGGATATATTTTTGTGGTTAAAAATGAAGGAGTTAATGTTGAGGTTTTTATCCGTATTTTTGTTGGAATGGAGGTATTAAAAATCAGGGTTTTTGAGATATTTTGCGGGGGTTATAATTTTTAATCCGACCGTTGGATCGTGGTAATTTTTGGATATGTTATACATATATAAGTTGAGTATATGCCCACAAATTTGGAACCGTTAAAAATGAACGTATGATTTATTATGAATTTTACAAGATGACTGGTTCTGAAATTGTTGAATTTTCGGAGTTTATCAGTGTGATGGAAAATTCTAGAATTGGTGGGCCCCACTTGTGGTTGGTGAAGAAATGTGCTGAATTATATTTCAAATGTGGTGGGTGGGAATAGTAGCAGGTAAAGCCATCCGGTTGCAGGTCAAGCCTACTAAAATTTTCCTATAAATAGAGGGCTAAGTTAGAATTGAAAATCTCACCAGAAACAAATTTTCTCTCTTTCTCTCTCTAGATTATTGAGTGTATTTTGTGAGTATTTAGATACTTTGAGAGTTTCTATTCATCAGAGCAAGTTTCTTTCAGCCTTATACCGGTATTCCGACCAGAAGTACTGATATCTTGAGGTAAGGGATATTATTTTCTTCTTAAATGATCTCCAATATCATTATGCTGAAATATCAACATGAGTTTTTATCAAATTTGGAACTTTTTGTGTCGGGGTTACTATTCACGTATACGGCACTATTCACGAATACGACACTATTCACCGAAAAATAAAATTTTCCCTTTTTGTCCAAGATGTCTATTATGGTTACTATCTTTGATTGTATCCATGTTTTGATCTTTATTTTTGAATTCTGCTTCACAATTGATTATTATGAAGTATTATTGATCTTGGATAAACTGTTATACGAATCCCTACTATTTGTCCTTCTGTCTCACTGGATTCGTTCTCTTTAAGATATTTTTCATCATCCTCAGTCCTAAATGATGATATTACTGAATATCTTTGGCCTGTAGTGCAAAGATGTATGATTACTTGATGAATATCTTTGGCCTGTAGTGCAAAGATGAACAGGTGTTGAGATGAACATGACTGACAGGTGATTCAAATAAATATCTTTGGCCTGTAGTGCAAAGATGAATATTTGGATAAAGATGATTATTAATTGATGTTACAGGGATAAAATAGATGATGGACTTTTAAATCTTAGAAGATAGTAGAATTTATTCTCTACTTGACTCTTCTAATGGTTTGTTGTTTCCACTGCAGTTGTTGATCTAAAACTTGTTGTCGATTATATTCTATCAGATTTTTCCCTGTTGAATACTAATGATAATTTGTTGTATATTATCTTAGTCATAATATTCTTTACTGGGCTAGTTGAGCTCACCCTTTTCCTTTTTGTTCCATTTTTCTTCTCAGGAGGTGAGAACATAGCAGGATCTAGTCGGGGTATGGAGTGATGGTTCTAGAAAGATGTTTTAGCAGTCCTCACTATTTCTGTAAAATAGTGTTTGAATAATTGTATTGAGGACTTATTTAAGTGTGGATATTGTCTAGAAGATAATATTTGTATTTAAACTCACAGTATGTGTTGTCGTATTTTGCACGACAATTGTATTATTGAAGTTCTAGTTTGCTTTCGGTACCATGTATTTGGCGACTCAGAATGGGTGTTGTATACCTATTTTGGGGGCGTCACAGTTGGTATCAGAGCTTAGGGATATGATCCCTGGCTGAGATGTGAGACAAGAACTAGGAGGGGAGAGACGGGGAATTCCTTCGCTAGTATGACCTGACTAAGTTTATTTGGTCGGTCAGAGTACAGGGATAATATATGACATGACTATTAACCCTTGTTTTATGGCAGTATTTAAGAATGGCAACTGAGAACGTTAATAATAGAGTAAATCAGACCGTGGAGACACTTTGGATCACCACCCAGGGGAACGTGCAACAGGAAGGCAATATTCCTCCTGTAAACAACGTTATCGAGCAAACGATGAATGATGGAATGTTTAGGAGCTTTTTGCAGTTTATGTAAAATCAGACGAGGGAGACTCGTGTGAAGAATACGGGTGGAAATGATAACAACGCGCGGTTTATCACAGCTAAGCAGTTCAAAGAATTGGGACCACCAGAATTTAAGAGAAAGCCGGATCCGATCATGGCGGAAACGTGGGTCAAGCAAATTACCAAGATATTCGATGTCTTGGGATGCATAGAGGAACAGAAGGTTTCATTCGCCACTTTTATGTTCCGCGGTGAGGCAGACTACTGGTGGGAGTCTGGGAAGCGTACCCAGCCTGATGCACTCAACATGTCCTGGGAAACATTTCAGAAACTGTTTAATGACAAGTACTTTCCTGAAAGTATTCGTCATATGAAGGAGGTAGAGTTTATTAGACTGGAACAAAACAACATGACGGTGTCCCAGTACGAGGCGAAGTTTGCAGAGTTATCCAGGTTTGCACCTCATTTGATCGAAAATGAGGAACGAATGACAAGGATGTTTCTGAGAGGTCTAAAACCCGAGATTCGGCAATATCTTATCTCTCATAAATTTTTTTTTTATTCAGATGTTGTAAACAGGGCTCAATTATTAGAGCGAGATAATGAGTATGTGCAACCGAGGGACCACAACCAGGGTCATACCGGTGGCGACAGTCATCGAAGCAATGAAAACCAGCAAGGAGGAAAACATTCGGACAAAAGCAGTAACCACTCTGGTGGTAATCGTGGTCGTGATAATAGAAGGAACGAGTCGGGAGGAGATTTCAAGAAGAGAAGGTACAACAATGATAACGTGAAGACGTCAGCACAAACATCAACTGTTTCTAGGGCAGGAGAACGACCACCGGTCGTATGTTACAAATGTGGGAAAGAGGGACATATCAGCCCAAACTGTCCACAACAATCCAAGGTATGTTATAACTGTGGAAAGGAGGGTCATATAGCTCGAGAGTGTTCTGTAGCAAAACTAAGTTCAGCGGGGATGGTGACTCCAAAAGTTGTCCCGGATAAGTCGAAATCAGCGGTTCTTGGAAGGGCGTTTGTCGTGACTGGTCAGAATGCGAGGAACCCGAATGAAGTTAGCACGGGTTAGTTAATTATAAATTTTTGCAAAGTCTATACCTTATTAGATACCAGTTCTACCCATTCATTTATTTCTCCTGCTTGTGCTCAACGTTTAAACTTGACTCCGGAAAAATTAGACTTTGATTTATCTGTGGAAACTCCGTTACGAGAAACTTTCATTACATCCACTGTTTATAAATCTTGTTTGATCCAAGTTGGAACCATCACATTACCTGTTGATCTTATCTCTTTAAAGATACTTGCTTTTGATGTGATTTTAGGAATTGACTGGTTAATTACTCATCATGCCAAAATTGATTGCTTTCGTAAGGTTGTTAGTTTTCATATTCCTAAGCAACCTTGAAAGTAATATGCACACAAGCCAATCATATATGATGATAAAGCATATACTTTGTAACAATCTTATTCATTTATTAATAAAAAATATTTATTTATTAAAGGCTTTTAATTATCTACATGATGCTGTTTTATAATATGTGATAAACCCATAGTTTTAATCAATGATTTTAGAATAATGATGATGATCATTCTAATGAGATCTAAATTCTTAGAAAGCTTAAAACTAAAATAGTTCCCAATCGTTGGATTACTAAATTGGGGATTAGTGAATCCGGATAGATTGGTACATACGTTACTTGCTCATTGGATGAGGATGATTGATCTCATAATTATTTGTGTGGAGACACTAAAGCAAGTATGTAGGTGCTTATTAGAGAATAAGTTCACTGAACGTGGCTCACTAAGGAATACCTAATGGAGTTTTACTTGCCTGTCAATAAGAATTCCTGTAGTGATAGTAGTACAAGTGATCCTTGGACTTGAGATCATCATAGTATCTTGTGTATGATGAGTTATACTTTGACTTATTCCTTAAGACCCTTAGGGTATATCAAAGGGTATGCTTGGGTATAATAAGTTGTACATGGAGATAATCTATGATCAATAAAGAATCTACCACTTCTAGTAGAAGAAGAGAAATGTCCTATGTGATTCGATAAATGACAACCCAGTAGTCCTTGGCCAAGGCAGGATGAAATTAGAAAGGAGTTTCTAATTTGCATTATTTGGGGTTGTGCATTTAAGAGTCGAAATACATATAATTAAATAAAATAAAACTTGACAGTAATTCCATGTCTTATATTTAATTGGGACATTGAATGGTGGAATGATTTAATTGTACGGTAACTATTTACTCAAAGGTTCTTTTATGATTAATGTTAAAATCTATATTATCTGGAAAGTCGTTGATCGCTAGGGAGGCTTATCCCTATTGTAGAATAAATATTATTTATTTAAATAAATTAATAGTTTAATTTATTTATTTAAATAAGATTAGAATTGTTCTAATTGATTTATTCACAACCGGTTTAATATGGAGAACCTAAAGGGTCACACCATAAAAGGAAGAATAATTATTTAAGAAGTTAATGGCATAATCGTAATAATATGTTAAGTATATTTAATTTAATCTATGGTGATAGAATAAATTAAATAGCTTAATATTTATTATTTAATATTTTAGAAATATTAAATATAAAGTAATAAGAGGAGTCTTATTAATATTATTATAATTATTATTATTTTAATTTCTAAAAGAGTTTAGGAATTAATTTAATATAAGTACTCTCAAATATCCTAATAGGATTAGGAAGCAAATTAATTAAAAGAGTTTAATTAATTATCCCTAATAAGATTAGGGAGCTTAATTAATTAAAAGAATTTAATTAATTAAATAAAACCCAATTCCTTAATTGTTAAGGAGGGTTGCCTACATCTATAAATAAGAGGAGTCTTATTATGGGTGAGGTGGTTGACACTTTCACAACACGTGAATACAATTCCTAGAGTTAGAGAGTACGCTCCTTTTCTATAGAGATAGAAAATAAGGGTTTTGCCAAATACCCATCTTCTTGAATTCTTCTTCTTCCTTGGTGGATCACCTCTAGAGGCCAAACACTTGGGTGGCTAACGTTGATCAAAGGAAGGAACCAAACCCGGTGGATTCAAGTTGAACGCGAAAAGGATTGGAGGTGAACTTGTACCTGAGGAAGCTCGGATCTTCAAGGGTTTGATTCTTGTTCTTTCTTTTTCGTTTAATTAATAATTGCACATAAAGGGTGATCCGGGTATATGGTTTGTAAAAATTTTAAACTATGATTTCTTCACGTTTCTGCTATTTTGTGCAATTTGATTGCGCTCATGAATATTACAAACCTAACAGTGGCATCAGAGCCAAACCTTTATGCGAATTATTAATTGTTCATATTTGATATGTATATTGATATATGTTTAGAATAATTTAATTGGGCATAATTTGTTGTATAAAATTTATTTTATAAAAGAAAAAAAAATCGCAAACAAATTTTCCCTATTTCGCGTGGCCACGTACTGAATACATATATACGAATTATTAATCTCTTCTTTTTCCTGTTGCTTCAATGATTCGTTTGGTTAATATGTATTATATTATATATTATATATATAAGTATGAATTACGTGGCCCAGCTGTATTCACCAAGTAGGATTCACAAAGCAGTATACATGTTTTTGGTGAGTTTCCTGTAATGTAATCTTTTGATTACTTATATATATATATAATATTCTTAATAATTTTATTATTAAAATAAAAATTTTATTTTAATATTAAAAGAAAAAGTTTATTTTAATATTAAAATATAAATTTTATTTTAATTTTAAAATTAAATTGCATGCTAACTAATTAGAGTTGGAATTGGATTCCATGATAACTAATTGGAGTTGAAATTGGATTTCATGTTTCCTAATATAAAGGAGTTTATTTGTGAATAGGAAAGAGAATCCGTATTTCCTTAAATAAAGGAGTTTATTTAGATATGAAATAAGATTTCATATTATTCAAAATAAAGGAGTTTATTTGTGAATAGGAAAAGAATATGTGTTTCCTTTAATAAAAGAGTTTTTTTTTTTACTTGGAATTGGATTCCATAATTAATTGAATAAAAGAGTTTATTTTGATTAAAGATTTTGATTAAAATAAAATAGTTTATTTTATTCAAAATTGGATAAATTAAAATAAAAGATTTTATTTTGATTTTAATTTGGATTAAAATAAAAGAGTTTATTTTGATTCAATATTAGATTTTATACTAACTAAATTTGCCCATTAAATGATATCAATATATATATTGAATGTTTATAATTCATGAGATGAATGTTATTTATTGATGCATATAGTGATGTGTATGATAATAAATGGGATTGATTATGGACTATTGACCAATGTGATTGGATTTTATTTTAGTTGGATGCATGAATGTATGGGTTTTATTAAATGGGGTCTGCGTACCTCGTCTTCTCTAATTTTTTCTTAATGTAAATTCTATCTCCCTCCTATGTACTTTCCCTTGACTGCTGATCAAGGTTTTTATTTATTTTAAATAAGTTCTGTAATAGGAATAGTTAGAATTAAATTTTGAAGAATTGGAGATCAAGGAGCAAGGAGCGCGTGAAGACCCGTTTGTAATGGAGCCCGGGTTTAAATGTAATAGTCATATTTAAATATTAATTCTTGCACCCCTAGGGTTTGACCTTTTGGTTCACTTGGTGGCTCTAGTGAACTAAACTAGAATAAAAGTTCATAATCAATCCGGGTAGAATATAGTATTCTATATGTGCATGCTTATACTATATATATTATATATTAAGTAAACATGCTTCGCATGTTAATTAATATGACGCGTATTTTATATATATATATATGTGCATGCGCGCTAAACAAGATGAGACAATTTAATAACAAACCCCTCAAATATTATATATTAAGTCCTAAGCGTTCAAATATATTTGGAATATTGAACGTCGCCTTCTAGCATGATAAAAATTAATAGAGTATTAAATATTTAATATAAGTTTGTTGTGTCACCACAAGGCAAGTATTAAGTATTTAAGATGTTAATTTATCACATTTGATGCTTATAAAGAAAATTGAACAATATTATTTTGTTGTGTCACCACAAGGATAATATTTTTTTTTTTGAATATATGGAATGCTAGGTTGGACTTAACTTGGATAATTTTGATTCGGATGTGCCACCACTTGATCAAAATAATCTAAGAGGCAAAATACAAGGAGTTACATAGTTGATGTAATTGACAAGAGTTGTCTACCTATTTATTTATATATAATTTGTTGTGTCACCACAAGGCTATATATATTTGAAATGGGATCTTTATTCTCACTAGCAAATCTTTAATTAGATTTTGTCGAAATATATATTGAGGGTAATATAGTTTGAAGAAAATAGTGGGAGATACCAATTTAAAACAAGACCTAATTTATTTTGGTAATTAATAAAAGAATGTATGTTAAAATGTTGTTAATTACAAATTCATTTACAGAATTTTACAATGTCTAAATTACTATCACTGCAAAACATATTAGATGTTATTTAACTGGACCGTATTAAACGGATTGGTTAAGGAATTTGAGAATAGTTCTCATGGCTGAAAAGCTATCTTATGTCCTTAATACGCCTATCCCTACAATGGTTGCGGACAATGCCTCTGAGGAAGATATTGCTACTTTTGGAAAGTGGCAAGATGATGCATAGTTGGCTCAATGCATCATGCTCGCATTTATGAGTAACGAGCTTCAGCGTCAGCATGAAACTATGGATGCTCCTACTATATTCCTGCACATCAAGTAGTTGATGGTGAGGAAAGTAGGACTGATAAATATCAGATATCTAAGGAGCTCTTCCGATCTAGAATAACCAATGACACTGCAGTACAGACACATGTCCTAAACATGATCAATATGATTGAACAATTAGGACAATGGGTTTTGTCATGGATGGAGAGTTGAGCCAAGATTTGATCTTACACTCACTCCCGGACTCCTTTCACAATTGTTGTGAATTTTTCATATGAACAAGCTAGATATCAGCCTCGCTGATTTGCTTAACATGTTGAAAAATGTTAAGAGTCACTTTCCAACCAAGAAAGACCTTGTCTTACTGGTAGGAGCCAAAGGATCTTCTGAAAAGAAGAACGATTCAAAGAAGGTAAATAGAAAGGCAAAAACAAAGGATAATAAGAACAAAACTGATACGGATAGCAAAGGAGTTTGCTTCCACTGCAATAAGCCTGGACACTGGAAAGAAACTGCGAGAAGAATCTTGCAGAGGCTAACCAAAGAAGCTTATTGAAGTTTCGGTTATAAATACAAATTTGTTCATGATTGAAATAAATTTTGCTTTAAGTCAAGGTTCTACTTGGGTATTGGATACCGACTTTGGTTATCATAAATATAGATTTATGAAGGAACCAAGTAGAAGTGGAAAGCTAAACAAATATAAGTAATCCTATGTACGGGAAATGTAGCAAAGGTTGCCACATTAGCCATAGAAGCTTATAGTTTAGCAATGCCTACGGGCAAATCTATTAAGTCAATAAGTTGTTATTGTATTCCAGTTCTTGTTAAAAATATTATTTCTATTTTATTGTTGGACAATGAAATCTTTGGTATTATAATTAAGAACAATTGTTGTTCTATTTATAATAATAATGTTTTGTACAGAACTGGAATATTACTTAATAAATTTTGTATACTTGACTTACATGAAAATAATTTTGCATATTGAACAAATTAGTATAAGAAAAGGAGATGATCATTCAAAGAATTGAATGTGTGTATTTACTGAAATACAAGTATAAATTATTTGAAAGGTTCAAAGAATTCAGAAGTGAAACAAATTGACAAAGTATTAAGATTCTTTGATTAGATCAAGGAATAAATACTTGTGCAATAAGTTTCTAGATCATCTCAAATGGTTTTCTCATAATGGACGCCTCCTGATACGCAATAATTGATTGATGTATTTGAATAAAAAATCGTACCTTGTTGGACATGGTGCGGTTCATAATGATTTTACCGACATTTCAGTATCCCTCTAGGGTCATGTCCTAGAAATGACTGCATATCTACAAAAATGTAACCTCAAAATCCGGCCCCAAGACTCCATAAAAGTTATGGATAGGGAGGATTCCTAATCTTAAGTATGTTAAGATAAGGGGTTGTCCAACTTATGTGAAAAGGTTTCAAAGGATAAGCTTGGGACAAGATTTGACAAGTGTAGATTTATGGGACGTCCTAAAGTAAGTTTAGGGTATATGTTCTATAATCCTACTTAGCAAAAGGTGTTTGTTGCGAAACACACTACCTTCTAAGATAAAGGTGTTTATCATTGAAGGGGCTAGTGGGAGGATAATAGATCTTGAAGAGTTCAAGAACCACAAAATATAATAAGTCAAATAAGAGGAACTTGTAGATAGACCTATTGTACCTTAACCGAATCGTAAATTTGGAATAGTACCGAAGATACCTAGGAGGTATGGATTCATCATGGATGATGATGATGAGGTACGCATCATAGAAGATGTTGATCCAGAGTTACATACGATGAGGTAAGAGTTCTAGTGTGTACAAAAGGGTCAGTGGGAGCGATGTGACATTCCTAGTATTATATGTTGATATACTACGGATAAGGAATGATATACCAATGCTACAATCAGTAAAGATAAAGTTGTCTAAACATTCCTCCATGAATGATTTGGGAAGAGTATCTTAATTGGGGATACAAATCTATATATATAGATTTAAAAGGATGCTCGACTTAACCCATGGAACGTATATTCATTTGATGCTAAAGTTGTATAGCATGGCAAACTCCATCAGATGTCTCATGTTGTTGAGACATGGAGTGTATCTCTCTTAATAGTCCCCATAGACTCCAAAAGAAAGATCGCATGAGTAACTATCATGTATGCAATGAAATGTACGAGACCTGATGTTGATCAGTCATATTCTGGAGAAGTTCACTGTGAGACAGTGGAAAACATCTTAAAGTACTTAACCGGCACTAAAGATGTGATAATACATGGTGGGTCTGAATTAAAACTAGAGGGTTAACAGACTCAAGTTTTTTAGACAAACCAAGACAATAGAAAATCCACTTTAAGGTAAAGCGTTACCTTGAGCAGTGGTGCAGTGAATTGGAAAGGTTCCAAACAGCAAAGAGTTGTTAGTTTAGTGATAAAGACAAAGTACATAGCTGTAAATGAAGCTGCAAGTTGATTGTTTGGATGAAAAGTTCATTACAGAACTAGGAATAGTTCCTAAGTCTCATCTTGGATCGAAACATGTGTTGCAGCACTTTCATTTGATTAAAGAATCATTGAAAGATGGGAAATCACTATAGAGATAGTGGACTCTCAGGAACAACATTACATATCTATTAACTAAAGCTTATCCAACATCAGGATAATCGTCACTTAGAGAAGAAGAGTATGAGATACCATGACGATTGGCTTTAGTGCAAGTGGGAGATTGAAAGTAATATGCACACAAGCCAATCATATATGATGATAAAGCATATACTTTGTAACAATCTTATTCATTTATTAATAAAAAATATTTATTTATTAAAGGCTTTTAATTATCTACATGATTCTGTTTTATAATATGTGATAAACCTATAGTTTTAAGCAACGATTTTAGAATAATGATGATGATCATTCTAATGAGATCTAAATTCTTAGAAAGCTTAAAACTAAAATAGTTCCCAATCGTTGGATTACTAAATTGGGGATTAGTGAATCCGGATAGATTGGTACATACGTTGCTTGCTCATTGGATGAGGATGATTGATCTCATAATCATTTGTGTGGAGACACTAAAGCAAGTATGTAGGTGCTTATTAGAGAATAAGTTCACTGAACGTGGCTCACTAAGGAATACCTAATGGAGTTTTACTTGCCTGTCAATAGAAATTCCTGTAGTGATAGTAGTACAAGTGATCCTTGGACTTGAGATCATCATAGTATCTTGTGTATGATGAGTTATACTTTGACTTATTCCTTAAGACCGTAGGGTATATCAAAGGGTATGCTTGGGTATAATAAGTTGTACATGGAGATAATCTATGATCAATAAAGAATCTACCACTTCTAGTAAAAGAAGAGAAATGTCCTATGTGATTCGATAAATGACAACCCAGTAGTCCTTGGCCAAGGCAGGATGAAATTAGAAAGGAGTTTCTAATTTGCATTATTTGGGGTTGTGCATTTAAGAGTCGAAATACATATAATTAAATAAAATAAAACTTGACAGTAATTCCATGTCTTATATTTAATTGGGACATTGAATGGTGGAATGATTTAATTGTACGGTAACTATTTACTCAAAGGTTCTTTTATGATTAATGTTAAAATCTATATTATCTGGAAAGTCGTTGATCGCTAGGGAGGCTTATCCCTATTGTAGAATAAATATTATTTATTTAAATAAATTAATAGTTTAATTTATTTATTTAAATAAGATTAGAATTGTTCTAATTGATTTATTCACAACCGGTTTAATATGGAGAACCTAAAGGGTCACACCATAAAAGGAAGAATAATTATTTAAGAAGTTAATGACATAATCGTAATAATATGTTAAGTATATTTAATTTAATCTATGGTGATAGAATAAATTAAATAGCTTAATATTTATTATTTAATATTTTAGAAATATTAAATATAAAGTAATAAGAGGAGTCTTATTAATATTATTATAATTATTATTATTTTAATTTCTAAAAGAGTTTAGGAATTAATTTAATATAAGTACTCTCAAATATCCTAATAGGATTAGGAAGCAAATTAATTAAAAGAGTTTAATTAATTATCCCTAATAAGATTAGGGAGCTTAATTAATTAAAAGAATTTAATTAATTAAATAAAACCCAATTCCTTAATTGTTAAGGAGGGTTGCCTACATCTATAAATAAGAGGAGTCTTATTATGGGTGAGGTGGTTGACACTTTCACAACACGTGAATACAATTCCTAGAGTTAGAGAGTACGCTCCTTTTCTATAGAGATAGAAAATAAGGGTTTTGCCAAATACCCATCTTCTTGAATTCTTCTTCTTCCTTGGTGGATCACCTCTAGAGGCCAAACACTTGGGTTGCTAACGTTGATCAAAGGAAGGAACCAAACCCGGTGGATTCAAGTTGAACGCGAAAAGGATTGGAGGTGAACTTATACCTGAGGAAGCTCGGATCTTCAAGGGTATGATTCTTGTTCTTTCTTTTTCGTTTAATTAATAATTGCACATAAAGGGTGATCCGGGTATATGGTTTGTAAAAATTTTAAACTCTGATTTCTTCACGTTTTCGCTATTTTGTGCAATTTGATTGCGTTCATGAATATTACAAACCTAACAAACCTGTTATTCGAATTCAAGCAACCAAACCATTGAAGTCAAACTCTTTCATATCAAGCCGTAAAGTCATTCGTTTATTGAAAAACGGATGTCAAGCTTTCTTAGCCATGTCATGGACTTGAACAAAAATACGTTAGAATTGAATGATATTTCTGTTGTTAGTAAAATCCCTGATGTATTTCCTGAAGAATTTCTTGGCCTACGCGTGATATTGAATTTTGTATCATCTTTGAATCTGGTACAAAACCCATTTCTAAAATCTCATATCGAATGGCTCCTATTGAACTTCAGGAGTTAAAAACCCAATTATAGAAGTTGATAACCGAGCCTCTATCTGGTGACTTCCTTTGTAGAATGCACCAAAGCCAGACTCTCCGTAGGGGACGCCATATTCGTGCGGTAGTAAACTGATAGGTGTCATTGTGACGTGCTATCCAAGATTGGGATATGAATCACAATTGAGAGCAACCGAAGTCGGTGACCAAAGTACGTAGCTTTCTGGGCTTAGCTGGTTATTATCGGACATTTGTGGAAGGATTTTCTCAAATCGCTACTCCGTTAACTCAGCTAACTCGGAAAGATACAAAATTCGTATGGAGCGAGGAATGCGAGAAGATTGTCCAATAGCTCAAGAGGCGACTCATTCGGAACCTGTTCTGACCATACCATCCTGGAAAAGCGAACGTGGTAGCTGACGCGTTGAGTAGAAGATTGTACGGGAGTACGAGTGCGATATTGTTGAACACAAAGATCTATTTTGTATAATTTATAAATGATAGAGATAGAGTTAATGACTCTAGGGACCCACGTGATGATATATGAGTAAAATTGACTTTAATCGATAACGCTAAAGCCGCTCATGCTACGGACATAGAGTTGATGCGTATGAAGAAGAAAATACAAGAAGGTGCTATTCCAGAAGCAAGAATCGATGAAGAAGGAATACTTCGAGTCAACTCCAGACTTTGTGTTCCTAACGATTTTGACTAGAAGCATAGAATAATGATGGAGGCACACGACACACCGTTTGTAATCCATCCTGGGAGTACTAAAATGTATCACGATCTTCGACATATATTTTGGTGGAGCAATATGAAAAGAGAGATCGCGGAGTTTATCTCGAGATGTTTAACTTGTTAACGTGTAAAAGTGGAGCATCAAGTACCAAAGGGTCCATTGCAACCACTTAAGATTCCGAAATGGAAGTGGGAACACATTACTATAGATTTTGTTACGGGTCTTCCCAAGGTTTCTCAAGGCATAGATGTGATTTGGGTTATTGTTGATAGATTAACCAAGTCCGCTCATTTCTTGCCGATACATGAGACTTATTCCCTTGAACGTCTTGCTAGTATGTACGTGAACGAGATTGTGAGATTCCATGGCATGCCAGTATCCATAGTTTCGGATCGTGACCCAATATTCACTTCACGATTTTGGGTTAGCTTGTAGAAAGCTATGGGCACGGATTTACGATTCAGTTCGGCATACCATCCTCAAACGGACGGACAATCAGAGAGGACTATTCAAACTCTTGAAGATCTATTAAGACTTTGTGTCCTAGATCTCAAAGGGAGTTGGGATAAGTACCTACCATTGGTGGAATTCTCCTACAACAACAGTTATCAGGCAAGCATAGGTGTGGCTCCATTCGAGGCGTTGTATGGAAGAAAATGTCGTTCTCCAGTATGTTGGGACAAGGTGGGTGAAGCAACATTGTTGGGACCAGAGTTGGTATGCATTACTACAGAGAAGATCCAAACGATTCGACAACGTATACAAACGGCACAGGATCGACAAAAGAGTTATGCGGATCTTCATCAGAAGGACGTGAAATTTAATATTGGGGATCATGTATTGTTACGTGTTGCACCATGGAATGGAGTTACAAGATTTGGGAAGAGGGGAAAGCTCAATCCAAGATTTGTTGGTCCATTTGAGATTCTTGAGCGAATAGGAAATGTGGCATATAGACTCGCATTACCTCCAAGCGTGTCTCGTGTTCATAATTTTTTCACATATCTATGCTTTGTAAATATGTTAAAGACCCGAACCACATTATTGAGTTAGATCCAGACGAGATAGCTGAAGATTTATCGTACGAGGAGGTACCTGTTAAGATCTTGGATAGGAAAGAGCATGTCCTACGCACGAAGGTTATACCACAAGTTAAGATTTTGTGGAGAAACCATGCTATTGAAGAAATGACCTGGGAGTTGGAATCAGAAATGAAAGCGAGGTATCCTCACCTTTTCGAAATATCAGGTACGTACGTCAATTTCGAGGACGAAATTTCATAAGGAGGGGAGGTTGTAAGACCCCAACTTATTAATGAATAAAATCAAATTTTCTCTAAATATTATTGTGAATAATAAGGGGTTAATTTGATATAATACTTTGGTTATGGGTGAAATGTGCAAATTTTACAAAATAAGCAAGTGGTTATAAAATATTCATTTTGTCGGGGAATATTCGTTTGGTCGTGGAATATTCTTGCTGTCGGGGAATATTCGTACATCGGCACAGCCTTGTGTGGGTCCTATAACGGAAAGCGTTTGGATGAAGAAAACGACAAGTATAAGTTGTTTATAAATAACGGCGTAGTTGTTACCATTAATACTGTTGGAATACCCGGTGGTTAAAATACAGTAGCACACGGTATTGCACTAATTATTGATTCTTACATAAGAAGGCACTACTCAATAATTGTTACAGTAGTTATTATTCAATATTTTATTTTATTGATTCAATAATTGCTGCGTTGATATTTTATATTATTGTTGTTTTAATAATTGTTGCTGTACAGTATTTTCCATTATCAGATCAATAATTCATATTATTTGAATAATATTATTAGATAACATTATTGACAATGTCTAGAAAATTCTATCTAAGGAGAGGTTTGGTCATCTAATTGCGCGCCAGTAAGGAGAAATCCTTATTGGAAAGCTCCATCTTTCCTGGGAACGGCCTGATTGTCATAAATGTGATTCTGTAATATTATTTGTGAATAATTAATTATTGATTCATATGATAAGGAAATATTTATTTTATGTGGATATAAATGAGGGATATATATTTTTGTGGTTAAAAATGAAGGAGTTAATGTTGAGGTTTTTATCCTTATTTTTGTCGGAATGGAGGTATTAAAAATCAGGGTTTTTGAGATATTTTACGGGGGTTATAATTTTTAATCCGACCGTTGGATCGTGGTAATTTATGGATATGTTATACATATATAAGTTGAGTATATGCCCACAAATTTTGAACCGTTAAAAATGAACGTAAGATTTATTATGAATTTTACAAGATGACTGGTTCTGAAATTGTTGAATTTTCGGAGTTTATCATTTTGATGGAAAATTCTAGAATTGGTGGGCCCCACTTGTGGTTGGTGAAGAAATGTGCTGAATTATATTTCAAATGTGGTGCGTGGGAATAGTAGCAGGTAAAGCCATCAGGTTGCAGGTCAAGCCTACTAAAATTTTCTTATAAATAGAGGGCTAAGTTAGAATTGAAAATCACACCAGAAACAAGTTTTCTCTCTTTCTCTCTCTAGATTATTGAGTGTATTTTGTGAGTATTTAGATACTTTGAGAGTTTCTATTCATCAGAGCAAGTTTCTTTCAGCCTTATACCGGTATTCCGACCAGAAGTACTGATATCTTGAGGTAAGGGATATTATTTTCTTCTTAAATGATATTATTTTCTCCACTATCATTATGCTGAAATATCAACATGAGTTTTTATCAAATTTGGAACTTTTTGTGTCGGGGTTACTATTCACGTATACGTTACTATTCACGTATACGGCACTATTCACGAATACGGCACTATTCACCGAAAAATAAAATTTTCCCTTTTTGTCCAAGATGTCTATTATGGTTACTATCTTTGATTGTATCCATGTTTTGATCTTTATTTTTGAATTCTGCTTCACAATTGATTATTATGAAGTATTATTGATCTTGGATAAACTGTTATACGAATCCCTACTATTTGTCCTTCTGTCTCACTGGATTCGTTCTCTTTAAGATATTTTTCATCATCCTCAGTCCTAAATGATGATATTACTGAATATCTTTGGCCTGTAGTGCAAAGATGTATGATTACTTGATGAATATCTTTGGCCTGTAGTGCAAAGATGAACAGGTGTTGAGATGAACATGACTGACAGGTGATTCAAATAAATATCTTTGGCCTGTAGTGCAAAGATGAATATTTGGATAAAGATGATTATTAATTGATGTTACAGGGATAAAATATTGATGATGGACTTTTAAATCTTAGAAGATAGTAGAATTCATTCTCTACTTGACTTTTCTAATGGTTTGTTGTTTCCACTGCAGTTGTTGATCTAAAACTTGTTGTCGATTATATTCTATCAGATTTTTCCCTGTTGAATACTAATGATAATTTGTTGTATATTATCTTAGTCATAATATTCTTTACTGGGCTAGTTGAGCTCACCCTTTTCTTTTTTGTTCCATTTTTCTTCTCAGTAGGTGAGAACATAGCAGGATCTAGTCGGGGTATGGAGTGATGGTTCTAGAAAGATGTTTTAGCAGTCCTCACTATTTCTGTAAAATAGTGTTTGAATAATTGTATTGAGGACTTATTTGAGTGTGGATATTGTCTAGAAGACAATATTTGTATTTAAACTCACAGTATGTGTTGTCGTATTTTGCACGATAATTGTATTATTGAAGTTCTAGTTTGCTTTCTGTACTATGTATTTGGCGACTCAGAATGGGTGTTGTATACCTATTTTGGGGGCGTCACACCAAACGAGAGAGACCCCTATTCATAATACAGGGGGAAACACTGGCAACTCACGGCTGGTCGCCGCTAAGCAGTTCAAGGAGCTGGGACCGCCGGAGTTTTTGGGAAAGCCAGAACCACTTAAGGCGGAGACATGGATAAAGAAGATCACCAAGATATTTGATGTCTTGGAATGCTCAAAGGAGCAAAAGGTTCCCTTCGCCGCCTTTATGTTGTGTGAAGAAGTAGATTATTGGTGGGAATCTATAAAACGTACTCAACCTTCCGTACTAAAGATGTCTTGGGAGAAGTTACAAGAATTGTTCAACGAAAAGTTTTTTCCTAAAAGTATTCGTCACATGAAGGAGGTAGAATTCATCCATCAAGCTGGAGCAAAATAATATGATCATATCGCAGTACGAGGCTAAGTTTGCGGAGTTATCCCAGTTTGAATCCCATTTGGTCGATAATGAGGAGCGAATGACGCGAATGTTTCTAAGAGGTTTGAAACCCAAAATACGTATATACTTCATTTCTCACAAACTTTTTTTATGTTCAGATGTTGTGAATAGGGCTCAGTTATTAGAACGCGATTATGAGTTAGCTCAGCCAAAAGGCAACGACCAACAACACAATAATAATCATACCGGTGGTAATGGCCATCGGGAACAATGATAACCATCGTGAAAAAAATTATCATGCCAAGAATGGTAACTACTTCGGTGGTAATCATGGCTAAGATAGTAGAAGTGGAAATTTTAAGAAGAGAAAGTTCAATAATAATGGAAAGACAGCAGCACCAGCACCCGTTTCCAAGAAAGAAGAACGACCATCGGTCGTATGTTTTAAATGCGGACAGGAGGGACACATCCGTCTAAACTGTACGTAGCAACCTAAAGCGTGTTTCAATTGCGGAAGAGAAGGTCACCTAGCTCGATTTTGTCGTATAGTAAAGTCAAGTCCAGCTGAGATAGTGACGCCAAAGGATGTCCCAGACAAGTTAAAGCTGATAGTTTAAGTGAGGGCGTTTGTCGAGGAACCCGAACGAAGTTATCATGGGGAAGTTAATCATAAACTCTTAGGAAGTCTATACCTTATTAGATACCAATTCTACCCACTCTTTTATTTCACCTAGTTGTGTTCAACGTTTGAACTTGACTCTTGAGAAATTAGACTTTGATTTATCTGTTGAAACTCCGTTAGGAGAAACCTTTGTTACATCCACTGTTCATAAATCTAATTTGATTTAAATAGGTACCCTCACATTACCTGTCAATCTTATCCCTTTAAAAATACTTGCCTTTGATTTAATTTTAGGAATCGACTAGTTAACTATTCTTCATGCTAAAATTGATTATTTTCCTAAGGTTGTTAGCTTTCATATTTCTAATCAACCTATTATCCGAATTCAAGCAACCAAACCACTAAAGTCAATCACTGTTATATTAATCCATAAGCAAAGAGCCCCGAGCCTTTCGCTGGTGACTTCCTTGTGTGGGATGCACCAAAGCCAGACTTTCCGTAGGGAACGCCGTGAATAACGGTGGCAAGTTGATAGGTATCAATGTGAGGTGCTATCCAAGTCTTGGATGAGAGTCACAGTTTTGAATGATATTTCTATCGTTAATAAATTTCCTGACGTATTTCGCGAGAACTTCCTGGCCTATCCCCAGACCGTGAAATCGAATTTTGTATTGATCCTAGTACAAAACCCATTGTTAAAACCCTCAAATATTTCTACACCCAAAACGAATGTAACATGTGCCAAAGACGGTGGCTCGAGCTGTTGAAGATTACGATTATACCATTCAGATACCATCCTAAAAAAGCGAACGTGGTAGATACGAGTGCGATATTGTTAACACAAAAAACCCGTTTTGTACGACTTACAAAAGATGGAGATAGAGTTAAAGACTCCAAGAACCTATGTGAAGATAGTGAATATACGACTAAAATCGACTTTAATCGATAAAGTTAAAGCCGCTTAAGCTACACACCCGGAGTAGATGAATGTGAAGAAGAAGGTGCAAGAAGGCGTTATTTTAGAAGCAAGAATCGACAAAGAGAGAAAATCTCAACCCTCAATTTTATTGGTCTATTTGAAATCCTCGAGTAGGAACTGTGGCCAATAGACTCGCTTTACCGCCAAGTATGTCGCGTGTTCATAATGTTTTTCACGTATCGATGTTACGTAAATATGTGGACGACCTAAACCACATTATTGAATTAGAACTAGACGAGATAGCAAAAGATTTAACGTATGAGGAAATACATGTTAAAATCTTAGATAAGAAGAAATATATTCTATGCTTAAAGGTTATACCTCAAGAGTTAGAATCTGACGAGGTATCCTCATCTCTTCGACATACCAGGTATGTACGTAAATTTCGAGGGTGAAATTTTATAAGGAGGGTAGATTGTAAGACCCCGAATTTTATGAAATGAAAGTATTCAATTTTCTTATAATTATTATTTTATTTAGCAAATGGTTATATTGATAAAAGGTTAAAGTTAAGGGTGATATGTAAAAATTTTGCAAAGTAGGCAAGTTATCATAAAATATTCATTTGGTCGGGAAATATTCTTTTTGTCGGGGAATATCTGTACGACGGCATAATTATTGGTTGACCCCGCTACGAAATTATTGTCGGAGTTAGAAAACGATAGAAATATATTTTTATGAAAATAATGGCGAAAGTTTTACCGTTAACTGTTGAAATACCCAGTGATAAAAGTACAGTAATATGTGTTGCATTGTAGCACACGGTATTAATTATTGATGCTTACGTGAGAAGTCACTCAGTTATACTCAATTATTGCTACAATAATTGCAGCATAATATCTGTTGACGTTGGGATTTTTATTTGTCCTTTTTCGTTACCTGTTCTTTTGTGTTCTCATTTTAGGTGAGATTTGTTCGAAAAAACAAGTGCAAAAGGTTCGACATATGTAATGTTGACGATTGGACTGTAAGAGTCGCCAATTGGTTTTTTAACTGGTTGTACCAACACAACCGAGAAAAGGTTTGCACATTGAGCCAGTGATGTGACACTACTAAACGGGTCTATAAAATCGAGATTCATTAGGGTCCGGGCACTTGCTTATGCGGAGGGAAGGTGTTAGGCCACCCCCCGACATCCGTGTTGCCACGGTGACCGCCACTTTTCAAGAAACTATTATATGAATGTGTGTGTGTGTGGGGGTCAATGTGCTGTTAGTTGGAAGTAGTGATATACCTCGTTCGCACCTATATACACAGGGTTTGAATTTGTATAAAAATTCAGTTTTAAACAAGATATAGCAGTGATGTTTTAAAAGAGATTTTCAAACCCTGTGCTCAATAGTAATTAAGGCCTTTGATACTTCCATTTTATTCCGTATTGGATTGGTTGATTTTATTTTACATATGCGAGGCATCTGTATGAAAATAATGTACAAAAAGGTGCTGAATTCCTCGTGGGTATGAAAACCATCTGAGAAAATCCAAACATCACAGATAAATTTACAAGCTGCTTACAGCTGAAAAAGTCCATCACGGGAACCGAATCTAGATTCAGGGGACTGAACCTGTGATCACATGATTCCTAGGCTCACATGTTGCCGCAATTGATATAAACGCAGTAAGCAGGTATATATATAAAAGCTGTAAATATATATATATGTATATATATATATATATATATATATATATATATATATACAGACATGATCACCAGCCACGAAGCACCTCCATGGGGGATCAAAAATGTAAATAATGCTGTAAAAGCTATCAATCGCCACGTAGGAAACTCCAGGCGGGACGAAATGGACAGAAAGCTGTAAAAACGGTCAACCACCACGAAGTAAACTCCAGGTGGGACGAAATGTAAATATATATATATATATATAAGCATGTAAATGCACCGAATATAAAATCCAGGCTCATCGGACAAAGTCCAACAACAGTTAATATATATAAGTATATATATATTAAAGCAGTAAACACACCGGATGTAAAATATAGGCTCATTGAACAAAGTTTGACACACAGTTCATATATATAAGTATATATATACGAAAGCCATTAAATGCACCAAACATAAGTCCAGGCTCATCGAACAGAGTTCGACACACAGTTTATATATATATAAGTATATATATATAAGAAAACCATTAAATGCTCCAGACCGAAGTCTAGGCTCAATCAAGGCATAACTCGATAATGTTAGTCCGTATATAAAAATATATATTTATATAAGTATATATATATATATACAAACTGAAAATAAACCACGGACTGAAGTCCGAGCAAACACACACAACACGACTCTCAATGTGAAGAACAATGTGTGCAAAGATGAAGAGAAAGGCTTTAAAGTGTGTGAGATGGCTTACAGTGGGCTGCCAAAGAAGACTTCTATATCTTTAAAGTAGATAAACACTAGTTTCTGCCGGTACAGAAGTAGTTATATGTGAGCTCACAAGTGTTTAAAATGAAAAAGCACTCAGTTTGGGGTGTGTACAGAGAAAATTAGGCAGGGTTTCCTCGCCATTTTCTCTTACAAAATGGCCATCCCAAGCCCTCTATTTATAGAGGGTGGAGCCACAGGTGTACCAGAGGCAGCTCGAGGTGCCCCGGGCTTCACGGGTCCTGCCGTCTCAAAGTACGTACACGCATGCAATGTGATGTCCGCTCAAACTTTTAGAATTACAATCCGGGCATCCGACTGAGGTATATAGGACCTATTTCAGACCGCCGTTGTCGAGAGTTACGCAATGACATAGATTAGAGGTTGTACGAAGTCATGAAGATGGGACGATGCCTTCCGGTCTTCAGCTTCAAATTCTATCCGTTATCTTGCGTAATAGTCACTCGGGATTGGTCTTCCTTGATTCTTGTGGGACATGGCTTTGTAGAAATGTATGTTTGAAATGTTGAGACGGCGTGATGTGATGTCAAGGTGGCAAGATGACGACTTTACCCCTCACCGGGGTTATCTCCGGTTTGGGCTAATAAAGCAGACGTTGCTCAGATTTATCGCTGAGATTGGACTGCTGTAATGGTTGAAGGTCCTCAATGTCATCTCTGAGGTCTGCCTGTCCTCCTGGTGTTATTGCCAGGTCTTGTACTGAGTATCTTGTTGTGAGCGCCGAGATTGAAGCTGTTTGCATTTGAAACAAGAATTTTCGGGGTTATCTTCGGAACTGCAACTACCTTCCTTGGGGTTATCTCCAAGGTTAAAATATGTTATTCCCAATGTTGGGACTGAGACGGAACATCTCGGGGTTATCTCCAGGATGAAGCGGTCTTCTCCGGTGTGTGTTCCGGTATTGGAACTATAGGCCTCGGGGTTATCGTCGAGGTTAGAACTGTTACTCCTGGTGTGTGTTCCGGGGTTGAGGTTGTTACTCCCGGTGTGCTCCGAGGTTGAGACTGAGCTTCCGGTAGTATCCAAACTGGATGTGAGTTGTCTTCCAGGGTTATCTCTGAAAGATGAATCTGCCCTCCTGCAATGTCAGTAACAAGTGTGCAGAAAATTTTGAGTGTCTACAGATGCCCCTCTTTATCATATTCATGCAATGCAATGGCATGGATAGGATAAAGAATCCTAGACACTTGAAATACAACAAGATAAATATGATGCAATATGGAGCAATATGATGCAAGTGTATGATGCATATTCACTACTTTCCAATATGCTAGAGATGACTGCAGGCTCCCAGTGATGGTAATGACGGCGAGTTTGGATGTGTGATCCAAACCTATCATGATGTTGACGTTGGGGCTATCACCAAAGTTCTTAATCCTGAATACAAATTTTACTCCAAAGATGTACCTCTCGTGTACAAGAGATCTGTGGGGATAAAACTTTGTCTGTTTGAGGGTGTGTATAACATGTTCCATCATCGATCCTCCCCGATGATGTTGATCTTCCCTGGTTTGTATCGCCAGGACATATCAATGTTTTGCTGAATTTCCTGCCAACGGTAAATGTTGTCAGGGCTGCCTGACTTTTGTTGACGTGTGAACCAACGGTTGACCACCCTGCTGGGGATAAATGCCAAGGCTGCTTGGACTTTGTGGATGTGTGTACCAACTGATGCAACCATCGAATGGCTTCTGAAGTGACATTGGGTTTACTTGCCAATGGATGAATGGACGTCAAGGTTGCTTGACCCTCGCTGATATGTGTATCAACGAAAAACATGTGTTGGATCATCATTAAGGTGTATATCAGTGGAACATGCGTTGTAACCCCCGTCGGGGATCTTTTTGTTTTGATATTGCATTGTAACCCCCGTCGAGGATACATTTGATCCTCGCTGATGTGTGTATCAATGGAATATGCGTTGTAACCCCCGTCGGGGATTCTGTTTATGGATAGATGACCATACGTCGTGACCCCCTCCAGGGATCTCCTTTTGAGACTGCGTGGTAACCCCTGCCAGGGATACATTGTGAAAAGATTAGGATGACGACCCTGAATTGACGGCATTGGACCTCTGTACGGTATTACCGAATGTGGTATGCAATGAATTGGATCATCGATATAGTAAACCCTGTATTTGGGTGAATACCAATGACTGATATGAAAGCCACAGTCGGGCCCAGAAAAACCAGGATTTCAGGCTATTCCGCTCAATCGCGTAGCATTTTTATCCCTGATTTGGCCTTTTCAGCTTGTGCGAACTCCTTTGCAACTCAAACTGGACCGAGCTGGAGAGGTAGGACCCACGTAGGGGTGCCGCAGGTACACCTGCTACAGCCACAGATGGACCTGCGGCCAACCGTAGGTACTAAAGACCAGCATGTTGCTTTTATAAGTCATTTTTGACTTGAATCGCGAAGGAAATTTGAGAGCTGTTCTTTAGATCTACTGAGTTTGGACATCTTTCTGCAAATTCTGTCACCGTACAAGTGTTCTACACTGTCCTAGTAACGTATGCATGTACTTTTTTCCAGTTTTTATCAGTTGGAAAATGACTTATCATATGAAATGCATCTAAACACATAGTAGTGATTATGTATGCATAGATGACTTGATAAAAAGTATTCAACATAGTAAATATTAGTATTAAACCATGCACCCTTTCTTCATCAATAAAGCTTCTACACCCTTTCTTCCATAAACAGCGTTGAACCTCTTACACCAGGTTCGAACTACGCAGACCTGATCTCCTCTTCAATAGGAAGTATTTGAGCATATCTACGTACTCCTATTGAAGAGGAGATCAGGTCTGTGTAGTTCGAACCTGGTGTAAGAGGTTCAACGCTGTTTATGGAAGAAAGGAGTACGTAGGAAACCATATTCTATGTGGTTTTTTGTTTTTTGTAAATGTTTTTGTTGTTTTTTGTTTATTACGATCAGACCATATAGAATATGGTTGCCTACGTACTCCTGTGTGTCAAGGAGATCAGGTAGACGTAGTTCACCCCTCAGGGTGAGTTGAAAAGTGTGATCCCATGTGCAGAATAAACTACGGGGAAGAAAGATTAATCCCATGTACAGGTCAAACTGTGGGGAAGAAAGTTTAATCCCATGTGCAAGATAGACTGCGGGGAAGAGAAAGTTTTATCCTAGGTTGAGGATAAACTGCAGGTGAAAAGTTTGATCCCATGTATTGGGTAGCCAAACTGCAAATGTGAGAGGTTCAATCCATAGTGGGATGACCTAAGTTGTAAGAGCGTAGTGAAGCCAGGTTGCTGGCTTGAAGAGTGTGTTTCCCTGAGGGGAAAAGTGTGGAAAAGAGTTGTATGTGGTAAAGGGTTAAAGAACCAGAATGACTTGTGATCTGATGATCCAACACCAGAATGTTTACTTGATAGTAACTTTCAAATATAGTACCATTTCACGGTGTCCGAGTTAATGAGTTGTGAAAATTCATCGTCGTCCATTTCCTGTAACCTGAGAGCACCTCCTGTCAGTACTTCCTTGACAACAAACGGCCCTTCCCAGTTAGGAGCGACTTTTCCCTTAGATTAATCTTGGTTGTCGAGGATCTTCTTTAAAACCAAGTCATGTTGTTTAAACTGCCGTAGCCGGACTTTTCTATTATAGGATCTAGCGATCCTTTGTTGATATAAATGACCATGGAAGATAGCCGTGGTTCGCCTTTCGTCTATTAGAGACAATTGGTGATACCTGTCTTGTACCCATTGATCTTCATCCAGTTGAGCGTCCATCAACACTCTGAGAGATTCCATCTCTACTTCTATGGGGAGTACAGCCTCCATCCCATAGGTTAATGCGTAGGGGGTTTCCCCAGTTGAAGTACACATTGATGTTCTGTAGGCTAACAGAGTAAGAGGCAATAAGTCAGGTCATCCTTTGTGGTTGGCGGACATCTTTTGCATAATCTTCTTGATGTTCTTGCTAGCTGCTTCAATAGCACCATTCATCTTTGGACGGTAGATGACGGAGTTAAGGTGCTTGATGTGGAATTTACTGCATAGTTCCTCCTTCATTTTGTTGTTGAGGTTCTTGGCATTGTCTGATACAATTACCTCTGGTTGTCCATATCGACAAATGACATTATTTCTGATGAAAGCAATGACGACTTCTTTGGTAACCCTGGGGAAGGAGGTTGCTTCTACCCACTTGGTAAAGTAGTCGATCATGGTGAAGATAAAGCGATGTCCATTACTGGCTTTAGGCTCGATGGGCCCGATCACGTCCATTCCCCACATTGAGAAGGGCCAAGGTGAACTCATATTGTGGAGTTCCCGTGGAGGGGCGTGGATAGCATTCCCATGAATTTGGTATTGATAACATCTCTTGACGTGGTCATGGCAGTTAGCTTTAAGAGATAGCCAATAATGTCCTGTCCTGAGGATCTTTTTTACAAGGAGGGGGCCACAGACTCCACCATGGATCTCATCCATGAGTCTCTGAGCTTGATCCTTATCCAGGCATCTGAGGAGACCTAGTCCTGCATCTCTCTTGTAGAGTGCATCTCCACTCAGGTAGAATTTCATAGCAAGTCGATGAATCCGCCTTTGTTCAGTAAGGCTCGCCTCAGTGGGTGTAGATCCATCTCGTAGATACTCCTTGATATGTTGATACCAAGGTTATTGGATGGGAGGTAGCGCATCCGATACTTCTCCAATATAGTTCCCATAGGCTGATACCTTTTGTAGGGTTAACGATTGGCACGTGTTCCTTGTCAAGTATGTGAATCAAGGAGGCCAAAGTCACTAACGCGTCTGCGAAGTCATTCCTATTACGAGGAATGTGCAGGAAGGAGATCTCTTCGAACTCCGAAGCCATCTTTAGAACTTGCCGATGGTAAGGCAGCAACCGTAGCTCTTTGGTTTGATAGATTCCGGTGGATTGTTTGATCACCAACTCTGAATCCCCAAAGATAGTTAACTGCCTGATAAACATTGAACGGGCAAGTTTTAGCCCCATGATATAGCCTTCATACTCAGTTGTGTTGTTGGTGCTGATAAACTATAATTTGATGACGACGGGATACTGCTCCCCCGTATCAGATACTAGAACTGCTCCAGCTCCAGAACCTTCCGTATTAACAGCTCCATCAAAATACATATTCCATGTTTGGCTTGTATCGTATTGATGGTGTTGCTGAATTGTCATTACTCCTTCATCGGGGAAGTAGGTTTCCAAGGGTTTGAAGTCCCCTGAAGGTGATGCGGCCAGTTGATCCGCAATTCCTTGACCTTTAATGGACTTTTGAGTCACGTAGACAATGTCAAATTATTGTAGGATCAACTGCTATCTAGACAGCCGACAATTTAGTATGGGTTTACTGAACACATACTTGAGAGGATCCACGCGGGATATGAGATGAGTTGTGTGACCATGGAGGTAATGTTGTAACCTCATGGCGGCCCATGCTAAAGCACAACAAGTCCTCTCAATCAGAGTGTACTTGTGTTCACTGATGCTGAACCTTTTTCTTAGGTAATAGATAGCTCGCTCTCGACCTCTATCGTATTTCTAACCCAGCATACAACCCATGGCATTGTCACTGATGGATAGGTACATGAACAGGGGAACATCATCCTTGGGTGGTACCAAAATGGGAGCTTTTACTAGCTGCTCTTTAATTGCAAGGAAGGCTTTCTGGCACTCATCATTCCATTTCATGGAAGATTTCTTCCTTAACAGCTTGAAGATAGGCTCACAGGTTGCTGTGAGTTGAGAAATGAATCAGCTAATGAAGTTGATTCTTCCCAAAAATCCCCGTATTTCCTTCTTTGTCTGAGGAATGGGAATTTCCGTAATGGCCTGGATTTTGGTGGGATCCAGCTCAATTCCTTTATGGCTGACTAGAAATCCTAGCAACTTGCCTGATTTAACACCAAAGGCGCACTTGGCTAGATTCAACTTCAAGTTGTACTTGCGTAACTTGTTGAAAAGCTTTTTGAGATGGTCTAAATGGTCCTCCTCCTTTCGGGACTTGACAATGATGTCATCCACGTAGATCTCTATCTTTTTATGCATTAAGTCATGGGAAAAAGCCATCATAGCTCTCTGATAGGTAGTTCCGGCATTGATGAGGCTAAAAGACAACCGTCTGTAGCAAAAGGTTCCCCAAGGCGTGATGAAAGCAGTTTTTTCACGATCTTCCTCAGCAACCATGATCTGATGGTACCCCGCAAAGCAATCAGCGAAGGAGTACATACCGTATTGAGCAGTATTGTCAATGAGAATGTGGATGAATGGCACGGGAAAGCTATCTTTAAGGTAAGCTTTGTTCAGATCCCGATAATCCACGCAAACTCGCACCTTTCCTCCAGGTTTAGGCACGGGTACAATGTTGGATATCCACTCAGGATATGTAGACACCATGATGATGCCAGCTTAAAATTATTTCATAATTTCTTCTTTCACTTTTAAACTCCACTCAGGTTTCAATCGCCTGAGCTTTTGCTTGACTGGCTTGAATCCCTCTTTGATGGGAAGGCGATGAAGAACAATGTTCGTGGACAAACCCACCATGTCTTCATGAGACCATGCAAACACATCCTGGAATTGGGTTAGTAGCATAACCATGTAATTCCTTTGGTTTGGGGTAAGGTCTGAACCAATCTGGATTAACTTAGGGTTTTCTAAGGTTCCAAGATTGAAGGAAGTGGTTTGATCAAGGTTGGGTTTAGGTTTGTCTGCAACCCATTCTTTGATCTCCAGAGGCACGTCATTGTCCTCTTGTATTTTCAGCAAGTCTGAGTCCAACTTTACATCAAAGTTACAATCCTTGTGGAGAAGAGGCATCTTATCAGCAAGTACAGGCACATCTAAGTTCAGAGTTCTAAAACAAAATATGCTTTCACTTAATATATATGACATTGTTTAATCATACATAATGTTAGCATATACGGACAAAACAATTGCTAATATTATACAGAAAAGTAAGCAGTTATTATATCTACAGGGCAGAAAGGAGTCCTGCCCATTTTACCCTTGTCGACCAATGCAAGGAGTGCTACTCCAATTGGCAAGGATAAAGTCCGGGTGGACTGCATTGATAGAGGGGTTTTCATCGTCCTCCTCTTCCCGAATGCTGACCATGATGTCTGGGTAATCATCGTTTGGGGTATATCTGTTTATATGTTCATCATGAACAATGATGTGCATGCCCGACATATCTGGACAACATTTTGTTTGATTCTTTATTTCTCTTCCTCCACTCTAGGGTCTGGAACAAAGACTTCTTTTGCTTTGAGAGACACTGGCTTGGGAAATAGAAATGCCATCACGTGGGTTGGCACCTTTACAAGAGGTTGTGCGGACTCAGATTTTGTAGGCGAAGATAAACGCCACGTGGTTAAAGCTGAAGGAATTTGCTGATGCTTATGAGGATTCCTCTGACTAGAACTGGCAGAATAGCCTAGTCCAGCTGTCCCATTTTGCCTGGCTATTTGGATGGGATATTTGATACCTTGGTGATCTTTACCCAGCCCTTATCCTGGCTGATAACCCAAGGACATCATTTCCTGAGTAGCTGACATTACTTCGGCAGAGATCTTGGGTACGGGCAATGACGTTCCAATAGCATGGTACTGAGGATTGCTCACTTCCAAGGCATGGAAACTGACTGGCTCAACATCTGTATTAGTGTTGATGAATGGCATGTCACCATGTTGAGGGCATTCTGGTTCAGCATTGATCATGACTAGGCTATTGTTGATAATGTATTTTAGTTGCTGATGAAGGGTGGAGGGGACTGCCCCAGCCATATGAATCCACGGTCTTCCCAAGAGCAGGTTGTATCCCGAATCCATCTTGAGTACGTGGAAAGAAATGAAGAATGTATGGGGACCAATCTCAATTGGCAGCTCAATCTCTCCGACCGAATTACAGCAGTCCCCGTTAAAAGCTTTGATAATCGTGTGGCTGCTCTGGATTCGGTTGAGATTGATGTTCATCTTCAACAATGTAGCATATGGACATATATTCAAAGACGAACCTTCATCTACTAAGACTCCGGCTAGCATATATCCAGAGGAGAAGACCGCAATGTGTAACGGCTTGCAATGACCAGTCCCTTCGGGCGGTATGTCATCATCAGTGAAGGATAACACATTGTTGTTGAAAATGTGATCAACCAAATGTTGAAATTTTTCCACGTCCACTGATGTCGGTAAGTAGGCTTCTTCCAAAACCTTCAATAAAATCTTCCGATGCTCTTCAAAATTTAAAACCAAGTCCAAAATTGAAATTTGGTACGGAGCTTCTCTTAAGCATAAAACCACCTTGGCTTCATTATGACCCATAGCACGGAGGAAATTTTCAATCTTCTCCATGGGTATTTTCCCCTTTGATTGGATGGTAGGCTTCATCACCCGTTGGGGAAGATACAGTGGATTCTCCTTCGACACTGTGGCAATTGTATGCGAGGTGGATCCTTCACCTTCTTCATAATTCCATGGAATCATGTGCAAGCTAACAATAGGATATTGTGCTCTGCATGGTAAGTTGATTGGCTCAGGAGCGGCCACTTTCAAAGGATTGTTGCTTCCTCTGAGTTGAATTGTTGGTATGGTGAGTGGCTAGACAATGCCATCAGCCTCAGTGGAGATAACTGCTACCAATCCCTTCCATTTAGTAGGATAGGTATTCTCACTACCACGTAGCACCGTATCATCATCTGCTAGTTGCAGGACACCGCTATCAATAAGATTCTGGATAAGGTGGCGGAGTGCCCAGCATTCTTCTGTGTTGTTATCGCGAGAATGAGAGTGATATTGACATACTCTATCAGGGTTGTACTGTCCTGAACGGGGATTGATTGGAGGGAGAAAGGAAGTAATTCTTCCTTCATTAATTATCATTTGAAGGATTTCCTTTATAGGTTGGCCCAGGTATGTAAATTCCCTTCTGTTGGCAAACTCCTGACGGGCTTTGGCAGTAGCTCTCTTTGCCACCTTGTCTTCCATCGTTTCACTTTCTGGAGGTGACGAGGGAATATTCATGACAAGAGGAAGGAGACTAGCATGCTTCTGACTTACTAACTGGCGTAACTTAATGCTGGTAGGTCACCAGTTATGCCAATTGCTCAATTTGTTTGCAAAGAGCTTTTATCTTTCGTTCCATCGTAAACTGGAACTTTGCATAGTCCCATTTGTCAACACCGTCTTTGATGATAGGGGATGCTTCGCAGTTAAAATTGGAACTTTGTCCAGTGATCCAATTAATTATATTGACCTCTTCATCTTTGTGTGGAGGAAGAGGGTTGTCTTGAACGTGAGGTTGATCTAATTTGGTGACCACGATCTCACCGTTGTCTATTAAATCTTGGATCTTTTGTTTCAAGGCCCAACAATCTTGAGTATCATGTCCAGGTGCCCCGGCATGATAAGCACATTTCCGAGCAGCATTAAAACCGCATCCATTAGGGCTGGTTGGTGGAAGAAGATGCGTGATTTTTTTCTGCACAGTCAGAAGAGTGAGAATATTCTCGAGGGAGTCCCCTAAGGGTGTGAACACTCGAGGTCATTTAACTTCTCCACCTTTTGGTATTGGAGGGTTTGAAGACTGTGCTTGAAAGGGAGTGTAATTTCTCCTCTGGATAGGCATGTTCTGATTGCCTTTTTGACCCTGTAGTATCAGGGAAACATCATCTTCTTTCTTTTTATAGACCCTCCAAAGGTTGTTTCCATAATTTCCGGATTGGATGTGCTCAGCAACAGCTTTAAGGGCAGCTAGGTCTTGAATCTTTCCTGGCTTCAATCCCATCTCAGCCATCTCCCCATTTTTAATCATCTCAGAAAATGGTTTACCGATGCTAGCTAAGACTCTCTCATAGAAGGGAGCTTCTTGTATATCGATAAAGGTCATCACCATCTCTGACTCTATCATAGAAAGAATTACTTGAGCAGAAAGGCGCCTCCACCTTTGAGCATACTCTCTGAAAGATTCGTTGGACTATTTCTTGACCTTGGTAATCTGGTACCGGTCAGGAGTCATCTGAGACTGGAAGTTATATTGTGTAAGGAAGGCGTGAGCTAGTTCTTCCCAGCTATGGATCTTTGAGTTGTCTAATCTGGTATACTACGAACAGGCTTCTCCAGTCAGACTCTTTTGGAACAGTTACATTCTGAGCTTCTCGTCTTCTGCATAAGATCCAAGTTCTCCAATGAACACCTTTAAATGTGTGTAAGGATCTCCTAACCCATCGTATTTCTCGAAGTCAGGAGTTTTGAATTTCTCTGGATAATACACACCAGGGAATATACAAAGGTCAGCATATGAAATACTCTCGTGTGCTCCAATTCCTTTGATAGCGTGAAGGGTTTCTTCCATTTGAAGAACTTTCTTTTTGATGTCACCGGTGTCTGGATCTCTGGTGAGATGGGCGGCATCATGACTTTTGTTGGTTGTATCCAAATGCAGTTCAGGTATTGTAATGGCTTTATCAGAACCTTGGGTTCCCCTTTGTGTGGAGGATTCAGCATGTACAGGTATTTTTGAACCTTGCGTAGATTGGTGTAGTTCTTTAAGCAGAACAGCCAAATCTGTAATTTGTTTACTTAATCCGTCGAATTCTTCGCGAGAAATGGGATTAGACTGGTCAGATGAAGATATGATTGGCTGTAGGCCTGCAGCCTTTTTGGACTTTAATCGGCTAATAGGTCCGAATGCTTCCCTGTAACAAAACTGGCATAGTTTAGTTTTAGGGATTGTGTAAATGTTAACATGCTTATGTGATGTATCCATTTTTTAGGAATTTTGTCCTGTAAAAATCGGATGTTAGCTGTTCGTATTACAAAATAGCATGTTAATTTAAATATGAATATGCACATATTTCTTCATATTTCTCATTACATGGAGATGAATATGGAATGTAAATTACAAGTAATTGACTTTACAAGTAATTTGAAAATGAGAAAGCATGAAGAGACTTTCCTCTGCATTTAGTTTATCAGAGGCTGACCTATCTTAGGTTACTCTCGCGGCTTTTCGGCATGAAGGTTCCCAAATCATCGCAATTTACTCAACGAAAAGTTAATCCGGTCTTTCAACTAGAGCGAATTTGGGTGGTGCCTTTCCTGAGCCTCGCGTGAATTAGTCTTCCTACGAGTCCAGTAATCAAATACCGACAGGATTGCCTCCTGGTGGAGGGACCACACAACATATATTCACATACAATATGTCTCACCGTTTATGAAAATGATGACATGTGCAAAGCACTAATATCACAGGCAGATATAGTGTAGACCATTAATCGCAGAAAAGATATGCATTCGTACACATTCATCATAAATGTAAATGCAACATCCACACACAAGCATATAACAGTTTTGAAAAGCTTGTAATAGCGGCTTAAGTTCTCTTACTGGTGTCCCCAGCAGAGTCACCACCTGTCGACGTCGGGATTTTTATTTGTCCTTTTTCGTTACCTGTTCTTTTGTGTTCTCATTTTAGGTGAGATTTGTTTGAAAAAATAAGTGAAAAAGGTCCGACATGTGTAATGTTGACGATTGGACTGTAAAAGTCACCAGTTAGTTTTTTAACTGGTTGTACCAACACAATCGAGAAAAGGTTGGCACATTGACCCAGTGATGTGACACTGCTAAACGGGTCTGTGAAACCGAGATTCATTAGGGTCCGGGGACTTGCTTATGAGGAGAAAATGTGTTAGGCACCCCCCCCCCCGACATCCGTGTTGCCACGGTGACCGCCACTTTTCAAGAAATTGTTATATGAATGTGTGTGTGTGTGTGTGGGTCAATGTGCTGTTATTTGGAAGTAGTGTTATGCCTCGTTCGCACCTATATACATAGGGTTTGAATTTATATAAAAATTCAGTTTTAAACAAGATATAGCAGTGATGTTTTAAAAGAGGTTTTCAAACCCTGTGCTCAATAGTAATTGAGGCCTTTGATACTTCCATTTTATTCCGTATTCGGCTTGGTTGATTTTATTTTACAGATGCGAGGCATCCGTATAAAAATAATGTACAAGAAGGTGCTAAATTCCTCGTGGGTATGAAAACCATCTGAGGAAATCCAAACATCACAGATAAATTTACAAGCTGCTTACAGCCAAAAAAGTCAATCACGGGAACCGAATTTAGATTCAGGAGACTGAACCTGTGATCACATGATTCCTAGGCTCACATGATGCCGCAATTGATATAAACGCAGTAAGCAGGTATATATATAAAAGCTGTAAATAAATATATATATATATATATATATATATATATATATATATATATATATATATATATATACAGACATGATCACCAGCCACGAAGCACCTCCATGGGGGATCAAAAATGTAAATAAAGTTGTAAAAGCTATCAACCGCCACGGAGGAAACTCCAGGCGGGACGAAATGTACAGAAAACTATAAAAATAGTCAACCACCACGAAGTAAACTCCAGGTGGGACGAAATATAAATAAATAAATATATATATATATATATATATATATATATATATATATATATATATATATATATTTATATATATAAAAGCATGTAAACACACCGGATATAAAATCCAGGCTCATCGGATAAAGTCCAACAACAGTTAATATATATAAGTATATATATATATTAAAGCAGTAAACACATCGGATGTAAAATCCAGGCTCATCGAACAAAGTTTGACACACAGTTCATATATATAAGTATATATATACGAAAGCCATTGTACTCACCAGACATAAGTCTAGGCTCGTCGAACAGAGTTCGACACACAGTTTATATATATAAGTATATATATATAAGAAAGCCATTAAACGCTCCAGATCGAAGTCTAGGCTCAATCGAGGCATAACTCGATAATGTTAGTCCATATATAAATATATATATATATATATATATATATATATATATATATATATATATATACAAACTGAAAATAAACCACGGACCGAAGTCCGGGCATACACACGCAACACGACTCTCAATGTGAACAATAGTGTGTGCAAAGATAAAGAGAAAGGCTTTAAAGTGTGTGAGAAGGCTTACGGTTTGCTGCCAAAGAAGACTTCTATATCTTTAAAGTAGATAAACACTAGCTTTCGCCGGTACAGAAGTAGCTATATGTAAGCTCACAAGTGATTAAAATGAGAAAGCACTCAGTTTGGGGTGTGTACAGAGCAAATTGGGCAGATCTTCCTCGCCATTTTTTCTTACAAAATGGTCATCCCAAGCCCTCTATTTATAGAGGGTGGAGCCGCAGGTGTACCTACAGCTGGGCTGCAGGTGTACCAGAGGCTGCCCGGGGTGTCCTGGGCTTAGCGGGTCCCGCTGTCTCGAAATATGTGCACGCATACAACGTGATGTCCGCTCGAACTTTCAGAATTGCAATCCAGGCATCTGACTGAGGTATATAGGACCTATTTTGGACTGTCGTTGTCGAGAGTTACGCAATAACATGGATTAGAGGTTGTACGAAGTCAAGAAGATGGGACGATGCCCTCCGATCTTCAGCTTCAAATTCCATCCGTTATCCTGCGTAATAGTCACTCGGGATTGGTCTTCCTTGATTCTTGTGGAACATGGCTTTGTAGAAATATATGTTTGAAATGTTGAGACGGCGTGATGTGGCGTCAAGGTGGCAAGATGATGACTTTGCCCCTCACTGGGGGTGTTGTGAGCGCCGAGATTGAAGCTGTTTGTATTTAAAACAAGTATTTTCGGGGTTATCTCCGGAACTGCAACTGCCTTCCTTGGGGTTATCTCCAAGGTTAGATTATGCTATTCCCAGTGTTGGGACTAAGACGGAACATCTCGAGGTTATCTCCGGGATGAAGCGGTCTTCTCTGGTGTGTGTTCCGGTATTAGAACTGCAGGCCTCGGGGTTATCGCCGAGATTAGAACTGTTACTCCCGGTGTGTGTTCCGGGGTTGAGGCTGTTACTCCCGGTGTGCTCCGGGGTTGAGACTGAGCTTTCAGTAGTATCCGGACTGGATGTGAGTTGTCTTCCAGGGTTATCTCTGAAAGACGAATCTACCCTCCTTCATTGTCAGTAGCAGGTATGCAAAAAATTTTGAGTGTCTACAATATCTGTCATATTATTGATTCAATTATTATTACAGTATCATCTGCATAATATTTTATATTATTAAATCAATAATTGAGACGACAAAGTTATTCATATTATTATTTATAATATTGACGATGCCTAGAAAGTTCTGTCGAGGAGAGGTTTGGTCAGCTAATTACGCGCCAATAGGGAGAAATTCTTATCGAAAAGCCCCCTCTTTCTTGGGAATGATCTGCTTGTTAAATACTATGAGTTATAATATTAATGATGAATAAGTTCGTGTTGATTAAATATGAAATTGATATTTCTATTGTGTTGGGATTATTAGTGTTAGTAGAAATCGATATTTATTTCGATAATAATTGATTTCTGGAGGTTAAGTTGACCAATCAGGTAATTAATCGGATAATTAAGCAATTAATTGCTATTAGTTCACATGCATATAACTATTTATTCACATGAATGGAACTATTGATTCACATGCATGTACTACTGATTCACATGCATGTACTATTAGGGGAGGTGGTGCAAGTTTGATAATACTTGTAGGACTAAATTAAAAATAGAGGTAAAGATAAAGGTACTATACTGTAATAATTTGAGTCCCAAAACGTACAATTATCGAAACTATGTTTTCCTATAAATAGAAGCTCATTTTTCTTTCATTCTCACCAATTCACTAAGACTCATAAGAGTAACTATAGAGAAAGAAGCTATAGAGAGGAAGAAGAAGAGTATTTTGCTACTTCACTATTGCAGTATCCAGTCTTCTACTAAGGTAAGGGGTATTATTTCTTTCGTATTCGTAAGGAATATTATTTTTGTTCAGTATTCGTAAGAAATAATATTTTCTTCCATACTCTATAGTATGTGAGTAATATTATTTCGTTTCGTATTCCTAATTCAACACTCATTCTGTTAAAGTATTGCTTCTATACTCCGTAAAATTAGTAGAATATCCTTGATATTGCGCTTCATCCAGTATCTTTTCATGGAAATATTATTCTGAGCATTCTTGATAATTATTGATCTTTTTATGCCGGAATATTATTCACGAGATACTATTCACAAAGTAATATTCACGTGGTACTATTCACAAAGTACTATTCGTGGGTACTATTCATAAAGTACTATTTTTGGGTACTATTTATAAAGTACTATTCACAGGTACTATTCATGAAGTACTATTCACGAGGTACTATTCACTCGGGCACTATTAACCCGGGGAACTATTCATGATAAAAATTAATTTCTTTGCTGTCCAAATCATTTTTGATATAATATTATTCTTGAATTTTACTCCACAAAGCAGTATCATGTTGACAATTTGGACATTATTGAATTCTGGATATATTAAATTATAAATCTTTAAAAAATTTTCCTTTGTTTTCTTTTAATTGTATTCTTATATCATTGTCATCGTCATTATGCTTATATTGTGATGAAAGTCGTCTTTGGCTTACGTGCATAGATGGACTATTGATTGGTATGATTATGACCAGGGATAATTTGAAATAATCATGACCCGTAATGTTACAAATAATGTAATAAAAGTCCTCATTGGCCCATAGTACATTGATAGATAGTTGCTGATATGATCATGACCATTGGTGAAAACACGAATATCCTTGCCCTATAGTGCATGGATAATTCGTGGTTTGTGATACTATTTATTGAGTTGAGTCTCATCGATAAAATTGATGATAAACTTTTAAATCATAGAAGATAGTAGATATCATGCTCTACTTGACTCTTCTAATGGATTGCTTGTTCCGCTGCAGTTAAACTTGATGTTTATTGTATTTTATCAGTTTAACACTGTTGAAGGCTAACGATAATTTATTCTGCAGTATCTTAGTCATAATATTTCTTACTGGGATAGTTGAGCTCACCATTTTCTTTCACTGTTCTCTTTAGGAAATGAGAATATAGCTGGGACTAGTCAGGGAATGGAGTGATGGTCCGAAATGGTTGCCATAATAGTCCTCACTATTCTATGAAATAGTGTGATAATAATTGTAATGAGGATTGAATTTGAGTTTGGATATTTCCTAGCAGATAATATTTGTATTAAAACTCACAGCTACGCTTTTGTCGTATTATATAAAAGAAGTTTGTATTTAAGTTATGTACCATATATTTGGTGACTCAGAATGGGTGATATATACCTATTTTGGGGGCGTCACATTCATACTATACTATTACAAAGACAATCTATTTGTATGCCTTAGCCTTTCCTTTATCTTTACCAGATACTTCAGTCCGTTCGGTCTTAGCTGTATTCATATAGTTCAAGCAAGAGTGAGCATAACTAGCTCAGTAAGTATGACAATTTCATTTAAGCAATAGGTTTGAATCATATGAATCGTATATCTTCTATAACTGAATCAATAGTTATGAAGTACTATCGATAATTCAAAATAGCACTTCTCTTTTTTTTAAAACGTTTAACAATGAACAACATAAGTTAAACATCAATTTCGGTCCAAGACCTTGAGCATTCTTTCTTTGAAAAGGACAACCCGGCAGCAAGTCCGTAAGTCTGATATATCTTACGAGCACGTCTAGGTGATCAGCCTATAGTACTCTATGTTGTACAATACTATTTTAAACGTATATATGTTTAAGTTTTGGCAACCTCACGTGCCTGTTGTTTGACGACAAATCGTTTATTTATTCATACTCAGTCTTTCTTTGAAATCATTTCCAAAATAGTTTGCCAAAAGATAACAACACTGATAATAGTTCGGTAGATTATAAGGAAATCAACAAAACACATTAGTCTAGCTGAAGGAATTGGCTTCGACTTCATTATACATCAATTCATGAGTAAGATACATGAATCACAAAGCTTGTCCAGAAAGAACTTAGACAAGGGTTAGAACACTTGCCTTTAGCGTCTTTTACAATTTAGTATACTTTTCCTCTGAGTCTTTAAGGATTCTACAATACATGATCACAAAACATACCACATTAGGTCATAAACAATCATGTATGGTCATTAATTTATCTTACCCTTCCTCTCAATCTAATCATTCCTTAGATTGGTTAATATACGTTACGGTTTATCGTATTACTTTGTATTCACATTCAAGTAATCTTCGTTAACCTTTAGTTGTTAACCTAAGGTTATAAGCATCCTTTACTGAGTTTACTTTAACTTAATTAAAGTTATAAATTATTTGTAATCAACTTCTACATGTATTACATTCATTTTTATCCTTCACAGTCCCTTCTCAAGTGCTGGCGCTGCGGTGCCAGCTTTCTATATAGATCTCGCGCTGCGGCACGCCTTGATAGTATCCATGCCCCAGCCTTGGCGCTGCGGCGCCAATCCCTTTGTTAATGGCCGCACTGCGGCATCACTTCCCAGTGTCTGAGGGTTTGGCCTGGCACTGCGGTGCCGACTTTACCTCCTTGGGTCACGTTGCAGTGCCTGCCCTGAGCCTCAGATAAATTTCACAGTTCTCTTCTTTTGTAAATTTTTCGGGCTCATAACTTATTCATTCCAAGTTGGAATTGGCTCGTTCAAAAGCCGTTAGCTCATATATCACGTGTACTACGATTTTATTAGAAAATCTTACATTTTTGAATCCATTAACTTGGAATTCACAGTTCTTTATTGAGCGCTCGTTAAACGTTCGTGAACGTTCAAATCTCGTTTCTTCGTTCTAAGTCAGAATTTGACCATTTTTGAGTTTGTAACTCTAAAATGCAAATGTAGACTATTCTCCATCAAAAACCAATGTTTCCGAGTTAAACTGTGACTTTTGACTTTCATTCCAAGAATTTCACGATTTCGACGATTATTGTCTAATCTCGTAAATTTTGCCGTAACTTCGTTACTTGAGATTTTTACACCGTTCAAAATGGATTCATTCCATATATCTATCATCCTAACCAAACATATTTCAACAATAAAATGATAATTGTTCATATGTTCTTCCTTAGTTCATAACTTCTATAATTATGATTCACTTATAATCATGGTTTATTAAATTTTAAGTACTCTAACAACCATCCTTATTCCTCCTTATCATACATGCTCCACCAATAATCACTTCTCTATCAAACTATAATTGAAGAGATGAAGATTAGTAGTATAGAGGTTCATTACCTTTAGTGATCAAGTTTTCTTTCTTCTTCTTGAGTTAGGAAAAATCTAGCTCTTACTTCTTTCAATATAATTGCTAGCTCTAATATGTTGGTGTAAAATGAACAAGCAACAAATGAGAAATCTAAGCACCTATTTATAGGATTTCTAAGGTGAGGGCATAAGGGTCTTTAGGCCATCCCACCTCCTTACTATTCTTTTCTTGCCCACCACACATCTTATCCTTTGATTGGCCACCAAGTGGCCAGCTATGACTCACATATGGGGCCCACATGGGTTTCCCCATGGGTTTTGCTAACTCGGTGATTCGATCCACGGGTTCGGTTCTTGGTTCGGGCTTAAGTTTAATTACCTTGGGCCTAATGTTGGGCTTTCATTATTAATCTTTGGGCCTTAACATAATTGCACTTGGGCTTGCCCAATTCCTACACAAATCCTACAAGTCTATTGTAATAGGATTTAAGCATTTAACGTATAATTCTCGCATTCTTCACGTATACTAGTTCGTATAATCATTCGTTATATACGTTATGTTATCTTTCATACATACTTGTACAATACTTCGTATCATACTCATATTCATTGTTTTATATAATACTTGCTTATTATACGATCATCATTTATTCAGTCTTTACTTTTCTTAACCTTCTCAAACTTAGTACGCAAGCAAAAAACTACATTTTTCATAACTGAATTATTATTACATACTTCATCCTCCCTTATTATTCTATCATTACTCATTCCTCGAAAATTCCAAAAATAATTCTCGAGCAAAAATTTATGAATAGTGTTTTTCAAAAAAAAAATTCGAAAGCTTTTATTTTCGTCTTAGAAATTCAAACGCCTTAATTCTACCACGTAGCCAGAATACTACGACATTACTCCATATTTAGGTTATACAACAACCTTCATCTTGCTTACTCAATATAATAACATATATTATAATTTTATTCATTATTTAATCAAATAAAATTATTTTACAATTAATCCGCTTTTCTCGGTCTATTACTCAGTTAATAAACAGTTTGACCATCTTACTAAACGTGTATCATAGATACTCAGCACAATATTGATAATCAATATCAATATTAAATAAAAAAAAATTATTCATAAAATTTGAATTGTTCAAAACTCTGGGTCCTTATAACTATAACATTATATCAAATCGACACCTTATTATTCAAAAAGATATTTCGAGAAAATTAAATCTTTATTCATAAAAGTTGGGGTCTTACACTGAAGATGTGCTAACTCAAATCTTGGACCGTTTGTCCATCATTCCCACCAAATTAAGATCAACTAATAGGTCTGACTGCTCATATGGCTGAAGACATTGATAAAAAGATTAAGGGAAATTTAATAGATTTTCATCAGAAAATAAATAGAATTATTGAAGTTGCTAGTCATCTACCTGGTGAGATGGGTAGAGAATTTAACAAGTAGATGAAGGAGATGTTCAAGGATATGTCAAACAGTCTCAATCAAAGTGATCAAATCTTCCTGATTACAGAAATGTTGTTTTGACTCCCCAGAAACAAAATGAAAATTAGATCCAACTTCTGTCCGACAATGTCTTTGAATAAAATCCAGCATTTCCGATTTCAAATCTATGATAACTGAAAGAATGGATAATGAAATGGCTTTAGTTCATCATCAACAAGATCAGGCTCAAATTACTAGGCAACAAGAAATTAGAGAAGATCTTTCAATGACTACTATAAGACCCCAACTTTATGATTAAAGATTTAATTTCTCGAAATATATTTTTGAATATTATGGTGTGGATTTGGTATAATGTTATAGTTGTGGGTAATATTTATAAATTTTATAAAGTAAGCAAGTTGTTATAAAATATTCGATTGGTCGGGAAATATTCGTTTTAATAGGGAATATTCGTACGACGATACAATCATTGGCGGACCCCACAACAGAATTATTTTTGGAATTAGAAAACGACAGAAATATCTTTTTATAAACATAACGGCGAGAGTTTTACCATTAACTGTTGAAATACACAGTGGTAAAAGTACAGTAATACGTGTGGTTACATAGTAGCACACGGTATTGTACAACATCATTGATTATTAATGCTTACGTGAGAAGTCACTCAGTTTTATTCAATTATTATCACAGTAATTGATGCATAGTATCTCTCATATTATTGATTCAATTATTGTCACAATATCATCTGCACAATATTTTATATTATTAAATTAATAATTGAGACGACAAAGTTATTCATATTATTATTTGTATTATTGACTATGTCTAGAAAATTATGTCGAAGAAAGGGGTTTGGTCAGTTAATTGCGCGCCAATAGGGAGAAATCTTTATCGGAAAGCCCCCTCTTTTCTGGAGATGATCTGGTTGTTAATAGTGTAAGTTATAATATTAATGATGAATAAGTTCGTGTTGATTAAAGATAAGAATAATAATTGATGAATGAAAGATGTTTGTTCAATTAGTTTTCTTTAATTCTTCTGTGACCCAATTACCCTCAAAGGAGGTAATTATGTGATTAGCTGGTTTTGTTATTATTGACCAAACGAGTAGTTAATCGGATAAATGAGCAATTAATTGATATTAGTTCACATGCATATAACTATTTGTTTACATGCATGGAACTATTGGTTCACATGCGTGTACTATTAGGGGAGGTTGTGCAAGATTGATAATACTTGAGGGACTAAATTAAAAATAGAGGCAAAGATGAAGGTACTAAACTGTAATAATTCGAGCCCCTAAACGTGCAATTATCAAAACTATATTTTCCTATAAATAGAAGCTCATTTCTTCTTTCATTCTCACCAATTCACTAAGACTCATAAGACTCATTGTCATCATCCTCATGCTTATATTGTGATGAAATTCATCTTTGGCCAGTAATGCATAGATGGACTGTTGATTGGTATGATTATGAATATGGATTATTCGGTATAATCATGACCCGTAATGTTACAAATGATGTGGTAAAAGTCCCCATTGGCCTGTAGTGCATTGATGGACAGTTGTTGGCATGCTCATGACCATTGGTGATAACACAATTATCCTTGGCCCGTAGTGCATGGATAATTCGTGGATGTGATACTAATGAATATCCTTGGCCCGTAATGCATGGATAATTCAATGATGTGGATTATTTATTGAGCTAAGTCTCAGCGATAAAATTAATGATAAACTTTTTAAATCATAGAAGATGGTATATTTCACGATTTACTTGACTCTTATAATGGATTGCTTGTTCCGCTGCAGTTGAACATGTTGTTTATTGTATTCTATGAGTTTAACATTGTTTAAGGCTAACGATAATTTATTCTGCATTATCTTAGTCATAATATTTCTTACTAGGCTAGTTGAGCTCACCCTTTTGCTTTCATTATTCTATTCAGGAAAAGAGAACGTAACCGGGACTAGTTGGGGAATGGAGTAATGGTCCGAGATGGTGGCTGTAGTAGTCCTCAATATTTTATAAAATAATGTGATAATAATTTTAATTAGGACTTTATTTGAGTTTGGATACTGTCTACGAGACAATATCCGTGTTGAAACTCTCAGCTACGTTTTGTCGTATTGTATAAATGAAGTTTGTATGTAAGTTCTGTACCATATATTTGGCGACTCAGAATGGGTGATGTAAACCAATTTTGGGGGTGTCACAGTTGGTATCAAAGCTTAGGGATATGATCCCTAGCTGAGATGTGAGACTAGAACTAGGAGGGGAGAGACGGGTAAATCCTTCGCTAGTATGACCTACCTAAGTTTATTTTTTATTTAATTGGTAGATCAGAATATAGGGATAATATGTTGTATGTCAATTAACCTTTGTTTTGTGAAAGTATTTAAAAATGGCATCTGAAAATGTTGAGATAAGAAATAGAGCACAGGAGACCGTTGAGTCACCACAGATCAATAACTAGGATAATGTGCATCAGGAAGGCAACAATCCTCATATAAACAATAACACCGACCAAATGATGAATGATGGGATGTTCAGAGGCTTTCTGTAATTCATGTAATATTAGGTGAGAGAGACTCTTGTACAAAATGCAGGTGGAAACACTGGCAACTCACGGTTGGTCATCGCTAAGTAATTCAAGGAGCTAGGACCACCAAAGTTTTTGGGAAAGCCAGAACCACTTAAGGCGGAGACGTGGATTAAGCAGATCACCAAGATATTTGATGTCTTGGGATGCTCCGAGGAGCAAAAGGTTCCCTTTGATACCTTCATGTTACGAGGAGAGGCAGATTACTGGTGAGAATATGTAAAACGTACTAAACCTGTCGCACTGAAGATGTCTTGGGAGAAGTTCCAAGAACTGTTCAAGGACAAGTACTTTCCTGAAAGTATTCGTCACATGAAGGAGGTAGAATTCATCAAGATGGAGCAAAATAATATGACCGTATCGCAGTACGAGGCTAAATTTACGGAGTTATCCCGATTTGCATCCCATTTGGTTGATAATGAGGAGAGAATGACATGAATGTTTTTGTGAGGTTTGAAACTCGAAATACATCAATACCTCATTTCTCACAAACTTTACTTGTATTCAAATGTTGTGAATAGGGCTCAGTTATTGGAGTGCGATAATGAGTCAACCCAACCAAGAAAGAGTAGCCGACAAAATGATAATACCAGTGGTAGCAGTCATCGAAGCGGTGACAACAAACGTGGATGGAATCAACCTGCCAAAAATGGTAACCACTTCGGTGGTAATCATGGCCAAGATAATACGAGTGGAAATTTTAGGAAGAGGAGGTTCAACAATGATGGAAAGAAAGCAGCACCAGCACCCGTTTTTAAGGAAGGAGAACGACCACTGATCATATGCTTCAAATGCAGAGGGGAGGGACACATCAGTCCAAACTGCACGATCCAGTCCAAAGCATGTTATAATTGCGGAACAGAAGGTCACCTAGCCCGATTTTGTCATGCAGTGAAGTCAAGTCCAGCTGGGACGGAGGCACCAAAGGCCGTCCCAGATAAGTCAAAGCCGGTAGTTCAAGGGAGAGCATTTTTCATGACCTCCCAAAAAATGAGGAACCCGAACGAGGTTATTACGGATAAGCTAATCATAAACTCTTGCAAAGTTTATACCTTATTTGATTCCAATTCTATCCATTCTTTTATTTTTCCTACTTGCACTCAATGTTTAAATTTAACTCTGGAGAAATTAGACTTTGACGATATTTATAAAGTTCTGTCGAAGAAAGGGGTTTGGTCACCATATTGTGCGCCAATAGGGAGAAATCCTTATCAGAAAGCCCCCTCTTTCTTGGAAATGATCTGGTTGTTAATATTGCGAGTTATAATATTAATGATGAATAAGTTCGTGTTGATTAAAGATAAGAATAATAATTGATGAGTGAAAAATGTTTGTTCATTTAGATTTCTTTAATTCTTTCGTGACCCAATTACCCTCAAAGTAGGTAATTCTGTGATTAGCTGGTTTTGTTATTATTGACCAAACAGGTTATTAATCGGATAAATGAGCAATTAATTGCTATTAATTCACATGCATGGAACTATTGGTTCACATGCATGAACTATTAGGGGAGGTCGTGCAAGATTGATAATACTTGAGGGACTAAATTAAAAATGGAAGCAAAGATGAAGATACTAAACTGTAATAATTCAAGCCCCTAAACGTTCAATTTTCGAAACTATGTTTTCCTATGAATAGAAGCTCATTTCTTCTTTCATTCTCACCAATTCACTAAGACTCACAAGAGAAACTATAGAGATAGAAACTATAGAGAGGAAGAAGAAGTGTATTTTGCTACTTCACTGTTGCAGTATCCAGTCTTTTACTAAGGTAAGGAGTATTATTTATTTCATATTCGATGACGATATTATTTTTCCTATTCGTAAGGAATTTCATTTTCGTTCAATATTCATAAAGAATATTATTTTTGTTCAATATTCGTAAGGAATATTATCTTCGTTCAATATTCGTTGGAATATTATTTTCGTTCAACAGTTGTAAGAGATATTATTTTTGTTCAATATTCGTATAAAATAATATTTTCTTCCATATTTTGTAGTATGCAAGTAATATTATTTCGTTTTGTATTCCTAATTCTACATTTATGTTGTTAAAGTATTGCTTCTATACTCCGTGAAATTAGTAGAATATCCTTAAAATTTGCGCTTCATCTAGTATCATTTCACAAAGATATTTTTCTGAATATTCTTGTTAAAATTTTAAGCTTTTCATGCTGGAGTACTATTTATGGGTACTATTCATTTAGACGACATTATTCATACGTACGACACTATTTATAAATATGGTACTATTTTCAAAGTACTATTCATGAAATACTATTCACGGGGTACTATTCACAAAATACTATTCACAGGAAACTATTCTCCCGGGGTACTATTCATGAAAAAAATTGATTTCTTTCTGTTCAAATTATTTTTGATAGAATATTATTCTTGAATTTTACTCCACAAAGCAGTATCATGTTGACAATTTAGACATTATTGAATTCTGGATAAATTGAATTATAAATCTTTCAAAATTATGCTTTGGTTTAATTTAATTGAATTCTTATATCATTGTCATCATCCTCATGCTTATATTGTGATGAAAGTCATCTTTGGCCAGTAGTGCATAGATGGACTGTTGATTGGTATGATTATGACCAGGGATTATTCGGTATAATCATGACCCGTAATGTTACAAATAATGTGATAAAAGTCCTCATTGGCCTGTAGTGCATTGATGGACTGTTTTTTGGCGTGATCATGACCAATGGTGATAACACGATTATCCTTGGCTCGTAGTGCATGGATAATTCGTGGATGTGATATTAATGAATATCATTGGCCCGTAGTGCATGGATAATTCAGTGATGTGGATTATTTATTGAGTTGAGTCTCAACGATAAAATTGATGATAAACTTTTTAAATCATAGAAGATAGTAGATATTATGCTCTACTTGACTCTTCTAATGGATTGCTTGTTCCGCTGCAGTTATACTGGTTGTTTATTGTATTCTATGAGTTTAACATTGTTGAAGGCTAACGATAATTTATTCTGCATTATCTTAATCATAATATTTCTTACTAGGCTAGTTGAGCTCACCATTTTGCTTTCATTGTTCTATTCAGGAAAAGAGAACGTAGCCGGGACTAGTAGGGGAATGGAGTCACAGTCCGAGATGGTGGCTGTAGTAGTCCTCACTATTTTATAAAATAGTGTGATAATAATTGTAATAAGGACTTTATTTGAGTTTGGATACTAACTACGAGATAATATCTGTGTTGAAACTCTCAGCTGCGTTTTGTCGTATTGTATAAATGAAGTTTGTATTTATGTTTTTTACCATATATTTGGCGACTCAGAATGGGTGATGTAAACCTATTTTCTGGACGTCACAACTACCTACAAGCTTCAAGAACTTGTTGAAGTCGTCAAACATCTCTCAGATGATTTTAATGATGATAAAAAGGGGGAGAAAGAGAGACAGAGGGAGAAAAGGAAAAGATCAGGGCAAACATCTATCTATCCTTCCGCTTTTAGATCAAATCAAGCTCAATCAGCTCTACCTATTGATCGTGGCCATTCTTCCTCATGACATGGTTCGTCCAGTGCAATGACTCCTATCGACGTTGGGATTATTAATTTGTCCCTTTTCGTTACTTGTTCTTTTGTGTTCTCATTTTAGGTGAGATTTGTTTGAAAAAACAAGTGAAAAAGGTTCGACATGTGTAATGTCGACGATTGGACTGTAAGAGTCGCCAGTTGGTTTTTTAACTGGTTGTACCAACACAACCGAGAAAAGGTTTGCACATTGACCCAGAACGCAGTAAGCAGTTATATATAAAAGCTGTAAATATATATATACAAACATGATCAACCACCACGAATCACCTCCATGGGGGATCGAAAAATGTAAATAAAGCTGTAAAAGCGATCAACTGCCACGGAGGAAACTCCAGGCAGGACGAAATGTACAGAAAGCAGTGAAAACGGTCAACCGCCACGAAGTAAACTCCAGGCGGGACAAAGTCCGACAACATTTAATATATATATATATATATTAAAGTAGTAAACACACCAGATGTAAAATCCAAGCTTATCGAACATTGTTCGACACACAGTTCATATATATAAATATATATATACAAAAGCAATTAAACGCTCCAGACATAAGTCTAGGCTCATCGAACAGAGTTCGACAACAGTTATAATATATATATATATATATATATATATATATATATATATATATATATATATATATATATATATTAAAGCAATAAATGCTCTAGACCGATGTCTAGGCTCATCGAACAGAGTTCGACATGCAGTTCATATATATAAAGGTATATATATACAAAAGCAAGTAAACGCTCCAGACCGAAGTCTAGGCTCAATCGAGGCATAACTCGATAATGTTAGTCCATATATATAAATATATACATATATATATATATATATATATATATATATATATATATATATACAAACTGAAATAAAACCACGGACCGAAGTCCGGGCAAACGCCCGCAACACGACTCTCAACGTGACGAAGGGTGTGTGCAAAGGTGAAGAGAAAGGCTTTAAAGTGTGTGAGAAAACTTGCAGTGGGCTGTCAAAGAAGACTTCTATATCTTTAAAGTGTGTAAACATTGGCTTTCGTAGGTACAAAAGTAGCTATATATGAGCTCACAAGTGTTTAAAATGTGAAAGCACTTAGTCTGGGGTGAGTACAGAGCAAATTGGGCACGGCTTCCTCGCCGTTTTTCTTGCAAAAATGGCTGCCCCAAGCCCTCTATTTATAGAGGGGGGTGCCTCTGGTGTACCTACGGCAGTAGCAGATGTACCTGCGGCTGCCAGGGGTGCCCCAGAATGTGTGGGTCCCGCCGTGTCGAAATATGTACACTCGGACAACGCGCTGTTTGCTAGGTCGTTCATAACTTTCAATCCGAGAGTCCGATGGAAGCGTGCCATACCATTCCGAAAAGCTCTTTCCGAGAGCTACGCAATGACATATGATTAGCCCTTTTTTGATTCTGAGGAGATGGGTCCATGACCGAAATGGCATTTCTGGGTTTTTGTCAGGCAGTCCGTTGAGCTGTTTTGCGTAGTTTGCACTCCGAAGTTAAGATATGGTTCTTGAGGGACTTCTTTTGAAGTATTTTTAATTAAAATGAGTGTATTTGATGTTATTTGAAGTTAAGTTAGCAAAATGACCATTTTGCCCCTCCCGGGGTTATTTTTGACTTTGTCGCAGTTATAGCGGTCTTTTCCTAGGGTTATCTATGAGATTGTCATTTTGTTGACTCTGGATGTCCTCAAGGCTATCTCTGAGGTTGGATTGACCTCCTGGGATTATCTCCAGGCTTTGAACTTGATCCCCCAAGGTTATCTCCGAGGTTAAAACTGACTTTCCCGGGGTTATCTCTGGGGTTGAAAATTGATTTCCTGGGGTTATCTCTGGGGTTGGAAACTGGATCTTTCGGGGCTATCTCCGGGGTTGGAATTGATGTTGTGGTTCTCCAGGGTTATCTCTCGAGTGTGAAACAGACGCTTTTTCCCTCCTGCATAGTTAGTAACAGGAAAAGAAAATTTCGAGTGTCTACAACTCCCACTGGCACTAGAGTTCCATCAGGTGATCCCATGTGTCTTTAGAGAAATCTTTTAGGGACTAACGTTGTGGGAGAAGAAGGAATTAAGTTGTCAGATCTTGGCCTAAAGGACTTAATAGAAGAGACTCGAAGAAAAGAAGCCGAAGACAAAGCAAGATATAAGTGGATGGTTGAATTTGAGCAAAACTGGTTTCAGAATGAGAAGAAAGGAAGGAGATAAATATGTAAGGTATAGATGTATACTCTTTATAATTTTTTATATATACTCGTTAAAATTATCATACATCAATAAGTTCATTCTTTTTGCTCTAGCAATATAATTGCTTACTATATTTTAAGTCATGTTTAAATTTAAGTTATTGCATTGTAGAATTGAATTGATGAATGTTCTGAAACTACTCGTTTTGTCATCATCAAATAAGGGGAGATTGTTAGAGTATGCATGATAAATTTGATGATAATATATGATTAAAGTATATTTGTTCAGTAATTTTTGAAAAGTCCTTAATGATAAAATGATGTACAAGGATTTAGAATAGAAAGATCAAACTTTGTAGGTTGATCTTAAGAGATGAATTGATGTATAGATGATAAGATCAAAATGATCGTAGTGTATTATTAATCGACCGTAAAGTTACTCGGCATGTTCGTAGAATGAATGAATAATCACAGATTAAGTTATCTCTTCATAGAGCATCAAGTGTTCGATCGCAGAGCCGACATCCTTACTGTAGAGTTCACTCTAGATCGCATAGTGAAGATCAGATCGCAGAGTGAATAGAAGATAGTAGAGTGCAGACAAGATCGTATAATAAAGAAAAGTTAGTAGAGTCTGCTCAAGCATCGTAGAGATCAAAGTTGTAGAGTAAATTATATAGATCAAAGTCGTAGAGCATATCGTAGAGAGCACTATCGTAGAGTGTCTCTCCACTCGTGAAGATCAAGTTGTAGAGCAGAACGTAAAGGTCAAGTCGTAGAGCAAAAATTAGAGCTCAAGTCGTAGAACAAAGTTAAACATTAACTCTACATTCCTCATCAGACTGCACGATTAACTTAGTTCGTAGAGAAAGTTAAAACTGACATATGACTGATAATAAGGAGCGTTGGAGATTGAAGAACCCAATGCAAGTTCAAATATCCTTAGTTGAAATCGAAGATTAGAAGATGTTTGTTTCTAAATAGCTAGTTCAGCTAAGTGATAACTTACCCATGTGGTTAGTAGATGTGACAGGTCAAAGAAATCGAAAGAAAGCTGAGACAACCACCCTTAGAAGTTAACATCAAGGATCCTCGAGTATCAGAGCATTAAAGGCTCAACGAGAACTTTGCAACGGGAAAAACTTAATGAAGTCTAAAAAAGGCAAGAAGATTCAAATAAACAGTACGAATCAAGAATAAACAAGCTGAAATTCTGCCAAAGTAAAAAGAGTCTTACTTTATGATACTAAACTATTTGTTCAAGATGCTAAGTCCTAAAGAAGTCAAGCTTAATACAAACTGAACAACACCTCAAACGATACACTTAACCAATAGTGAATTATTATCTTTATGATAATATCCCAAGTTTAAGTGACTTGAAGAGATCTTAGTGATCAGGACTGTGTGTCCCTATTCCGAGACTAAATGACTCGAAGGAACATTAATTATTCAGGTGTAAAAGATATTTGTGATCTATATCCTTAGTGGATTTCCTACTCGTAGAATGGAAGAGTGGAATAGGAGTTGTTCAGTCTCCGAACTACTTAAAGCCTTCTGTTTCATTTGCATTTAGTCTTTATATTATGTTATATTATTTGTGTGACTAAAATCCATAGGAACTTAATTTATAACTGAGATTTCATCAAATCTTTAAGAGGATTTTAAACTAATATTCTGTTGCGCTTAAGTAATATTGATTAATTAATTATCTGACAATGCATTCTTTAATAAGTGAAAAAGTTTTAAAGGATCGATTTAACCCCCCTTCTGAAATCCATAGGAACTAAATTTATAACTGAGATTTCATCAAATCTTTAAGAGGATTTTAAACTAATATTCCATTGTGCTTAATTAATATTGATTAATTAATTATCTGGCAATACATTATTTAATAAATGAAAGTTTTTTAAAGGATCGATTCAGCCCCCCTTCTAGATATCTTTTATGCCTCTAGGAACAACAGAAGCAACGACAACTTTTCAATGGGAACATCTGGAGGCTGCCTATAAAAGAGTACTAGGATTCAATCTAACAGTACGAATCACGAACTACAAGCTGAACCTCTGTACAAGTCTAAAGAGCACTACTCTACTAATATAGAACGACTTATTTTGCTACTAAGTACTTCACAAGCTGAGCTTAACGCCGCTTAGTAGCACCTCAGAAAACAATATTATCTCATTGTGATTCTGGTCTAAGTGACCTTAGTTCCAAGTTCAAGTGACTTGAAGAGATCATAGTGATCTGGTCTAAGGGTGTGTTTGATTAGCTCTTAATTCCTCTTAACTGGAGTGCCTCTGATTCGGTCAGAGGCAAAACATGTTTGGTAAAAAAAAAATTCCTCTTAATGTCTCTTAATCGGTTAGACACAAAATTAAAGCTTAAACATTTAGAGGCACATTTGAATGAGTTTATATTTTTTTGGGCAAAAATACCCTCTTCAATATTATTAATTTCATTTTGTAACCGTTTTAACCCTCTTCCTCTCTCTCTCTCTCCACTTTACAATCCAAGCTTCCGACGAATTTCAATCTTCACAACTCCCCCCACAATTCCAAGCCTCCTCCTTTTTCTATTTTCCGGCGACCTCCTTTTTCTATTTTTTGGCGTCTTTCACCCTTCACAACTCTCTCTTTCTCCCTTTCTGTGTGTTTGTATACTTTTGTGGGTGTAGGTGATGATGGGTTGTGCTCACAGATACTTGCCCCTACTAACCCGGGACTCTTTCGACCCCTTCATTGGAAAAGCCTAGTACAACCCATCAGCTTCATCTTAAGAAAGAAATCTCTTGCTCGACCTACAAACTTAGTAGAGTTTTTCCATTTGCCAATGCAATATAACCAATTAATTGGTTATGCATTATGTATATATTTATTAATTAATTCGAGGGTTAGGGTTTAGATTTTATGAACTTTGTGTTTAGCCATGATGAAAAATGAAGAGACTTCATCAAAGTTAAACAAATCTCCAGTTTTTGACAAGGGAGACACTTTGTTTGAGACCGAAGAACTCAAAATTACCGACAAATGCGGTTTTGTTACCGATTCCGTTCCCAAATTGGATGAATTTGTGAGTGTTGTTGAGGATTCGGTGCCTGTGAAGGAGGACGAGGGTTTGAGTGCCATGAACAAAATGGAAAATTTGGTAACTGAGGTGGAGGATTCTAGAGTTGGTATACTTTTGTGGGTGTAGGTGATGATGGGATGTGCTTTTTCCGTCACAAACTTTAGAATTACAAACCAAAAAAATCAACTCAATCTTTTATACCTATATAATCTTCTGTTTGGCAATTTTGTAGTTTATATATTTTTTTTCTTTTGTTCAGAAGGTTAAAATGGTAAAATATTGTTATTCAGACATTTTGAAAAAAAAATATCAAACAATATTTTTTTCATTCAGATACATTTTTATTCAGATGTTCTATATTGTTCATACGTCTAAACTGTTCAGGTCTTAACATTCAATTTTATCAAACACTACCTAAGTGACCATGTCTTAGTGACATCTGTGAAGTCTAAGTCACTTGAATGAATCTTAGTGATTCATTGTTGTAATAATTCTTTGTAAACTAATCTAAGTGATCATCCTCATCCTTAGTAGATTTCCTACTCGTAAAGTAAAAGAGTGGACTAGGAGTTGTTTGTATTCCGAACCACTTAAAATTTCGTGTGTTATTTATTTTTTTGCATTTATATTTTTGCTCTTATCTGTTAGTGACTTAATTTCACAAGTTAACTTAATTTAGAGCTGAGATTTTATTTAAATCTTTCCATGGTTTTTCCAACTAATATTTCACCGTGCATAATTAACTCTGTTTAATTAATTACCTGATAATAATATCTTAACAAGAATAAATATTAAATGATCTATTCAACCCCCCTTCTAAATCTCCAAGTGTCTTTGGGAAACAACACCTTCCATTACATCTATCCTCTTATTTTTCTCAATACACATTTAGCGACACAAATATGATATTTAACTACAAAATAAAAAGTGTCGCAAATAATTAGTGATACAATAAAATTCGTTGTAAAGAATTGTTTTGTTGAAAATGTCACTAAAAGTAAATTTTATGTCGTTAAATGTGTATTAAGCATAAGTAAAAGATGTGTAATGAAGTAGATCCTAATCGATAACTTTTGATCATATCCAATCTCAAATTGCGATAAATTTCACAATACAGGGCAGGAGTAAAAAAAATACATATGTTTGCAATATATTAAACATTAGAGTATTTGACATTTTGCATCCCTTTATTTTGTTCCACTTTGTATTTTGCATCCCACAAATTTAAAATAGGCACTTGGCATTCCATACTTTAAACTTTAGTGCCTTGACAAATAGCACACTCCAAATAAAAAATCTCTAAAAAGGTTAACTGCGTTAGTTATGTGCACTGCACATGCTTTTTTTTAATGGGCAAAATTAATCTTTTCTCTCTCCTCTATCATCTTATTCCTCCATCTCTTCATTTGGTACATTTTATTTTTCAATTTTAAACATTGATTATGTTAATAATAAAAAAATAAAAAAATTATACATGCAACTGATAATTTGAATGGAAATAATGGCTATAAAATCACAACCTCCACCTACCAACTTAATTAATAAGTTAATAGCTGGTTTCTTTGATCTTTATTATGAATCAAAATGTGCATTGCTCGTTAATCCTATTCAGGAAGAATATGCTTGGCTATATATTGAATAAATGAATTATCAATCTGCCCACATAAAACAACGATCAAGACAAACAGATTAATGGTTTCTCCCATACAACTGTTCACTTTGTCAACTTGTAGAAATCCCATTTAAACCATTAGTGGTCCCTTTTATGAGCTAGATATGCGTTTACAGAGCGACTAACATTTCCTTTAATATCACTGGAGTTTGTGAAATTGTTAATGAAACAACCCCGGTCAAATCCCGAGTGCGGAACAAATTTCGGTTCAAATCCAAAGTCCGAATTGAATCAAATCCATCAAAATAAGGCCTCAAACTACTGGCCCAATAGTATCTTCTTGGGTCATCTTAGCCCACCACAGGCTCCCAAAAGGTCATGACTTGAAGGTACTATTGGTAGTTACTTAATTCCTCATATACAGATAAATTTTTCCCCCATCTTTCGATGTGGGACTGGGGTGTTACAAACTCCCCCACTTAAATTTCTGATGTCCCCGTCAGAACCGATCGCACACACGGCCCAAAGATCTTTGCCTCTCTAGCCATTGTGGGATAATACCGGCTGATTTCGTGTCCCCACCTCCGGACCTTCATCTCTCCATTGTGGGATAATACCACCAGCCTTCGTGTCCCCACCTTCGGCAACCCGATCGGATGACCCGACCCGAGCTTTCGAGAGTCGGCTCTGATACCATATGAAACAACCCCGGTCAAATCCCGAGTCCGGAACAAATCTCGGGTCAAATCCCAAGTCCGAATCGAATCAAATCCATCAAAATAAGGCCTCAAACTACTGGCCCAATAGTATCTTCTTGGGTCATCTTAGCCCACCACAGGCTCCCAAAAGGTCATGACTTGAAGGTACTATTGGTAGCTACTTAATTCCTCATATACAGACAAATTTTTTTCCTATCTTTTGATGTGGGACTGGGGTGTTACAGTTAATTTTCTGTATGTTTTTATTCAAAGCAGAACCCTAACTTTTTTCTTTCTTTATTTTTTTCCTAATAAGAAGTAGAATTTATTTGTGAAATAAACATTATAATCAAAAAGCCTCTCTTTTTTTTCCTTTTTTTTTGAGAACCTATAATTTAAAAGGCTTGGATGGGCTTAAATTACAAAACACTAACAAGAACTTTTCAAAGGACTAAGATCATAATTGGAAGCACACTTATGTTATGTTTTAATTAAAAAAGTAGAATTAAGGAAGAAATGTCTTTGATGATCATTTCGGCCACCATTTCAATAGAATAAAAATTTGTTCTATTCATTTCATTTCATTATATGTGGAGCTGGTGGAATGAGATCAATTCCAATATCGAAATAGATGTATGTGACAAGTATGCCATCTTATTACACCATTCACCACCGACAACAACCAAACATGCATTTGAGTAGGTCCGGCAATGGGGTAGGTATGGTCCATGGGGCCTCTCCCTATATCCACCCTGCCAATATGTAACCCTAATCCGAACCCAAAAACAATACCCCATACCCACTCCGAATCCGGCCGTTTACTCATAATATTTCTATTATGAGTAACAAAATATATTACAAATGTTATGAATTTAAAATGTTAAATAAGTACATAAAATATATACAAGATGCTAATTTAAAAAGGAATCAAATTCCCGACTCTAACTCTAGGGTTTGAAAAATTCGATCTCATTAGGGTCGGGATCAGGCAGACCCTATTGGGTTCTGGTAAAATTACTAGGCCTATACTTGAGATGTTAAAAATTGTTTAATTCCTTATTCCATTTCATTCTTTCAATTCAAGTGTAACATTAATTAATATTTGATGCTCACTCTAGCATAAGGTTTGTACACAAATAACACCAAAAAAAAGTCCCAAATCTGGGGAGTGATTTAAAAAGAGAGGTAGATTTAGATATCAACAAGGCACATCTGGTGGTATAAACAAAATAAATTTGAATCCAGAATGTGACGCCCCCAAAATAGGTATACATCACACATCTTGGGTCGCCAAATACATGGTATAGAATACAAATATAAACTTAATTATACAACCAGAGCTGAAAGTTTTTACACGAATATTGTCTAATTGACAGTATTCAAACTCAAATTCGATCCTCATTACATTTATCACACTAAATAGTGAGGATTACTAAAACAGCCATCTCGGACCATCATTCCACTCCCCGACTAGTCCCGGCTATGTTCTCATTTCCTGAAGAGAATAATGAAAGCAAAAGGGTGAGCTCAACTAGCCAGTAAGAAATATTATGACTAAGTTAATGCAGAATAAGTTATCATTAGCCTTCAACAATGTTAAACTGATAGAATATAATAGACAACAAGTTTAACTACAGCGGAACAAGCAATCCATTAGAATAGTCAGGTAGAGCATGATATCTACTATCTTCTATGATTTAAAAAGTTTATCATTAACTTTATTGCTGGGACTCAGCTTAATAAATAGATCACATCATCGAATCATCCCTACACTACGGGCCAAGGATATTCATTAGTATCACGTCTACAAATTATTCTTACACTACGGGCCAATAATTATTTGTGTAATCATCAATGATCATAACTATACCGAATTATCCCTGGTCATAATCATACCAATCAATAGTTCATATATGCACGTAAGCCAAAGATGACTTTCATCACAATATAAGCGATGATGCCAATGATATAAGAGTTCAATTAAAAGAAAGTAAAGGATAATTTTTTTAAAGATTTGTAATTTAATTTATCCAGAATTCAATAATGTCCAAATTTTCAATATGATACTGCTTTGTGGAGTAAAATTCAAGAATAATATCCATGTATCAAAATAATTTGGACAGAAAAGAAATAAATTTTTTGGTAAATAGTACCCTGTGAATAGTACTTCTGGAATAGTACCCCGACATAAAAAGTGTCCCGAATACCTGAATAAATAATATTTGAGTGAATAGTAATCGGGTGAATAATAACCCGTAAATAGTACCCCAACATAAAAAGTACCCCGAATACCCGAGTGAATAATACTATAGTGAATAGTAACCGTGTGAATAGTAACTCGTGAATAGTATTCCGGGTGAAAATATTGATATTTAATAAGAAAGTTCAGATTAATATTCCAATGAAACGATACTGGATGAAGCGCAAAGCTTCAAGGATATCCCACTAATTTCAGGAATTATAGAAGCAATACTTACCGTAGTAAGTTTAGATTTAAGAATATGAAAAGAAATAACATACGAAACTGTAAATGGATTTTCACCTGTCATACGGTATGTAATCCGCGTAGACAGGTTATTCCGACATATTAAAGGATAAATACGAAAAAAATAGTATTCCTTATGAATACGAAAGAAATAATACTCCTTACAAATATAACAAATAATATCTCTTACCTTAGTAGAAGACTGGATACTGCAATAGTGAAGTAGCAGAATACTCTTTTTCTTGCTCTCTATAGTTTCTCTCTCTATAGTTTCTCTTGTGAGTCTCAGTGAATTGGTGAGAATGAAAGAAGAATTAAACTTCTATTTATAGGAGAAATGACTAAATAGTAACTAATTCACGAACGGTCCAGATTGATTTACTATTAGAACGGACAGTCCAAATTGATTACTATTAAAACCTCAATCGACGGTCCAGATTGATTTAGTTTTAAAACCACCACTGATGGTCCAGATTGATTTATTTTTAAAATCACCACCGACAGTCCAGATTAATTTACTATTAAAATCACCACCAATGGTCTAGATTGATTTAACTTATTACACATTAGTACCCATAAAGTTTTCTAAGTTTGTATTATTCTCCTCTAACTTTGTAATTCACTTATCTTCAATAAACACATTCTTAATACTTCAATAATTATTCATCATTAATATTATAACTCACAATATTTAATAACCAGATCATTCCCAGGAAAGAGGGGGCTTTCTGATAAGGATTTCTCCCTATTGGCGCGCAATTAGGTGACCAAACCTCTCATCGACAGAACTTTCTAGACATCGTCAATATTGCAAATAATTATATAAATAACTTTGTTGTCTCAATTATTGATTTAATAATATAAAATATTATGCAGATGATACTATGACAATAATTGAATCAAATAACATGAGATACTATTCAACAATTACTGTAGCAATAATTGAGTAAACTGAGTGACTTCTTACGTAAGCATCAATAATAAATACCGTGTGCTACTATGCAATCACGTGTATTACTGTACTTTTACCACCGGATAGTTCAACAGTTAATGGTAAAACTTTCGCCGTTATTTTTATAAAAAGATATTTCTGTCATTTTTAAACTCCGACAATAATTTTGTTGTGGGGTCCACCAATGATTGTGCCATCGTACGAATATTTCCTGTTAAATCGAATATTCCCCGACACAATGAATATTTTATATCAACTTGCTTACTTTGCAAAATTTTCAAATATCACCCTTAACTTTAACCTTTTATCAATTTAACCATTTATTAAATAAAATAATAATTATAAGAAAATTAAATACTTTCATTTCATAAAATTCGGGGTCTTACAATCTCCTCTCCTTATGAAATTTTACCCTCAAAATTTACGTACGTACCTGGTATGCCGAAGAGATGAGGATACCTCGTTAGATTCTAACTCTTGAGGTATAACCTTTGAGCGTAGAATATGTTCCTTCTTATCTAAGATTTTAACAGGTACCTCTTTATACGTTAAATCTTCCGATATCTCGTCTGGTTCTAATTCAATAATATGATTCGGGTCTTCCACATAGTTACGTAACATCTATGTGAAAAACGTTATGAACACGCGACATACTTGGCGGTAAAGCGAGTCTATAGGCCATAGTTCCTACTCGATCAAGGATTTCAAATAGACCAATAAAATCAAAGGTTGAGATTTTCACTCTTCGTTGATTCTTACTTCTAGAATATCTCCTTCTTGCACCTTCTTCTTCATATTCATCAGCTCTGAGTCTGTAGCTTGAGCGGCTTTAACTTTATCGATTAAAGTCGATTCTAATTGTATATTCGCTATCTTCACGTAGGTTCTTGGAGTCTTTAACTCTATCTCCATCTTTTGTAAGTCGTACGAAATGGGTCTTTGTGTTAACAATATCGCACTCGTAAACGCATACGATCTTCCACTCAACGCGTTAACTACTACGTTCGCTTTTCTAGGATGGTATTGAATGGTATGGTCGTAATTTCTTCAACAGCTCGAGCCAACGTCTTTGGCGCATGTTAAGTTCATTCCGGGTGAAGAAATTTTTGAAGGTTTTGTATCGTATTCAATGTCAATACAAATTTTGATTTCACGCTCTGGGGGTAGGCCAGGAAGTTCTTCAGGGAATACATCAGGAAATTTATTAACAATGGAAATATCATTCAAATCTGACGTATTTTTGTTTAAATTTGTGACATGAGCTAAGAACGCTTGACATCCGTTTTTTAATAAACGAATAGCTTTATGGCTTGATATGACAGTGATTGACTTTAGTGGTTTGGTTGCTTGAATTCGCATAATAGGTTGGTTAGAAATATGAAAGCTAACAACCTTATGAAAATAATCAATATTAGCATGATGAGTAGTTAACTAGTCGATTCCTAGAATCACATCAAAGGCAAGTATCTTCAAAGAGATAAGATCGATAGGTAATGTGCGGTTGCCTATTTGAATCAAACAAGACTTATAAACAGTGGATGTAACGAAGGTTTCTCCCAACGGAGTTTCAACAGATAAGTCAAAGTCTAATTTCTCTGGAGTCAAATTTAAACGTTGAGCGCAAGTAGGAGAAATAAAATAATGGGTAGAACCGGTATCAAATAAGGTATAAACTTCGCAAGAGTTTATGATTAACTTCCCCGTGATAACTTCGTTCGGGTTTCTCGCTTTTTGGGAGGTTACGACTGTTAGGTTTGTAATATTCATGAACGCAATTAAATTGCACAAAATAGCGGAAACGTGGAGAAATCAGAGTTTAAAATTTTACAAACCATATACCCGGATCACCCTTTATGTGCAATTATTAATTAAACGAAAAAAGAAAGAACAAGAATCATACCCTTGAAGATCCGAGCTTCCTCAGGTACAAGTTCACCTCCAATCCTTTTCGTGTCCAACTTGAATCCACCGGGTTTGGTTCATTCCTTTGATCAACATTAGCCACCCAAGTGTTTGGCCTCTAGAGGTGATCCACCAAGGAAGAAGAAAGATCCAAGAAGATAGGTGTTTGGCAAAATCCTAGTTTTTTTCTATCTCTATAGAAAAGAGCGTACTCTCCAACCATTGGAATAACGTATGTTTAATATCTGATATAAGACTCCTCTTATAAAGATATCAAGTAATCCTATTAAAATAAGGTATTATTTAATTAAACTCTTTTAATTAAATGAGCTCCCTAATCTTATTAGGGATAATTAATTAAACTCCTTTAACTAATTTTCCCTCCTAATCCTATTAGGAATAAATGAGAGTACTTATATTAAATTAATTCCTAAACTCTTTTAGAAATTAAAATAATAATAATTATAATAATATTAATAAGACTCCTCTTATTAATTTATATTTAATATTTCTAAAATATTAAATAATAAATATTAAGCTATTTAATTTATTCTATCACCATAGATTAAATTAAATATACTTAACATATTATTACGATTATGTCATTAACTTCTTAAATAATTATTCTTCCTTTTATGGTGTGACCCTTTAGGTTCTCCATATTAAACCGGTTGTGAATAAATCAATTAGAACAATTCTAATCTTATTTAAATAAATAAATTAAACAATTAATTTATTTAAATAAATAATATTTATTCTACAATAGGGATAAGTCTTCCTAGCGATCAACGACTTTCCAGATAATATAGATTTTAATATTAATCATAGAAGAACCTTTGAGTAAATAGTTACCGTACAATTCAATCCTTCCACCATTCAATGTCTCAATTAAATATAAGACATGGAATTACTGTCAAGTCTTATTTTATTTAATTATATGTATTTCGACTCTTAAATGCACAACTCTAAATAATACAAATTAGAAACTCCTTTCTAATTTCATTCTGCCTTGGCCAAGGACTACTGGGTTGTCATTTATCGAATCACATAGGACATTTCTCTTCTTTTACTAGAAGCGGTAGATTCTTTATTGATCATACATTATCTCCATGTACAACTTATTATACTCAAGCATACCCTTTGATATACCCTAAGGGTCTTAAGGAATAAGTCAAAGTATAACTCATCATACACAAGATACTATGATGATCTCAAGTCCAAGGATCACTTGTACTACTATCACTACAGGAATTCCTATTGACAGACAAGTAAAATTCTATTAGGTATTCCTTAGCGAGCCACGTTCAGTGAACTTATTCTCTAATAAGCACCTACATACTTGCTTTAGTGTCTCCACACAAATGGTCATGAGATCAATCATTCTCATCCAATGAGCAAGCAACGTATGTACCAATCTATCCGGATTCACTAATCCCCAATTTAGTAATCCAACGATTGGGAACTATTTTAGTTTTAAACTTTCTAAGAATTTAGATCTCATTAGAATGATCATCATCATTATTCTAAAAGCATTGTTTAAAACTATGGGTTTATCACATATTATAAAACAGCATCATGTAGATAATTAAAAGTCGTTAATAAATAAATACTTTTTATTAATAAATGAATAAGATTGTTACAAAGTATATGCTGTATCATCAAACATGATTGGCTTGTGTGCATACTACTTTCAATCTCCCACTTGCACTAAAGTCAATCGCCATGGTATCTCATACCCTTCTTCTCTAAGTGACGATTATCCTGCTGTTGGATAAGCTTTAGTTAATGGATATGTAATGTTGTTCTTGAGAGTCCACTATCTCTATAGTAATTTTCCATCTTTCAATGATTTTTATAATCAAATGAAAGTGCCACAACACATGTTTAGATCCAAGATGAGACTTAGGAACTATTCCTAGTTTTGTAATGAACTTTTATCCAAACAATCAACTTGCAGCTTCATTTATAGCTATATACATTGTCTTTATCACTAAACCAACAACTCTTTGCTGTTTGGAACCTTTCCAATTCACTGCACCACTGTTCAAGGTAACGCTTTACCTTAAAGTGGATTTTCTGTTGTCTTGGTCTGTCTGAAAAACTTGAGTCGGTTAAGCCCTCTAGTTTTAATTCAGACCCACCATGTAGGATCACATCCTTAGTGCTAGTTAAGTACTTTAAGATGTTTTTCACTGTCTCACAGTGAACTTCTCCAGAATATAACTGATCAACATCAGGTCTTGTACATTTCATTGCATACATGATAGTTACTCATGCGATCTCTCTTTTTGGAGTCTATGGGGACTATTAAGAGAGATACACTCCATGGCTCATCAACATGAGACATCCCATGGAATTTTCCATGCTAAACGACTTTAGCATTAAATGAACATACATTCCTTGGGTTATGTCGAGCATCCTCTTAAATCTATCTATATAGATTTGTATCCCCAATTAAGATACTCTTCTAAATCATTCATGGAGGAATATTTAGACAACTTTATCTTTACTAATTGTAGCATTGGTATGTTATTCCTCATCCGTAGTATATCAACATATAATATTAGAAAGTTCACGACGCTCCCAGTGACCCTTTTGTACACACTAGAACTCTTACCTCATCGTATGTAACTCTGGATCATCATCTTCTATGATGCGTACCTCATCATCATCATCCATGATGATTCCATACCTCCCAGGTATCATCAGTACTATTCCAGATTTACGATTCAGTTATGGTACAATAGGTCTATCTACAAGTTCCTCTTATTTGACTTATAGTGATTTGTGGTTTTTGAACTCTTCAAGATCTATTATCCTCCCACTAGCTCCTTCAATGATAAATACATTTATCTTAGAAGGTAGTGTGTTTCGCAACAAACACCTTTTGCTAAGTAGGATTATAGAACATATTCCCTAAACGTACTTTAGGATGTCCCACAAATCTGTACTTGTCAAATTTTGTCCCAAGCTTATCCTTTGAAACCTTTTTCACATAAGTTGGACAACCCCTTATCTTAACATACTTAAGATTAGGAATCCTCCCTGTTCATAACTTTTATGGAGTCTTGGGGCCAGATTTTAAGGTTATCTTTTCGTAGATATGCAGCCGTTTCTAGGGCATAACCCCAGAAGGATACTGGAATGTCAGTAAAATTATTATGGACCGCACCATGTCCAACAAGATACGATTTTTCCTTTCAGATACATCAATCAATTATTGCGTATCAGGAGGCGTCCATTATGAGAAAACCATTTAAGATGATCTAGAAACTTATTGCACAAGTATTTATTCCTTTATCTAATCAAAGAATCTTAATACTTTATCAATTTGTTTCACTTCTGAATTCTTTTAACCTTTCAAATAATTCACACTTGTATTTTAACAAATACATTCAACTCTTCGAATGATCATCTCCTTTTCTTATACTAGTTTGTTCAATTTGCAAAATTATTTTCACGTAAATCAAGTATATAAAATCCATTAAGTAATATTCTAGTTCTATACAAAATATTATTATTATTATAAATAGAACAACAATTGTTCTTAAATATAATACCAAAGATTTCATTGTCCAACAATAAAATGGAAGTAATATTTCTAACAAGAACTGGAATATAATAACAACTTATTGACTTAATAGATTTGCCCATAGGCATTGCTAAACTATAAGTTTCTATGGCTAATGTGGCAACCTTTGTTTCATTTCGCACACATAGGATTACTTATATTTGTTTAGCTTTCTACTTCTGCTTGGTCCCTTCATAAATCTATATTTATGATAACCAAAGTCAGTATCTAATACCCAAGTAGAACCTTGACTTAAAGAAAAATTTATTTTAAATCATGAACAAATTTGTATTTATAACCGAAACTTCACTAAGCTTCTTTGGTTAGCCTTTGCAAGATGCTTCTCGCAGTTTCCTTTCCAGTGTCCAGGCTTATTGCAGTGAAAGCAAACTCATTTGCTATCCGTATCAGTTTTATTCTTATTATCCTTTGTTTTTGCCTTTCTATTTACCTTCTTTGAATCGTTCTTCTTTTCAGAAGATCCTTTGGCCCCTACCAGTAAGACAAGGTCTTTCTTGGTTGGAAAGTGACTCTCAACATTTTTTAACATGTTAAGCAAATCAGCGAGGCTGATATCTAGCTTGTTCATATGAAAAATTCACAATAATTGTGAAAGGAGTCCGGGAGTGAGTGCAAGATCAAATCTTGACTCAACTCTCCATCCATGACAAAACATGTTGTCCTAATTGATCAATCAAATTGATTACGTTAAGGACTTGTGTCTGTACTGTAGTGTCATCAGTTATTCTAGATTGGAAGAGCTCCTTAGATATCTGATATCTATTAGTCCTACTTTCCTCACCATCAACTATTTGATGTGTAGGAATATAGTAGGAGCATCCATAGTTTCATGCTGACGCTGAAGCTCGTTACTCATGGATGCGAGCATGATGCATTGAGCCAACTGTGCATCATCTTGCCACTTTCTAAAAGTAGTAATCTCTTCCTCAGAGGCATTGTCTGCAACCATTGCAGGGATATGCGTATTAAGGACATAAGATAGCTTTTCAGCCATGAGAACTATTCTCAAATTCCTTAACCAATCTGAGTATTTCAGTCCGATTAATTTAGCATCTAATATGCTACGCAGTGATAGTAATTTAGACATTGTAAAATTCTGTAAATAAATTTGTAATTAACAACATTTTAGCATACATTCTTTTATTAATTACCAAAATAATTTAGGTCTTGTTTTAAATTGGTATCTCCCACTATTTTCTTCAAACTATATTACCCTCACTTATATAGTTCGGCTAAATCTAATTAAAGATTTGCTAGTGAGAATAAGGATCTCATTTCAAATGTATATAGCCTTGTGGTGACACAACAAACTATATATAAATAAATAGGTAGACAACTCTTGTCAATTACATCAACTATGCAACTCCTTGTATTTTGCCTCTTAGATTATTTTGATCAAGTGGTGGCACATCCGAATAAAAATTATCCAAGTTAAGTCCAACCTAGCACTCCATATATTCAAAAAAGAAAAATATCATCCTTGTGGTGACACAACAAAATAATATTGTTCAATTTTCTTTATAAGCATCAAATGTGATAAATTAACATCTTAAATACTTAATACTTGCCTTGTGGTGACACAACAAACTTATATTAAATATTTAATACTCTATTAATTTTATCATACTAGAAGGCGACGTTCGATATTCCAAATATCTTTGAACGCTTAGGACTTAATATAAAAAAAATTTGAGGGGTTTGTTATTAATTTGTCTCATCTTGTTTAGCGCGCATGCACATATATATATAAAATACGCGTCATATTAATTACCATGAGAAGCATGTTTTCATAATATATAATATATATAGTATAAGCATGCACATATAGAATACTATATTCTACCTGGATTGATTATGGACTTTTATTCTAGTTTAGTTCACTAGAGCCACCAAGTGAACCAAAAAGGTCAAACCCTAGGGGTGCAAGAATTAATATTTAAATATAACTATTACATTTAAACCCGGGCTCCATTACAAACGGGTCTTCAAGCGCTCCTTGCTCCTTGATCTCTAATTCTTTAAAATTAATTCTAACTATTCCTATTACAAAACTATTTAAAATAAATAGAAACCTTGATCAGCAGTCAAGGGGAAGTACATAGGAGGGAGATAGAATTTACATTAAGAAAAAATTAGAGAAGACGAGGTACGCATACCCCATTTAATAAAACCCATACATTCATGCATCCAACTAAAATAAAATCCAATCGCATTGGTCAATAATCCATAATCAATCCCATTTATTATCATACACATCACCACATGCATCAATAAATAACATTCATCTCATGAATAATAAACATTCAATATATATATTGATATCATTTAATGGGCAAATTTAGTTAGTATAAAATCTAATTTTGAATCAAAATAAACTCTTTTATTTTAATCCAAATTTAAATCAAAATAAAACTATTTTATTTTAATTTATCCAATTTTAAATAAAATAAACTATTTTATTTTAATCAAAATCTTTAATCAAAATAAACTCCTTTATTTTAATTAATTATGGAATCCAATTCCATGTAAAAAAAAACTCCTTTATTAAAGGAAACACGGATTCTTTTTCCTATTCACAAATAAACTCCTTTATTTTGAATAATATGAAATCTTATTCCATATCTAAATAAACTCCTTTATTTAAAGAAACATGGAATCCAATTTTAACTCCAATTAGTTATCATGGAATCCAATTCCAACTCTAATTAGTTAGCATGAAATTCAATTTTAAAATTGAAATAAACTCTTTTATTTTAATATTAAAATAAACCTTTTATTTTAAGATTAAAATAAACTTTTATTTTAATTATAAAATAATATATATATATATATATATATATATATATATATATATATATATATATATATATATATATATATATATATATATTACCATTAGTAATTAGGATCATATATATACAATATACGGATGAATGATATATATATATATAGTAATCATATATATATTTTATTAACTAAGCCGCGGAACCACGTGAATCACTTATATATATTAACAGATTCCATGAAGCAAGTAAGCAACATGACATTGTCCAGGATATATATAATTATCATATATGATACATCATAGTAATCCGTGAACCATGTCCGCGATTTATAACATGCTTTCGTTTTTTGTTTTTTGCTTTTTTTTTTGTTTTTTTTAATAAATTTTGTACAACAAAATTATGCCCAATTAAATTGTTCTAAACACATATCAATATACATATAAAATCTGACAATTAATAATTCGCATAAAGGTTTGGCTCTGATGCCACTGTTAGGTTTGTAATATTCATGAACGCAATCAAATTGCACAAAATAGCGGAAATGTGGAGAAATCAGAGTTTAAAATTTTACAAACCATATACCCGGATCACCCTTTATGTGCAATTATTAATTAAACGAAAAAAGAAAGAATAAGAATCATACCCTTGAAGATCCGAGCTTCCTCAGGTACAAGTTCACCTCCAATCCTTTTCGTGTCCAACTTGAATCCACCGGGTTTGGTTCCTTCCTTTGATCAACGTTAGCCACCCAAGTGTTTGGCCTCTAGAGGTGATCTACCAAGGAAGAAGAAAGATCCAAGAAGATGGGTGTTTGGCAAAATCCTAGTTTTTTTCTATCTCTATAGAAAAGAGCGTACCCTCCAACCATTGGAATAACGTATGTTTGATATCTGATATAAGACTCCTCTTATAAAGATATCAAGTAACCCTATTAAAATAAGATATTATTTAATTAAACTCTTTTAATTAAATGAGCTCCCTAATCTTATTAGGGATAATTAATTAAACTCCTTTAACTAATTTTCCCTCCTAATCCTATTAGGAATAAATGAGAGTACTTATATTAAATTAATTCCTAAACTCTTTTAGAAATTAAAATAATAATAATTATAATAATATTAATAAGACTCCTCTTATTAATTTATATTTAATATTTCTAAAATATTAAATAATAAATATTAAGCTATTTAATTTATTCTATCACCATAGATTAAATTAAATATACTTAACATATTATTACGATTATGCCATTAACTTCTTAAATAATTATTCTTCCTTTTATGGTGTGACCCTTTAGGTTCTCCATATTAAACCGGTTGTGAATAAATCAATTAGAACAATTCTAATCTTATTTAAATAAATAAATTAAACAATTAATTTATTTAAATAAATAATATTTATTCTACAATAGGGATAAGTCTTCCTAGCGATCAACGACTTTCCAGATAATATAGATTTCAACATTAATCATAAAAGAACCTTTGAGTAAATAGTTACCGTACAATTCAATCCTTCCACCATTCAATGTCTCAATTAAATATAAGACATGGAATTACTGTCAAGTCTTATTTTATTTAATTATATGTATTTCGACTCTTAAATGCACAACTCCAAATAATACAAATTAGAAACTCATTTCTAATTTCATTCTGCCTTGGCCAAGGACTACTGGGTTGTCATTTATCGAATCACATAGGACATTTCTCTTCTTTTACTAGAAGCGGTAGATTCTTTATTGATCATACATTATTTCCATGTACAACTTATTATACCCAAGCATAGCCTTCGATATACCCTAAGGGTCTTAAGGAATAAGTCAAAGTATAACTCATCATACACAAGATACTATGATGATCTCAAGTCCAAGGATCACTTATACTACTATCACTACAGGAATTCCTATTGACAGACAAGTAAAATTCCATTAGGTATTCCTTAGCGAGCCACGTTCAGTGAACTTATTCTCTAATAAGCACCTACATACTTGCTTTAGTGTCTCCACACAAATGGTCATGAGATCAATCATTCTCATCCAATGAGCAAGCAACGTATGTACCAATCTATCCGGATTCACTAATCCCCAATTTAGTAATCCAACGATTGGGAACTATTTTAGTTTTAAACTTTCTAAGAATTTAGATCTCATTAGAATGATCATCATCATTATTCTAAAAGCATTGTTTAAAACTATGGGTTTATCACATATTATAAAACAGCATCATGTAGATAATTAAAAGCCGTTAATAAATAAATACTTTTTATTAATAAATGAATAAGATTGTTACAAAGTATATGCTTTATCATCAAACATGATTGTCTTGTGTGCATACTACTTTCAACGACAAATGCTCTCCCTTGAATTACCGATTTTGTCTTGTCTGGGACAACCTTTGATGCCTCTATCCCAGCTGGACTTGACTTTGGTACACGACAAAATTGGGCTAGGTGACCTTCTCTTCAACAATTGTAACATGCTTTGGACTGCTGCGTACAGTTTAGACTGATGTGTCCCTCCCCTCTATATTTGTAACATACGACCGGCGGTCGATCTCCTTCCTTAACAATGGTTGCTGGTGCTGATGTCTTTTTATCATTATTGAACATCCTCTTCTTGAAATTTCCACTTCTATTATCTTGGCCATGATTACCACCGGAGTGGTTACCATTTCTGGCATGTTGATTCCCTCCACGTTTGTTGTCACTACTTCTATGACTGCTACCACTGGTATTATCGACTTGTCGGCTACTCTCTCTTAGTTGGGTCGACTCATTATTGCGCTCCAATAATTGAGCCCTATTTACAACATCTGAATACAAACACAGTTTGTGAGAAATTAGGTATTGACGTATCTCGGGTTTCAAATCTCTTAGAAACATCCGCGTCATTCTCTCCTCATTATCAACCAAGTGGGGAGCAAACTGGGACAACTCAGTAAACTTAGCTTCGTACTGCGACACGATCATATTGTTTTGCTCCAACTTGATAAACTCCACCTCCTTCATGTGACGAATACTTTCGGGAAAGTACTTGTCGTTGAACAGCTCTTGGAACTTCTCCCAAGATATTTTGAGTGCGTTAGGCTGAGTACGCTTTATTGATTCCCACCAGTAATCTGTCTCTCCTCTCAACATGAAGGTGGCAAAGGGAACCTTTTGCTTCTTAGAGCATCCCAAGACTTCGAATATCTTGGTGATCTGCTTTATCCACGTCTCTGCCTTAAGTGGTTCTGGCTTTCCCCAAAACTCCGATGGTCCCAGCTCCTTGAATTGCTTAGCGGTGACCATTTGTGAGTTCCAGTGTTTCCACCTGTATTTTGAACACGAGCCGCTCTCTCCTGATATTGCATAAATTACATAAAGCCTCTGAACATCCCATCGTTCATCATTTGATCAATGTTGTTGTTTACCTGAGGACTATTGTCTTCCTATTGCACATTATCCTGGGTATTGACTGTTGATGACTCAACGGTCTCATGTGCTTCATTGTTGATCTCAACATTTATAGATGCTATTTTCAAACACTACCATAAAACAAGGGTTAATTGGCATGTCACATATTATTCCTATACTCTGACCGACCAATTAAATAACAAATAAGCTTAGGTAGGTCATACTAGCTAAGGAATTACCCGTCTCTCCCCTCCTAGTTCTTGTCTCACATCTCATCCATGGATCATATCCCTAAGCTTTGATACCAACTGTGACCCGCATCCAGGACTTGGATAGTACCTCACAATGATATCTATCAACTTGCCACCGTTACTCACGGCGTCCCCTATGAAAAGTCTGGCTTTGGTGCATCCCAAGACTTGGAATTCACCAGATAAAGGCTCGGGGCTCTTTTCTATGGCCTTGATACCAACTGTGACGCCCCCAAAATAGGTATACATCACCCATCTTGGGTCACCAAAAACATGGTATAGAATACAAATACAAACTTAATTATACAACCAGAGCTGATAGTTTTTACACGAATATTGTCTCATAGACAGTATCTAAACTCAAATTCAATCCTCATTACATTTATCACACTAAATAGTGAGGATTACTAAAACAGGCATCTCGGACCATCATTCCATTCCTCGACTAGTCCCGGCTATGATTTCATTTCCTGAAGAGAATAATGAAAGCAAAAGGGTGAGCTCATCTAGCCCAGTAAGAAATATTATGACTAAGATAATGCAGAATAAGTTATCATTAGTTTCAACAATGTTAAACTGATAGAATATAATAGACAACAAGTTTAACTGCAGCGGAATAAGCAATCCATTAGAAGAGTCAAGTAGAGCATGATATCTACTATCTTTTATGATTTAAAAAGTTTATCATTAACTTTATTGCTGGGACTCAGCTTAATAAATAGATCACATCATCGAATCATCCCTGCACTACGGGCCAATGATATTCATTAGTATCACGTCCACAAATTATTCTTGCACTACGAGCCAAGAATTATTCGTGTAATTATCAATGGTCATAACTTTACCGAATTATCCCTGGTCATAATCATATCAATCAACAGTCCATCTATGCATGTAAGCCAAAGATGACTTTCATCACAATATATGCATAAGGATGATGACAATGATATAAGAGTTCAATTATAAGAAAGTAAAGGATAAATTTTTTAAAATATTTATAATTTAATTTATCCAAAATTCAATAATGTCCTAATTTTTAACATGATACTACTTTGTGGAGTAAAATTCAAGAATAATATCCATGTATCAAAATAATTTGGAAAGAAAAGAAATAAATTTTTGGTGAATAGCACCCTATGAATAGTACTTCGAGAATAGTACCCGGCATGAAAAGTGTCCCGAATATCCGAATGAATAATATTTGAGTTAATAGTAACCGGGTAAATAATAACCCGTGAATAATAACTCGTGAATAGTACCCTAGCATAAAAAGTACCCCGAATACTCGAGTGAATAATATTATAGTGAATAGTAATCGGGTGAATAGTAACCCGTGAATAGTGCCTCGAGTGAAAATATTGATATTTAATAAGAAAGTTCATATCAATATTCCAATGAAACGATACTGGATGAAGCACAAAATTTCAAAGATATCCCACTAATTTCAGGGATTATAGAAGCAATAATTACCATAGTAAGTTTAGTTTTAAGAATATAAAAAGAAATAACATACGAAACTGCAAATATATTTTCACCTGTCATACGGTATGTAATCCGCGTAGACAGGTTATTTCGACATATTAAAGGATGAATACGAAAAAAATAGTATTCCTTATGAATACGAAAGAAATAATACCCCTTACGAATACAACAAATAATATCCCTTACCTTAATAAAAGACTGGATACTGCAATAGTGAAGTAGCAGAATACTCTTCTTCTTGCTCTCTATAGTTTCTCTTTCTATAGTTTCTCTTGTGAGTCTTAGTGAATTGGTGAGAATGAAAGAATAATTAAGCTTCTATTTATAGGAGAAATGACTAAATAGTAACTAATTCATGAACGGTCCAGATTAGTTTACTATTAGAACGGACGGTCCAGATTGATTACTATTAAAACCTCAATCGACGGTTCAGATTGATTTACTTTTAAAATCACCACCGACGGTCCATATTAATTTACTATTAAAACCACCACCAATGGTCCAGATTAATTTTACTTATTACACTTTAGTACCCATAAAGTTTTCCAAGTTTGCATTATTCCCCTCTAACTTTTGTAATTCACTTATCTTCAATAAACACATTCTTAATACTTCAATAATTATTCATCATTTATATTATAACTCACAATATTTAACAACCAGATCATTCCTAGGAAAGAGGGGGCTTTCCGATAAGAATTTCTCTCTATTGGCGCGTAATTAGGTGACCAAACCTCTCATTGACAGAACTTTCTAGACATCGTCAATATTACAAATAATAATATGAATAACTTTGTTGTCTCAATTATTGATTTAATAATATAAAATATTATGCAGATGATACTGTGACAATAATTGAATCAAATAACGTGAGATAATATGTAACATTTACTGTAGCAATAATTGAGTAAACTGAGTGGCTTCTTACGTAAGCATCAATAATCAATACTGTGTGCTACTATGCAACAACGCGTATTATTATACTTTTATCACCGGGTAGTTCAACAGTTAACGGTAAAACTTTCGCCGTTTTTTTATAAAAAGATATTTTTGTCGTTTTCTAACTCCGACAATAATTTTATTGTGGGGTCCACCAATGATTGTGCCGTTGTACGAATATTTCCTGTTAAAACGAATATTCCCCGACCAATCGAATATTTCCCAACACAATGAATATTTTATATCAACTTGCTTACTTTGTAAAATTTTTAAATATCACCCTTAACTTTAACATTTTATTAATTTAACCATTTATTAAATAAAATAATAATTATAAGAAAATTAAATACTTTCATTTTATAAAATTCGGGGTCTTACACAGAACCACAATAAAGTGGTTGAACTGAAAGTCAAACTTACGTCATTCTCATGTTAGAGAGAATTATGTGAAAATATAAAAATATATATAAAAAAATAACAGTATTCTGTTATAAGGGAATTGAGGAGAAAGGTGATGAAGTTCAACACTAGTAAGTGCTATGAAGAAGGGATGGTCAATTAATTTGTAATATTGCTCATATGACTAGGAAAACTGTAACGCCCAAGAAAAATCGGATTATTATGTGAATTAAGTTTTTATTTGATTATTTAAATTAAATGAATTTAATTGTTTATTAAAGTGAGTAAGATGTTTAAAGGTCGTTCTATGACCTAGAATATGCGAATGTGGTTAGGATTCTGGCTATGTGCCATGATTAATTGTTTTGAATTTCCAAGGCGAAAATAAAAGTTTTTTAAAAAATTTCTGTAAAAACACTATTCATCTATTTTTGCTCGGGAATTAATTTTGAATTTATGAGAAATATGTAATGATAGAATTTTAAGACGAGATGGAATATCCAATAATAGTTCAGTTATGGTAAACGAAGTTTTCGCCTGCGAACTTAAAACCTAAGTGTTAAGAAAAGTGAAATTCGAGAATTAAATGATTATGTATAATAAGAATTGTTATTATACGGGAGGAATACGAGTATAATACTAGTTATTATATAAGTATAGTATAAAGAATATTACGACGTATAATAAGAATATTGTACGAGGTATATTCAAGGAGAATACTAAGATTATACGATAAGAATATGATTAGTGCTTGATGGACTTTAGTAATTGGACCCAGACTTTGTCAATTTCAATTGTATGATGATTATGTCAAGGCCCAATGTTAAATTAAATCAAGGCCAAAGTTAAGCCCAATAGGAATTAGTCTAAGCCCAAATCAAGAAACGAGCCTGTGGGTCGAACCGATGGATCACCGGATGGGTAAAACCCATGGGACAACCTGTGTGGGTCCCCTAATGGCCATGTGGGCCTGCTACTTGGTGCCCAAGAAAGGTAGATAGCTTGGTGGGGAAGAATTGAATAGTAAGGAGGTGGCCACTTGACCATTTTGCCCTCCATTTGGTTTTCTATATAAAGAAGCCTATGTTGGTTCATTTATTTCTTTTAACCAACATTGAACACTATATTGAGAGAGAGAGAAGAGCAATAACAAGTAATCAAGAGGAATCAAAGCAAAGTAATCAAGCTTAAGACAAGAACACGAAGAACACTAAGGTAACTATGCGTAAACTTTAGCCTTCAATTCTTTTCTATTTATTTTTCATAGAGAAGTATGAAGTGGTGGAGTATGTCTCTTCCGGAATAATAAGGATGACTATTAGTGAATTAAGACATTAATAAGCCATGTATAAGTGAGAATCATAAGCGACTAATTAAGCTTTAATCGAAGAAAACCATTAAAGCGTTGAATTGGTTGTTGATGGACAAATTAAAAACCATCGAGTATAAGTTAGATGCAAATTGCTTGGTTAGGTTATAGATAACTGACCAATGGATTGATTCCATTTGGTTTGGTGTAAAAATCTCGAGTAACGAAGTTATGACAAAATTTACGAGATTAGATGATACTCGTCGAAATCGTAAAATTCCCGGAATGGTAGTCAAAAGTTGTCGTTTAACTCGAAAACCTTAGTCTTCGATGGCGTATCATAGAAAAACATGATTAAGAGTCGTGGACTCAAGAATGGTCGATTTTTGACTTAAAGTGATGAAACGAGTCATGAACATTAACGAACGTTAAACGAACGAGTAATAGAAAATTTAAGCAGTAAATTCATTGTTAATGGATTTAAAAACTTATTTTGTTCGAATGAAATAGAAGTATACGAGATATGTAAGATAACGGCTTTTGAATGAGCTAATTCCGACTTATAACAATCAAGTTACGAGCCCGGAAAGAATTGGAACTGAAAAACTTAAAAAAAATTCAAAGGCTCAGGGTCGGCGCCGCAGCGCCTCCCAAGCCTAATAAAGTGGCGTCGTAGCACCGGGACGGGGGTTTAGCTACTGCTAAAGGGCACTGCAGCGTGGCTTGTATACCTAAAACTGGCGCAGCAGAGCCGTTAAGTGAAAAACTTCTAACAATGTTAGTTATTAGCCCAACTCTTTACATGATATCTATGGGTCATGTATATACTTAATATACCTGAAGAGACCATTCCTAAATAACATGTATCGCAATGATTTTAGGAATTTAACGTTGATTAAAAGTTTTTAAACGAAAAGCGTAAAGAGCAAAAACGTAAATTGTGAATCGTATTCGAGTTTAACGCGCGTCCTAAGGTTATACATTATGTAATAGTTGTGCGTGGTATGTGAATGATAAGAAATGAACATAAAAATTATGTACTTAATATACGGAGTCCGATATCGGTAATCTAAGAAGAATTTGTCTGATTTAGAAAATCAATTAGGGTTTCAACTACTGTTGTACTTAAACAATGGTTGTTGAGTGTTGGTTTATGACATATGAATGTTAATAAGCCATAATGAATGATAAATAACTCGAAACAAATATTATTAATGAAATAATTTTAATTAAGTTATAGAAGAGAAAGAAGTTTGTAAAAATAATATGGTTAGATTGTTTGGTAGCTAATTCTAGTGTGCTATGTGAATATATCATGTAGAAACTGTAAAGACCAAGAACGGTTGGATTTTAATTGAAGATGCTTGAAGGCAAGTTTTCCTTAACGCTTGTTTGACCTTCATGTTAGTCAAGTTTCTGTGATTCATGTTATAATATGCATGAATTGTTTTACGAAAGAGTCAATGCCAGTTTTAACTCGGCTAGACAAACCTTAAGAGTTTGATTAATTTGTTTACAAATCTTTCGATATAGTATTGATAACGATATCCTATGCCAGTTATTTGGTACGGATTCAAAGGTAAGCCTAAGTATGAATAAATAAAAGTATTTTATATCGATTATTCGATGGGCACATGAGGTTGTGAAAACTTAAATGTAGATACGTTTAGCAGACGAGTGTTGATCAACATAGAGTACTATAGGCTGATCACCTAGAATTGCTCGTAAGATATATCGAACTTACAAACTTAGTGTCGTGTTGTCCTTTTTATGAATGAAAATAAAAAAGAATGTTCATGGTCTTTTGACTTGCTCAAAATTCCTAAGTTACTGTATATACTCTGGAATTATTTTATGAGAATGAAAAGTGCTATTTCAATGTTTCATAGTACTTCATAACTATTTGTTCAGTTAATGAAGAATAATCATATAATTCTCGATATGTTGTATGTATTATATATTGCTAGACTTGCTGAGCTAGTTATGCTCACTTCTTGCTTGGATTATATGATTGCAACAAAGGCTGATCAGCGAACTGAGGTTTTCGGTAAGGATAGAGGCAAAGCTTAAATGGATAAGTAGTTTATCCTGTAATAGACTAGTATATTTGTATGAATTATACTATGACAAATGAAGAATGTATTGGTTACAGAACCTAGGAAAGAATTTATTATTATTGTAATAAGAATGTAGTAAATTCACTCATTTTGATGTTGTTCTCGCTGAAATGAATGTATAGTTAATAGTACAGTGCAGCACCATATATGTGGGTTGAAAGTACCCGAATTTGAGGACGTCACAAAAATTGCACTATGAGCACGTCAAATTTTAGACTTGCATGACTATTAAAAACAGTTATTTAATATTAATATATGTTTGCCCAATATGATTTTGGCAATTTTATACGTAAATATACGTGATCAACAAGTAATACAGAATAAGTAAAGTATCGATCCTACGAGAAATATGCTAATAATATTATCCAAGTACTAACTGTATATAAATTTAATCTTATTTAAACAATTTGTAAGACCCCAACTTTTATGAATAAAGAATTAATTTTCTCTAAATGTTATTTTGATTAATAAGGTGTGGATTTGTTATAATGTTATAGTTGTGGGTAGTATTTATAAATTTTGCAAAGTAAGCAAGTTGTCATAAAATATTCGATTGACTAGAGAATATTCTTTTTGTCGAAAAGTATCCGTACGACGGCACAATCATTGGTAGACCCCACAACAGAATTACTGTCAGAATTAGAAAACGACAGAAATATCTTTTTATAAAAATAACGGCAAAAGTTTTACCGTTAACTGTTGAAATACCCGGTGATAAAAGTACAGTGATACGCGTGGTTGCATAATAGCACACGGCATTGTACAATATCTTTGATTATTGATGTTTACCTGAGAAGTCACTCAGTTTATTTCAATTATTGCCACAGTAATTGCTGCATAGTATCTCACGTTATTGATTCAATTATTGTCACAATATTTTATATTATTAAATCAATAATTGAGGCGAGAAAGTTATTCATATTATTATTTGTATTATTGACAATGTCTAAAGCTCTGTAGTATGTAAGTAATATTATTTTGTTTCAGATTCTGAATTCTACACTCATTTTGTTAAGTATTGCTTCTATACTCCTTAAAATTAGTAGAATATCCTTGAAATTTACGCTTCATCTAGTATCGTTTCACAAGGATATTTTTTTGAACATTCTTGTTAAATTTTAAGCTTTTCATGTCGGAGTACTATTCATGCATACGACACTATTTATACATACGGCACTATTCATACGTACGGTATTATTCATACATATGACACTATTCACGAAGTACTATTCACAGGATACTATTCACGAAATACTATTTATAGGGTACTATTCACTTAGGTACTATTCACCCGGAGTACTATTCATGACAAAAATTTATTTCTTTTCTATCCAAATTATTTTTGATACGTGAATATTATTCTTTAATTTTATTCCAGAAAGCAGTATCATGTTGATAATTTGAACATTTTTAACTCTGGATAAATTGAATTATAAATCTTTAATATTTATCCTTGATATCGTTTGATTTAATTCTTATATCATTGTCACCATCCTCATACTTATATTGTGATGAAAGTCATCTTTGGCTCGTAGTGTATAGATGGACTGTTGATTGGTATGATTATGACCAGGAATTATTCGGTATAATCATGACCTGTAATATTATAAATAATGTGGTAAAAGTCCTCATTGGCCCATAATGCATTGATGGACAGTTGTTGGTACGATCATAACCATGGGTTCTTTTCAGCCAAGGGTGCAAAGATGAATTGTTGTTTGGCATGACCATGCCCATTAGTGAAATACGAATATCCTTGGCCCGTAGTGCATGGATAATTTGTGGATGTAATAATAATAAATATCCTTGGCCCCTAGTGCATGGATAATTCAGTGATGTGGATTATTTATTGAGCTGAGTCTCAGCGATAAAATTGATGATAAACTTTTAAATCATAGAAGATAGTAGATATCATGCTTTACTTGACGCTTCTAATAGATTGCTTGTTCCGCTGCAGTTAAACTTGTCGTTTATTATATTCTATCAGTTTAACACTGTTGAAGGCTAACGATAATTTATTCTGTATTATCTTAGTCATAATATTTCTTACTGGGCCAGTTGAGCTCACCCTTTTACTTTCATTGTTCTCTTCAGGAAATGAGAATATAGCTGGTACTAGTCGGGGAACGGAGTGATGGTTCGAGATGGTGGCTATAGTAGTCCTCACTATTCTATAAAATTGTGTGATAATAAATGTAATGAGGACTCTATTTGAGTTTAGATATTGTCTACGAGACAATATTCATGTTAAAACTCTCAGCTATGTTTTGTTGTATTTTACCCGACAACTGTATAATTAAGTTTGTATTTGAATTCTGTACCATGTATTTGGCGACTCAGAATGGATTGTGTATACCTATTTTGGGGGCGTCACAGTTGGTATCAAAGCTTAGGGATATGATCCCTGGCTGAGATGTGAGGCTAGAAATAGGAGGGGTGAGACGGGTAAATCCTTCGCTAGTATGACCTACCTAAGCTTATTTGTTATTTAATTGGTCGGTCAGAATATAAGGATAATGTGTGGCATGTCAATTGACCCTTGATTTGTGATAGTGTTTGAAAATGACATCTGAAAATGTTGAGATAAGCAATAGAGTACATGAGACCGTTGAGTCATCGATGATCAATAACCAGGATAATGTGCACCAGGAAGGAAATAATTCTCATGTAAACAACAACACCGACCAAATAACAAACAACAGTATATTTAGGAACTTTTTATAATTCATGCAACACCAAACGAGAGAGACTCCTGTTCATAATGCAGGTGAAGTCAATGGCAACTCTCGACTGGTCACTGCTAAGCAATTCAAGGAGTTGGGACCACCGGAGTTTTTGGGAAAGGCAGAACCACTTAAGGCAGAGACGTGAATTAAGCAGATCACCAAGATATTTGATGTCTTGGAATGCTCAGAGGAGCAAAAGGTTTCCTTCGCTACCTTCATGTTGCGAGGAGAGGCAGATTATTGGTGGGAATCTGTAAAACGTTCTCAACCTGCCGCACTAAATATGTCTTGGGAGAAGTTTCAAGAATTGTTCAACGACAAGTACTTTCTTGAAAGTATTCGTCACACGAAGGAGGTAGAATTCATCAAGCTGGAGTAAAACAATATGACCGTATCGCAGTACGAGGCTAAATTTGTGGAGTTATCCTAGTGTGCATCCCATTTAGTTGATAATGAGGAGCGTATGACGCTAATATTTTTGCGAGGTTTGAAACCCAAAATATGTCAATACCTCTTTTCTCACAAACTTTGTTTATATTCAGATGTTGTGGATAGGGCTCAGTTAGTGGAACGCGATAATGAGTCAGCTCAACCAAAAGGTAACGACCAACAACACGATAATAATCATACGGGTGGCAACGGCCATCGGAACAATGATAACCATCGTGGAGGAAATTATCATGCCAAGAATGGTAACCACTTCAGTTGTAATCATGGCCAAGATAATAGGAAAGGTGAACTAAGTAAGAACAACTTTAAGAAGAGAAGATTCAACAATGACGGAAAGACGTCGGTAGCAGCACTAACACCCATTTCAAAGGAAGGAGAACGATCACCGGTCCTATGCTACAAATGTGGAGAGGAGGGACACATCCGTTCAAACTGTACGCAGCAACCTAAAGCATGTTTTAATTGCTGAAGAGAATGTCACCTAGCTCAATTTTATTGTGCAGTGAAGTCAAGTCCATCTGGGATGGAGACACCAAAGGTTGTCCCAGACAAGTTAAAATCGGTAGTTTAAGTGAGAGCATTTTTCGTGATGAGGAACCCGAATGAAGTTATCATGGGTAAGTTAATCATAAACTCTTACGAAGTGTATACCTTATTCGATATCGGTTCTACCCACTCTTTTATTTCACATACTTGTGCTCAACGTTTAAATTTAACTCCAGAGAAATTAGACTTTGACTTATCTGTTAAAACTCCGTTGGGAGAAACCTTCGTTAGATCTACTGTTTATAAATCTTGTTTGATTCAAATCGGCACCCCTCACGTTACCTTCAGATCTCATCTCTTTGAAAATACTTGCATTTGATGTGATTTTAGTAATCGACTGGTTAACTACTCATTGTGCTAAAATTGATTGTTTTCATAAGGTTGTTAGTTTTCATATTCCTAACCAACCTATTATGCGAATTCAAGCAACCAAACCACTAAAGTCAGTCACTGTAATATCAAGCCATAAGTAAAGTTTCCCGAGCCTTTCACTGGTGACTTCCTTGTGTGGAATGCACCGAAGCCAGACTTTCCGTAGGGGACGCCATGAATAAAGATGGCAAATTGATAGGTATCAGTGTGAGGTGTTATCCATGTCTTGGATGAGAGTCATAATTTTCAATGATATTTCTATTATTAATAAATTTCCTGACGTAATCCCCAAAGAACTTCCTAGCCTACCCCCAGAGCGTGAAATCGAATTTTGTATCAACCTTGAACCCTGTACAAAACCCTTAAATATTTCTTCACCTAGAACGAACGTAACATGCACCAAAGATGTTGGCTCGAGATGTTGAGAGATTACGACCATACCATTCAATACCATCTTAGAAAAGCGAACGTAGTAGCTGACACGTTAAGTAAAAGCTCGTATGCGGTTACTAGTGCGACGTCGTTAACACAAAGTCTCATTTCGTATGACTTATAAATAATGGAGATAGAATTAAAGACTCTAGGGACCCACGTGATGATAATAAATATACGAGTAGAATCGACTTTAATCGATAAAGTTAAAGTTGCTCAAGCTACAGACCCGGAGCTGATAAATATGATGAAGAAGGTGCAGAAAGGTATTATTCTAGAAGCAAGAATCGACGAAGAGAGGAAATCGCAACCCTCATTTTAATTGGTCCATTTAAAATACTCGACCGAGTAGGATTTGTGGCTTATAGACTCGCTTTACCGCCAAGAATGTCTCGTGTTCATAATATTTTTCATATATATATATATATATATATATATATATATATATATATATATATATATATATATGTTACGTAAATATGTGGAAGACCCGAACCACATTATTAAATTAAAACTAGACGAGATAACGGAAGATTTAACGTATGAAGATGTACTTGTTAAAATCTTAGATAAGAAGGACCCTATTCTACGCTCAAAGGTTATACCTCAAGAGTTAAAATCTAAAATGAAAATAAGGTATCCTCACCTCTTCGACATACCAGGTATGTACCCCAATTTCGAGGATAAAATTTCATAAGGAGGGGAGGTTGTAAGACCCCAACTTTTATGAATAAAGACTTAATTTTCTCTAAATGTTATTTTGATTAATAAGGTCTGGATTTGATATAATATTATAGTTGTGGGTAGTATTTACAAATTTTGCAAAGTAAACAAGTTGTCATAAAATATTCAATTGGTCGAGGAATATTCTTTTTTTCGGGAAATATCCGTACGAAGGCACAAACATTGGTGGACCCCACAACGAAATTACTGTCGTAGTTAGAAAACGACAGAAATATATTTTTATAAAAATAACGACAAAAGTTTTACCGTTAACTATTGAAATACACAGTGATAAAAGTACAGTGATACGCGTGGTTGCATAGTAGCACATAGTATTGTACAGTATCTTTGATTATTGATGCTTACGTGAGAAGTCAATCAGTTTATTTTAATTATTGTCATAGTAATTGTTGCATAATATCTTATGTTATTGATTCAATTATTGTCATAATATTTTTTATTATTAAATCAATAATTGAGACGACAAAGTTATTCATATTATTATTTACATTATTGACAATGTCTAGAAAGTTCTGTCGAGGAAAGGGGTTTGGTCACCTAATTGCGCGCCAATAAGGAGAAATCCTTATCGGAAAGCCCCCTATTTCCTGGGAATGATCTGGTTGTTAATATTACGAGTTATAATAATGATGAATAAATGTTATTAAAAATGTGTTTTGTGAAGCCAAGTGAATTGAGATAAATAGAGGAAATTTTTATGAAATATTTGTTGTAAATTTTTACTTAATATATGGACCCCCACTTACTCAATTTTCAAAATTATCGGTAGAAAGTTATCTCAATTTTTGTTATATATATATATATATATATATATATATATATATATATATATATATATATATATATATATATATATATGAATCACGGGGGGGGGGGGAGTTTGCAGGATCACGGGGGGAGTATTATTAGTGTTATTATATATATATATATATATATATATATATATATATATATATATATATATATATATATATATATATATTATAAGTTTTTCTATGTAAAATAGGATATATTATATTTTATTTGATTGCATAATTCTGCATAGTGTTGCATAGTGTGTGCATAGTGCTGTATAGTAAAATTACAATTTTAAAAAAGTTTTTAGTAGAATTCGCCCGTGAAATGCAATTAATGTTCACCCGTGATTTTTCCTTTACTGTGCATCCAAATAGTATCATGCCATTCTCCTATAAATAGGATGTTTAGTTTAGAATTGAAAATCACACCAGAATAAGAGAATTCCTCTTCTATAATATTGAGTTTATTTCTTTAGAGTTTGAAAGTTCAATAAAAATCTAGAAAGGGGGTTGAATAGATTATTACAGGTTAAAAATTATATTAGGCCTTTTTTGAATTTTTAATAATCAATTTGCAGTTTTAAAAATTAGCGAGCAAGATAATAAAAATTCAATCACACAATGTACAAAGATTTATCTGGTTCACAACATACACCCCTTGGTATGTTGCTACGTCCAGTCTCAAGTCCCTACTTGGAACTTGAGATCCTGTTACTATTAGTAATAAAAACTCCTTTAACAGACGGAGAAGCCTTTACAAAGTTTTAAAGACAAACTTCCAACGTTTTCAACTATTCTATCTTGGACAGCAAGCTCCCCACTCCCTCCTCAAAGTTTAGTTGCTCCTCCTTTTGAGTTCAGTTCTATTCTATGATCTGGTCTTGAAACAACAGTCTCTTCCTCACCTCACAAGTATACTAGAGACACAACTTCTCGCTGACCTCTCTAAGACTCTGGTCTTGGTCGAAGAATTACTCATCTTTCTCACAGGTACATAAAATAAACTAACTCTGACCTTTTTATCTTTTTATAAATGATTTACAATAATATGCTTCTCAAATAAGCAGATAAGAATTTAGTATAGATTGATACTTCTTAAATAAGTAGCTATCAATTAAAGAACAAATATATTTATAAAAGTTCAAAGACTTTTATACTTGAGAAAATATGTGACGCCCCCAAAATTAGGTATACATCACCCATCTTGGGTCGCCAGATACAAAGTACAGAATACAAATATAACTTACTAATACAACTGTCGTGTACAATACGACAAAACATAAACTGCGAGTTTGAATACAAATATTATCTTCTAGAGAGTATTCATACTCAAAAGGAGTCCTCATTACATTTATTAACACACTATTACATAGAATAGTGAGGACTACTAACTAATACTATCATTCGGACCATCACTCCGTTCCCCGACTTGCCCCAGCTACGTTCTCATTTCCTGAAGAGAACAGTGAAAGAAAGGGTGAGCTCAACTAGCCCAGTAAGAAATATTATGACTAAGATAATGCAGAATAAATTATCATTAGCCTTCAACAATGTTAAACTGATAAAATATAATAGACATCAAGTTTAACTGCAGCGGAAAAAGTAATCCATTAAAAGAGTCAAGTAGAAAATAAACTCTACTATCTTTTATGATTTAAAAAGTTTTTCAACACTGTGATCGCTGGGACTCAGCTTAATAAAATAATCCACATCATCGAATCACCCCTGCACTACGGCCAAGGATATTCGTATATTCATTAATGGTCATGATCATGCCAACAACTGTCCATCAATGCACTACGGGCCAATGAGAACTTTTACCACATCGTTTGTAACATTCCGGTCATGATTATACCGAATAATCCCTAGTCATAATCATACCAAGTTCATCTATGCACTACAGGCCACAGATGACTTTCAACATAATATTAACATGAGGATGATGACAATGATATAAGAATTCAATAAAACAAGTTCAAGAATTAATTTATCCAAGAATTAACAACGTCCAAATTGTCAACATGATACTACTTTGTGGAGTAAAATTCAAGAATGATCAGGAGAATATTTTCATGAATAGATACTAGGTGAAGCGCAAATGTCAAGGATATTCCACAAATTTCATGGAGTATAGAAGTCAAAACTTAACCAACTGAGTATAATAACGAATAGAATAACAAAAGAAATCACCATGCATGCGATAGACCGCACAGACAGGTTATTCCAACAGAATAATAAATAATGGAACCAGGTCCGGCGTAAACGTACAGACAGGATATTCCGACAGAATAATAAATAATGGAACCAGGTCCGGCGTAAACGCACAGACAGGATATTCCGACAGAATAATAAATAATGGAACCAGGTCCGGTGTAAAACACACAGACAGGATGTTCCAACAGAATAATAACAAGACGGAACCAGGTCCGGTGTAAAACACACAGACAGGATGTTCCAACAGAATAATAATAAAAACGGAACCAGGTCCGGTGTAAAACACACAGACAGAATGTTCCAACAGAATAATAGAAGAATGTCACCAAGTATAGGGTAGACCGCGTATACAGGTTATTCCAACAGAATAATAAGAAATGGAATAACAACAGTTCTCTTCATGAATAAGAAAGAATAACACCCCTTACCGTTTTAAAGAAGAGCTGAAGTAAGGAAGTAGTAGTAGAATACTCTTCTTCTCTCTCTCCATAGTTTCTCTTTATAGTTTCTCTCTCTAGAGTTCAGTGAATTCGTAAGAAATAATGAAGGAATGAGCTGCTATTTATAGAAAAATAGAATGCATAGTAACTAATCCATGAACGGTCCAGATTGATTACTTTAATCTGACGGTCCATATTTAAAGAAAAATCTTTTAAATAAAATATAATATATTCTATTTATAGAATAACTTTAATAAAGTATTTTGTTTTATATAAAAAGATGTTTCTGTTTTATTACGTTAATAATACGAATAAAACAAAACGTCATTATCGCTAAATAATTCATATTATTAACTGACAATAATGGAATCAAACTGAGTGACTTCTCACATAAGCATTAATAATCAATACCATGTGCTACTATGTAACCACACGTATTACTGTACTTTTACTACCGAGTAGTTCAACATTAACAATGGTAAAATTTCCGCCGTTATTTTTAATAAAATATTTTTGTCTTTTTCTCAATCCGACAATAATTCCGTTGTGGAGTCCACCAATGATTGTGCTGTTGTACGAATATTCTCTGTTAAAACGAATATTCCCCGACCAATCGAATATTTTATAACAACTTGCTTACTTTGCAAAATTTATAAATAATACCCACAACTATAATATTATATCAAATCCACACCATAATTATTTCGAGAAAATTAAATATTTATTCATAAAATCTGGGGTTTCACAATCTCCCCTCCTTATGGAATTTCGCCCTCGAAATTTACGTACATACCTGGTATGCCGAACAGGTGAGGATACCTTGACTTCACTTCAAATTCTAACTCTTGAGGTATAACCTTTAAGCATCGAATATGATCCTTCTTATCCAAGATGTTAACACGTATCTCCTCATACGTTAAATCTTTCGCTATCTCGTCCGGTTCTAAATTAATAATGTGGTTCGGGTCGTCCACATATTTATGTAACATCGATACGTAAAAAAAATGTTATGAACACGCAACATACTTGGCGGTAAAATGAGTCTATAGGCCACAGTTCCTACTTCATCGAGGATTTCAAATGGGCCAATTAAATCGAGAGTTGAGATCTCCTCTCTTCGTCGATTCTTGCTTCTAGAATAACGCCCTCTTGAACCTTCTTCTTCACATTTATCAGCTCTGAGTATGTAGCTTGAACGGCTTTAACGTTATCGATTAAAGTCGATTTTACTCGTATATTCGTTATCTTCACGTGTGTTCGTATATTCGCACTTGTAACCGTATACGATCATCTACACAACGCGTCAGCTACCACATTCACTTTTCCACGATGTTATTGAATGGTACGATCGTAATCTTCAACAGCTCGAGCCAACGTCTTTGGCGCATAATACGTTCGTTTTAGTTGAAGAAATATTTGAGGGTTTAAGAAATGGGTTTTGTACTGAGGTCAATACAAAATTCAATTTTACGCTCTGGGGTAGGCTAAGAAGTCTTCAAGAATACGTCAAGAAATTTATTAACAATAGAAATATCGTTCAAAACTGTAACCCTCATCCAAGACTTGGATAACACGTCACATTGATACCTATCAACTTGCCATCATCATTTACAACGTCTCCTACGGAAAGTCTAGCTTCAGTGCATTCCACACCAGGAAGTCAACAGCAAAAGGAACGGGGATTTTTACTTATGGCTTGATATGACAATGATTGACTTTAGTGGTTTGGTTACTTTGAATTTGCATAACAGGTTGGTTAGGAGTATGAAAGCTAACAACCTTACGAGAAGCATGATGAGTAGTAAACCAATCGTTTCAAAAAAATCACATCAAAGGCAAGTATTTTCAAAGAGATAAGATCGACAGGTAACGTGAAAGTGTTGATTTGAACAAGATTTATAAATAGTAGAGGTAACGAAGGTTTCTCCCAACTGAGTTTAAACAGACATATCAAAGTCTAAGTTCTCCGGAGTTAACTTCAAACATTTAACACAACTAGGTGAAATAAAAGAGTGAGTAGAACCGGTATCTAACACGGTATAGACTTCGCAAGAGTTTATGACTAACATACCCGTGATAATTTTATTCAGGTTCCTCGTCACGAAAAAAAATACTCTCTCTTAAACTACTGGTTTTGGCTTTTCTGGGACGGTCTTTGGTGCCTCCATCCTATCTGAACTTGTCTTCGGTGAACGATAAAATCGGGCTAAGTGACCTTATCTTCCACAATTATAGCATGCTTTGGATGGCATCGCGCAGTTTGGACTGATGTGCCCCTCCCCTCCGCATTTGAAACATATGATAGGTGGTCGTTCTCCTTCCTTAACAACGGGTGCTGGTGCTGACGTCTTTCCATCATTGTTGAATCTCCTCTTCTTGAAATGACCATTCTTATTGTTTTGGCCTTGATTACCACCGAAGTGGTTACCATTTCTGGCATGTTGATTCCCTCCACGCTTGTTGTCACCTCTTCGATGACTACTCTCACTGGTATTATCATTTTGTCGACTGCCCTCTTTTGGTTGCGTTGACTCGTTATTGCGCTCCACTAACTGAGCCCTATTCACAACATCTGAATACAAACACAGTTTATGAGAAATAAGATATTGACGTATCTCCGGTTTCAAACCTCTTAAAAATATCCGCGTCATTCTCTCTTCATTATCCACCAAGTGGGATGCAAATCGGGACAACTCGGCAAACTTGGCTTCGTACTGCGACACGGTCATGTTATTTTGCTCCAACTTGATAAATTCCACCTCCTTCATGTGACGAATACTTTCGGAAAAGTACTTGTCATTGAACAGTTCTTGGAACTTCTCCCAAGACATCTTGAGTGCGTCAGGTTGGGTACGTTTTACAGATTCCCACCAGTAATCTGCCTCTTCACGCAACATAAAGGTGGCAAAGGGAACCTTTTGCTCCTCGGAGCATCCCAAGACATCAAATATCTTGGTGATCTGCTTTAACCACGTCTCTGCCTTAAGTAGTTCTGGCTTTCCCAAAAACTCTGGTGGTCCTAACTCCTTGAATTGCTTAGCGGTGACCAACCGTGGGTTGTCATTGTTTCCTCCTTCATTTTGGATAGGAGCCGCTCTCGCCCGTTGTTGCATGAATTGCTCCTTGAACTGCTTAGCGGTGACCGTCCGAGAGTTATTTTGTTGTTGCATGAATTGCATAAAGTCTCTGACCATCCCATCATTCACCATTTCATCGGTGTTATTATTTTCATTAGGATTATTGTCCTCTGGTTGCACATTATCCTGAGCATTGATCGTTGGTGATTCAATGGTCTCATGTGCTTCATTGTTTATCTCAACATTTTCGGATGCCATTTGCAAATACTTCAACAAAACAAGGGTTAATTAACATATAACATATAGTCCATATACTTTGACCGACCAATTAAATACCAAATAAACTTAGGTAGGTCATACTAGCGAAGGAATTTCCCGTCTCTCCCCTCCTAGTTCTATTCTCACATCTTAGCCAGGGATCATATCCCTAAGCTCTGATACCAACTGTGACACCCCCAAAATTAGGTATACATCACCCATCTTGGGTCGTCAGATACAAAGTACAGAATACAAATATAACTTACTAATACAACTGTCGTGTACAATACGACAAAACATAAACTGCGAGTTTGAATACAAATATTATCTTCTAGAGAGTATTCATACTCAAAAGGAGTCCTCATTACATTTATTAACACACTATTACATAGAATAGTGAGGACTACTAACTAATACTATCATTCGGACCATCACTCCGTTCCCCGACTTGCCCCAGCTACGTTCTCATTTCCTGAAGAGAACAGTGAAAGAAAGGGTGAGCTCAACTAGCCCAGTAAAAAATATTATGACTAAGATAATGCAGAATAAATTATCATTAGCCTTCAAAAATATTAAACTGATAAAATATAATAGACATCAAGTTTAACTGCAGCGGAAAAAGCAATCCATTAAAAGAGTCAAGTAGAAAATAAACTCTACTATCTTTTATGATTTAAAAAGTTTTTCAACACTGTGATCGCTGGGACTCAGCTTAATAAAATAATCCACATCATCGAATCACCCCTGCACTACGGCCAAGGATATTCGTATATTCATTAATGGTCATGATCATGCCAACAACTGTCCATCAATGCACTACGGGCCAATGAGAACTTTTACCACATCGTTTGTAACATTCCGGTCATGATTATACCGAATAATCCCTAGTCATAATCATACCAAGTCCATCTATGCACTACAGGCCACAGATGACTTTCAACATAATATAAACATGAGGATGATGACAATGATATAAGAATTCAATAAAACAAGTTCAAGAATTAATTTATCCAAGAATTAACAACGTCCAAATTGTCAACATGATACTACTTTGTGGAGTAAAATTCAAGAATGATCAGGAGAATATTTTCATGAATAGATACTAGGTGAAGCGCAAATGTCAAGGATATTCCATAAATTTCATGAAGTATAGAAGTCAAAACTTAACCAACTGAGTATAATAACGAATGGAATAACAAAAGAAATCACCATGCATGCGATAGACCGCACAGACAGGTTATTCCAACAGAATAATAAATAATGGAACCAGGTCCGGCGTAAACGCACAGACAGGATATTCCGACAGAATAATAAATAATGGAACCAGGTCCGGCGTAAACGCACAGACAGGATATTCCGACAGAATAATAAATAATGGAACCAGGTCCAGCGTAAACGCACAGACAGGATATTCCGACAGAATAATAAATAATGGAACCAGGTCCGGCGTAAACGCACAGACAGGATATTCCGACAGAATAATAAATAATGGAACCAGGTCCGGTGTAAAACACACAGACAGGATGTTCCAACAGAATAATAACAAGACGGAACCAGGTCCGGTGTAAAACGCACAGACAGGATGTTCCAACAGAATAATAGAAGAATGTCACCAAGTATAGGGTAGACCGCGTATACAGGTTATTCCAACAGAATAATAATAAATGGAATAACAACAGTTCTCTTCATGAATAAGAACGAATAACACCCCTTACCGTTTTAAAGAAGAGCTGAAATAAGGAAGTAGTAGCAGAATACTCTTCTTCTCTCTCTCTATAGTTTCTCTCTATAGTTTCTCTCTCTAGAGTTCAGTGAATTCGTAAGAAATAATGAAGGAATGAGCTGCTATTTATAGAAAAATAGAATGCATAGTAACTAATCCATGAACGGTCCAGATTGATTACTTTAATCTGACGGTCCATATTTAAAAAAAAATCTTTTAAATAAAATATAATATATTCTATTTATAGAATAACTTTAATAAAGTATTTTGTTTTATATAAAAAGATGTTTCTGTTTTATTACGTTAATAATACGAATAAAACAAAACGTCATTATCACTAAATAATTCATATTATTAACTGACAATAATGGAATCAAACTGAGTGACTTCTCACATAAGCATTAATAATCAATACCGTGTGCTACTATGTAACCACACGTATTACTGTACTTTTACTACCGAGTAGTTCAACAGTAACAATGGTAAAATTTCCGCCGTTATTTTTAATAAAATATTTTTATCGTTTTCTCAATCCGACAATAATTCCGTTGTGGGGTCCACCAATGATTGTGCCGTTGTACGAATATTCCCTGTTAAAACGATTATTCCCCGACCAATCGAATATTTTATAACAACTTGCTTACTTTGCAAAATTTATAAATAATACCCACAACTATAATATTATATCAAATCCACACCATAATTATTTCGAGAAAATTAAATATTTATTCATAAAATCTGGGGTTTCACAAAATATGCTTCTTTGTAAGAAGATAGTAATTTATGCTTTAATCAAATAATGCTTCTGTTTAAGCAAATATGAAATTTTATGCACTGTTATAAAAGTTCAAGTAACTTTTATGTTTTCGAGAGATGCTTCTTAAATAAGCTGATAAGTTAATTTTAGCTTTAGCTTAACAATGCTTCAGTTTAAGCAGATATATAAGTTAAATGCAATTTATAAAGAATTATTAACTCTTTAAAATAAAGAGTGTTTTTCTATGGATTATATAAGATTATTTCTCATATAATCTTTAACAAGTATTATATGAAAGATTTTATGTATCAATACTTCTATAAAAATAATAAATCAATTCAAACAATATTTATCAAGTATAATATTTAAGTCAGTTAAGCACAAACTGATATAGCAAATATTATTGTTTAACTCAGATAATATATAAGAATATTTTATCTATTATGTGAATTTTTATAAATAATGTCACTTAGTACTATAAGGAATCGTACGGTTCGAATTCCTCTTTGTAGAGGTGTATCTCCGTAGCCTTGCGGCGTCGAAGTATAACAAAATTTATAATTTCACAATTGGTATTTATATAAATATTTTGAATAGATCACTACGATTCTCAAATCCAGTTTTGATGACTCCTCTTTTTGGAGGAATATCTCAGTGTCGTTTTGAGCTATCAAGTGTCGTATCTATTTTACGATATTTATATAAATAATGTCGATAAAAGGTTACTGAAGACTATAAGGAATTGTATGGTTCAAATTCCTCTCCGTAGAGGTGTATCTCCGTAGCCTTGCGGCGCCCAAGTATCCTTTTATTTGACAAATAGATGAAATATAGATATATAAAATTGTGTATAACAATGTATATTCATATATCTATACTTATATAAAGCAAGTAAGAAATAATTCAACAGAAGTTAAACTTAAATGACTTATCTCAATACTTGTTTCAATTTTCTCTTCTAAAAATAATCAGAACTTTTGTAAGAAGAGATAAAAAGCTTTTAGAGAGAATGTAGGCAAGGAAAGTATGTTTTACTTTTTACTAAATTGGTAAAAACCAAATGAATGAAATATTTCCTATTTATAGATTTTTGAAGTTGGGGGTAAAAATATAATTTGTGAAAACTAATTTTAAATGTATAGTTTAGATGATGTATTTTTGAATTTTACGGTCCTGATGAGAAAGGATTTTTACGCGGAAGAACTCTTAATTTCGCCTGGGCTTAAATCCATCACTTAGTATTTAATGAAAATTTGACCAACACATGCTTTAATGCCAGCACACTCATGCAGTTTTAAGTCCCCAAAAGAATGTCACACACACGATTTTAATTGCCAGCACATGCACTTCACACACGCATGCATGATACTTATATAATATGCACATTATTATATATAATGCACACACACACACACATACGTTAATGTATATATATATAGGACACACTGTTATATATACATATGTACTAATATGATATATGTATACATACATTAATTATCATACTGACTTATATATACATAGATAGTATATATATAGTTAGTACTTATAATATATATATACTTCCGGTTAATATATATTTATATATGTAACATATGATGTATGCAAATTTTATGTATATACATATATACTATACTTGATATATTATTTTATGTATGCATGTATTAAAACGATTTTTGCCCAACTTTGGTTTTGAAAAAGAAATAGAATCTCCTTGCCTTGAATTTTATATGATTCAATTTATTTAACACTTGACATTTAAATTCTCAAGGTCAATAAAAATTAATTCAAGTAAAATCAAAAAGTAGTTTAAAAAATAAAATAAATAATTTAATTACTACATAATTGTTATCATCAAAATATATAAAATAAAATGAGACCTATCAATCTCCCACTTTTTTATGATGACAATTATAAAAATATTTTTATCCCTTAAGAAAACTCTCCCTCAAATTATGAATAATTTTTAATTCCAAACATAGCAGTTTATAACAGTTTATTCAATCTCATAGTAGTTTATCCAATCTTATAGCAGTTTATATAACAGTTATAGGCAGTTTATCCAATCTCATAGTAGTTTATATAGCAGTTATAGGCAGTTATAACATTTTATCCAATCTCATAGCAGTTTATAATATTTTTCTTCTCCCCTTTTGTCATCATAAAAAAATGATGAGGTAAAAGATATAATCCTGCAGAAAACTTGGGTAAGTTATCCTGCACAGAGAGTTAGTAATCAAAATATATAAAACTAGAGAAGATAGGTCTAGCAGCATTAGTAGTTGTAGTAGTAGTAGTAGTAGAGAGGGGTTAGGAGAGTTAGGTACAGTCATCCCAAATAGTTAGTCAATATTACAGATTTGTTCAAATAGTTAGATTTCTTCTAGATTTAGAGGAGAGAAGTGAGAGATGTCAGGAATGTGAACATCTGGATCTTCAGGAAATGGTGGTGGCACAAGATCAGCTGTGTCATCATTGCCAGTAGAATTAAATGGGTAGGGACCCATAACCAAGCTATTATTCTCTATTAGATAACATACCATGGTTTTAACAACATGTAGAGATAACTGCACATCTTCTAACTTTTCTAACAACAGAGTTTGGTTGTGTAGAAGAAGTTGGTTCATGCTATTAAGTGAATCAATCTTAGTGGCCATGTTTATGTTGGACTCAATAACCTCATGATCAATAGGTTTAAAAATAATCAAGGACTGAGGTGGCAAATTTAAATGGGAAACAATGTTACTGGTGGGAACAAGTTGGGACTGATGTTGGGACACATGAATATCCAGATAATTAAAAATACGAGTGAGCAGTAAACCAAATCCAAGACAGTTGTTATGAAAACAAAATTCAAAGGATGATAGCAAGAAGTAGGCTAAGTTATAAGGCATTCTATCATTCAAAATACTTTTTATGATTTCCAAATCAAAGGGCAGCAATTTTCGATCATCTCTCACAGGTCTGAAGTTGTTTCTCAAAATTTTACCCAGAAACTGACACCCAGCACTGAGAAATTCTAAACTAATCTTGTAAGGATATTCAAACAAGAGAGCTAGCACCATTTGATCAGTTACAACAGACAAATTGTGCTTAAATAACATGCATTCTTCCACAGAGATACCAAATGGATGAAGATAAGAGTTGATCCTAGGTAATTCTAAAGTGGAGGGATGCAATTGAAGAGCATGGACAAGAAATTGTTCATCAATTATGTAGGCTTGACCTTGAATGTAGGTAGTGATGTTTTTTAATAAACTAGAGGAATCCTTAGAAAATTCCATATGAGAGTAAAACTCAGCTATAAGACTAGGATATATTGATTTATCATAGAAAGTGACCAAGCATTCCCACCCAACATTTTTAAATTTTTCGAACAAGGCTGGAAAACTATGAAAAGTAATGACATTCCCTGGACACATATTGTGTCTCATAGTCTTATACTTAGATTGTGCAGATGCAGTAGTGAGGTGAAGGACATCATTAGAAAACTGTAACTCAGAATGCAGAGGAAGTGTTTTTCATTTGGATGAAAACATATTAGATATTTATTAGTAAGGATGCAGGAAAGACAAAGGAGAGGATGAGGCCAAGTAAGAGTTGAAGAGTTGAATGCACCATTTTTGAAAATGAGTTTATATATAGAGATAAGTAGAGAATAGAGTAATAATATGCTACAGGTAATATAGCCCTTATACTCAGTTTAGACTTAGTAGTAAATATGACCATACGAATAACTTTAGTTATCCTCAGAAAACATTTAAGTAAAACAGTAGTTTGGATTAAGATTTTATTAAAAACGGTAGAGAAAACAGTAACAGAAGAGAGCCACATGTCACATAGAAAACATAGAAAATAATTAAGTTCAGTCAACTTCAAGAATGATTACAAAAGATGACAAGATTTGTCATTTAAAACCTTCTTTAGTAGAACACGGCAAGCCACTATTTAGAAGATAGAGTCAAATTGAATCAGCATAAAGAGATTATCATTTCAGAAATAAATTTTTAGAGAGGCAGGTAAGTTATAAAATTTAACATTTATAGCAAATCTCAGATAGATAGATCACGTAGCAGTTAGTGCAATAAATAAACTCAGTGGACATCAGTATCCACACAATATATATAAGACATTTAAAAATAAACCCAATGGACATCAGTATCCACACAATTTATAATAGACAGTACTTAAAAATGGAGGGTTATACCTAAGTTAGCAACACAAACAAAGTTATACCAGTTCCATAGAGAAAGCAAGCGTGACATGCTTATCCTTATGCAGTTTCTCAAATAGAAACTCATTCACCCAAGCAGAAGTGCACAGACACACAGGTATATATATATATATATATATATATATATATATATGAAGATAGAGTAAGGATCAAGAGCATTCTCCTTATCTAGCATTCCTCCTTAAATAGCATTCCTTTATTAAAACTACGTCGTTTTGGAGATTTTTAAAAGATAATGGTACCACTTGCTTTCTTTTTATTTACAAAAATGCCTCCAACAGCCCCACTTGTTTTTTAAAAGAATCTCCAAAACGACGTAGTTTTAATAAAGGAGTGCTATTTAAGGAGTAATGCTAGATAAGGAGAATGCTATTGATCTTTGCTCTATATATATATATATATATATATATATATATATATATATAATATATAAATAGAATAATTTTAGAGTAAAATTTTTTTTAGCCAAAATTGACTGGAGTGAAAATTTGGTTTTAAAAAAATGAGAATAGTACTGTTGTTAAAATTTGTTAAGATTCTAGGGTTTTTAAAAGAAAACATTTTTAAGAAAGTAAAACCCCAAATTACAAACTTCTTAGATCTGTCAGAAAATTTTAAAAGAAAGATTTTACTGATCGAAACAAAAAAAATGATCCAGTGGAAGCTTTAGACAAAATTTGGTGGTTTGAATAAATAAAAAAAATTCATAAAGACTGTTAGAGAACAATTGTAAGCATGCACTGTTAAAAAGAATGATGGGTGTTCAAATTAATGAAAAAAAATGCTTTCTGTCGAAACCCTAAAAACATAAAAAAATTTATGAATTGTTTGATTAAAGAAAGATAGGGTTTTATTATAAGTAAAAAAAAATGAAACCCTAACCATACATTTTAGATGAGGGCTTGTTAACAAATAAAGAATATTAATCGATAGAGATTTAAACATATTTTGGAAAAAAAGTCATCTTTAGAAAGTTGAAAATCAAAAGTTTCACAGATCCTAACAAGAGTTAGATTTAAACAAATCATTTGATCGGGTGAAAAAAATTTGGACTGTTAAAAAATTGATTTGAAAACAGAATCAGAAACGATTTTGAGTCAAAACCCTAAAATATAACTAAAAATCCTAAACATAGATATGACGATCTTTTTGATTTAGGCGAGAAGAAGAAAGAAAACTTTAGCATCTAAAAACAACTGAAGATCCTACTCAGATAAAAAAAATTCCTCGATCAAAAACCCTAAAAAATTTAAGAAGTTTGAGTTGACACGATTAATCATATCGATTAACCATATCAAAAATAAAGTTTGTAAACCATATTAAGGTATTTAGAGGCATGATTTGATAGAGAAGAGAAGGGACAGAGGCTGGAGACAGAGATCAGAGAGGGTGAGGGAGATCGGTGGTGAAGATGAGAGAGAGAGAGAATCAGACGTGAGAGAAGAGAGAGAAAGGAGAGAAGAAAATGGACTAAAAAAATGAAAATTATATATATATAGTTTGACTCGCCTTCTTGATCCAACGATGGATACTTGATCTGGACTGAAATTAACGGATTGGATTTAATCTGAAGATGAGCAGTTGTGTTTCTTGAAATGACCTAGATCCAACGGTTGAGATTAAGTCCTTGTTTTGATCGAATGGCTCAGGTGGTGATCCGTGTGCTTCCTGATGCTGGAATCTGATTGGTTTGATGGGCAGGACGCGGATTGGTCAATTTTGACCATTGATGCAGATTTAATGGTGCAGATCTAATCCCTTGACATGTGCATATATATAGGCTAAAAAAAAGGATAAAATGTTAAATATTATTTAATAATTAACAAACATTTATTTACAAAAATAGTAAAATAAATAATGTTAGATAAAAAATATTTTGGTTTTATAATAATTACTATATAAATATATAGGAATAGTATATAATATATTCAAGGATTAATAAATATAAGTTAAACAAAATTAAGAGGAAATATCTAGCTTGCCTAATTCAATTCGTAATTTGCAGAATCTTTCCGAACTTAATGGTTTAGTAAATATATCAACTATATTTAATTCAGTGTCAATGTGTTCTAGCTTAATAATTCTGTTATTAACATGATTACGTAAGAAATGATGTCTAATGTGACGCCCCAGAAAATTGAACCTTTTGTAAATACTTTTATAATGAATAAAATAATATTATTTGTTATTTTTATGTGCTAGTAAGATGAATGTCGTTCTATAAGCTAGAAACATCGGAACATCGTAGTATTTTAACTACGTAAAAGAATTAAAGTGTTTGAATTTTCAAGACGAAAATAAAAGATTTTCGAGAAATTTTCTGAAAAATACTATTCATCGTTTTCCGCTCGGAAATTATTTTTGAACTTCCGAGAAATACGTAACGTTATAATATCAAGGTGAGATGGATTATGTAATAATAATCTAAGTATGGAAAATGCAATATTTCGCATGCGAACTTAATTTGAGAACGTTTAGGATTTAAAATCAAAAGGAAATAAACTTGTGGAATTTTGTATGAAGTGCAAGTCCAATAAGCATTAAGGGGCAAGCTCAAGAGGTATTAATGTTTAGCCAAGAGTTGGTTAATATGAAGCCCAAATTGAATTAATGCAAGCCCAAAGATAAATTAATTAATTTAAGACTTAAGCACAATTAGTGATCCATTAGTTAACTAGGATCCATGGGGCAACCAATGGGTGAACTTGTTGACCAAGACCTTTATGTGATGGCCAAGTGTTTGATGTAGGGAGCAAGTAAACTTGGAAGTTAAGAAAGGAATAGTAAGGAGGTGACTTGAGGAGGTGGAATGTCTTAAAGACTATTTTGCCCTAACCTTACAAGCTCTATAAATAGCAAGCTCATAAATCATTTTTGCTTGTTCAATTATCCAACAACTCTCCTTTATAAAGCAACTTATTGGTTAAAGAGAATAAGCACTTATAAGTCCAAACATCCTTTGTTAGATTTTCAAGAAGGAAGTTAGTCATCAAAGTAAATAATCTTATCTCTTCTATCTCTACCATTGTAGGGTGATAAGAGAAGTGTAACTTAATGAACATGTATGCTAAGAACTCTTAAAGATTGGATGATCAATGGACTTAAGCCGAATAAATAAGGAATAAGCAATTCAAATCTAAATAAGTTATAAACTTATGAATAACAATGATGAACTTGTCATATGCTTACTTTAAGAAGTTAGTATGATTTAAAAGATGTAAGAATATTGATTAAAGGACTCAAATCGATAATAAGTCATAAGGAATGAAATCTTGTATTATATAATTTGTTAAGTTATGAACTTATGAGAAATAAGCCATAACCTAATTTAAAGATAAGATGTTGTAATATGTAGGTTGAGATGCCTAAGTAATGAATTGAATCCATTTTGAATGATGAATCAAATCTCTAGTAATGAAGTTTTGTCGTAATTCACACGATTGGACGATAATCATCGAATTCAAGAAATTTTCGGAATGGAAGTCGAATTTTGTATTTGAACTCGAAAATGTTGGTTTTCGATGAAGGCAAGTCTTATTTGGCATTATAGAGTTACGGACTCAAAAATGACCGGATTCCGACTTAGAACGAAGAAACGAGCGTTGAACGTTCACGAACGTTTATCGTTTTTGTTAAAAATGGACTAATAGGTGAATTTTTAGTTAACGAAGTCAAATAGATGAAATTCTTGCAAGAACATGTAGAGCATGTAATTTGTGAATCGTAGGCTCTTTAACAAGCTAATTTGGACTTATAATGATGAAGTTACGAGCTCGAGAGTTTTACAAAATTTTAAAACTGTCCAAGTTATCTGGTGCACAGAGCTGGCGCCGCGGTGCCAGCCCAAGGCTTAAAGGTGGCACTGCAGCGCCAGTGCCATGCCCGGACATACTGCAGAGTCATGCCGCAGTGCGGCCAATGGAGCTAAGTGTGGCGCCGCAGCGCTAAGGCCGGGCTCTGGCTACTGCTAACCCGCGCCGCAGCGCGAGTTGTATAAAGATGACTGGCGCCGCATCGCTAGCCTTAAGAAGTACATAGTGAAGAAGGTTTACAAGTATAGAATGAATGGTAATCGTATGGCAAAGAAGTAAAAGATTAATTGTAACATTGTTAAGACATGTTTAAACCTCAAGTATAATCACTTAGGGTTGAAGTAACTCAATTGTATGTGAACATAATAACGATATAACGGAAAGCCGGAACTAATAATAAACAAATCTAAGTTATAATTAGATTGAGAAGAAGGGTAAGATTCTTTAGGAATCATGTATATTATTCATGACCTAATGTGTTATATGATGTTATCATCTATTGTAGAAACCTTAAAGAATTAAAGTGTATGTGTTGTAACTGTAGCAGACGCTAAAGGCAAGTATTCTAACCCTTGTTTCATTTCAATCTGGATAAGCTTTGTGATTGATGTATTCTTGCACATGGGTTACTGTCTGATGAAGTCAATGCCAATTCTTTCGGGTAAACTTACGATATGTTGGATTCTTATAATCTATCAAATATTGACAATGATTTACCAATTAATATTGGTGTGATTTTCAAAAGGAGACTGAGTATGCTAAATTATTTTGTCATCAAACGACAGGCACGTGAGGTTGCCACAACTTAAACGTATACACGTTTAATGAATGTAGTGTTGATCAACATAGAGTACTATAGGCTGATCACCTAGACGTGCTCGTAAGTTATGCCGGACTTACGGACTTCGTGCTAGGATGTCCTTTTCAAAAAACTTATGAAATGCTTATGGTCTTGAACCGGAATTGATGTTTTACTGAATATTGTCATTGTAAAATGTTTTGAAGGAAAAGAAGTGCAACTTTGAATTATCAATAGTACTTTGTAACTATTGTTCAGTTATCAAAGATATACGATTCCTATGTTTTAAGCATGCTAGTTTTAATAGAATTATTGTACTTGCTGAGCTAGTTAGGCTCACTCTTGCTTGAACCATATGAATGCAGGTAAGATCCAACGGATCCGGCAAGGATAAAGGGAAGGCTAAGGCGAACCCGTAGATTACTTATGTAATAGTATAGGTTTATAATGATAATATTTGATATTATGACAAGGACAAATGTAACGGTTATAAAGAACCTGAGGGAATGTTAATATTATTTTGAATATATATAAGACATATTCGTTCTTTTGAGGCATTTTAATTGAATGTTTGTGTGAACTGTAGCACCGTGTAGCACCATCTGTCGGGATAGAAGATACCGAATTTAGCAGCGTCACAGGTTGGTATCAGAGCATTAGGTTATAAAACTTAAGGGGGGATTTAAACCTTAAGTCATAACCTTAAGAAAAGTCAAAGAAATAAAAGATGGAAATTAACCTTATAAAAATGCATTATATATATTATGTGCTTTTATTATTCTATTGACGTTTAATAATCAAACTTATTGTGTTGTTGTAGATGTCAGGAGAAAATAAAGATGTACAGGTAGTCAACGAAGGGTTGGTTAATCAGATAGATATTATACCGAACCCCATAGCGACAGAGCCCGAAGCTGTAATGGTTGAGTCTAGAGACTCAGAGAGCCTAGGCCTTATGTCCGTGTTCGACGACATGCTAGAAGAAGAGGTAGAGGTAGTGTCCTTCAACCCAGTAGCAATAGTAGCAGAGATGGCTTTGAGAAAGTCAATGATGTCACTCTTTATGTCAGTGTTGGATAGAAACATCCATTATTGCCAGGAGGTTAAGGAGTTGAAAGCAGAGCTCCAGGCTGTCTTAGAGGATAAGACAGACGTGGAGTCGATGTGGGAACAGGAACATGATGAGAGGATTTTAGCCAAGGACAAGGTCCATGAGCTGAAACAGGAGATCTTTGAGCTCAGGGGTGAGCTAAAGACCAAAAAGCAGAAGAGTGATTGCGAACTTTCAGCAGCAGGTAGCTGGTTATCCCATAGAGGTAGGGCAGACGCGGCATACTATCAGCCGTGATATTATTGCCGGTCTTTCCAAGGCAGATTTTGATAATTCCTTGAGGCAGATGTAATATAGTAGTAGCTAGAGTAGTTTAGATATATAAATATTGTGTATCTAGTAGTGATATAAAACCCTCTTTTGTATAACAAATGGTAGTCTTTTGTAAATCCCAATTTTTGGAAAGCAATTACGGGAAAGTATTGTAATTAGCTTAGGCTGTGTAATGTAACCGATGTAGTATTATACTACAATAAATCAATATAAGCCTTTTTCGAAACATGTTGAGTAATAAATGTTTAAGTTATTGTTTAAATTGTGAATAATAACTAACTAACTAACAGGAAATGAATAATAACGAAATATGTTATTTGTTGTAACAATAAAATGCCGCCAAGAAGAGTACCACATAATCAAGGCGCTAACGTAAATCAACCGGAGGGAGGTCCGGTTAACCCCATGCAGGAGTTTGTAAATCTTTTAACAGTAATATTTAATAGAACTGGGGCTAATATCCCCGTAAATCCTGGAGTAGTACGAGCTACTACGTTTAAGGATTTCAAGAGCGTGGGTCCGTCGGAGTTCAAAGGAACTACAAACCCTATCGAAGCCCAAATGTGGGTGAAGAAAATTGAGAAGGCATTTGTCATAGCAAATGTCGATGAGGGCCAGAAGGTTGCCTTTGCAACCTACATGATGAAGGGAGAGGCTAACTTTTGGTGGGAGGCCAATCAGGCTAGGGCCGCGATAGAGAATCTAACGTAGGTGAGGTTCAAGGAGATATTCTTCGAGAACTACTTTCCCACGAGCATGTAGGGAAGGATGGAGATGCGTTTTCTCGAGTTGAAACAAGGGGACATGACGGTTCCCCAATATGTTGCCAAGTTTAATGAACTAGCGAGGTTCACTCCACACTAAGTGGACACCGAGGTGAGGAAGACGCGGCGGTTCGAGCAGGGCTTGAAACCCTGGTTCTATAACCGTATTTTTGTGTTCTAAAGTACTTCCTTTGGAACTATTTTAGAGAAGGCGATAATCGCTGAAGGTGGTAGCGAGGCGTTGAGCCAGTACCACAAGGATAAGAGGAATAAGGGAAAAGTTGATGGAGGAGTGAAGATTGAAGGAGCCAACGAGAGTGGCGAGGGACAGAAGCGGAAGGTATTTAACTCTGGGAATACCAAAGTGAAATAAGGAGACTCAAAGAGGAGGATGGAGGCCTGTAAGATCTGTGGGAAGACTCACTTAGGAGTCTGTCTCAAGGGTAAGATCGTGTGTTACAATTGTGGATAGGAGGGGCACATTGTGCCTAACTGTCCAAGTCCGAAGAAGAACCACTGATGCTTTATGTGTGGATCAACTGACCACATGGAAAAGAACTGCCCGAAGAAGGGGACGGACGGGAACAAGGGCGCCAATAGCGGTAAGTTATCTATTAGTAGTCTAGCGCAACCGGGTAGGCCGATGGCCCGTACCTTTAATATGACAATCCAAGATGCAGTGGCATCGGGGGATATAGTCACAGGTATTATTCCGATGAACGACCTAAATGCATACGTGCTGTTTGAGTCGAGTGCTACTTGTTCGTTTATCGCATGTGATTTTGCTATACGATTAAGATTACTTCCCAAAAAGTTGCCAATAATTAAGGTAGCAAACAAAGAAATAATTCCTATTGAAGATGTTCATAAGAGTTGTTGCATAGACATACGGGGTTGTAAATTATCTGTAGATTTGATACCGATAAAGTTAGGAGAATTCGACGTAATTCTCGGAATGGATTGGTTGGTTAACCATGGGGCAATTATAGATTGTCAAAAGAAATGCGTAAATACTAAAACGTTAAGACAACCTCGTATAATATTTTACGGTAATAAATTACCGAAACATTCGTGTTGTCTTACCTTGACACAAACTAGAAAATTGTTGAGGAAGGGGTGTGTAAGTTATTTGTGCCATGTTGTTGATACCCAAAGAGTGGGAGCGACCATGGAACAAATACCTATAGTGAGTGAATTTATGGATGTATTTCCAAGTGAGTTACTGGGTCTTCCACCGGATAGGGAGACCGAGTTTGTAATAGACATTGTGCCAAGAGCGACACCAGTTTTTGGGGCACCGTATCGTATGGCGCCAGTAGAGATGAAGGAGTTGATGGTGCAGTTACAAGAACTATTGGATAGGAAATACATTCAACCGAGTGTTTCACCGTGGGGAGCACCGATATTATTTGTCAAGAAGAAGGATGGATCGTTAAGACTTTGTATCGACTACCGAGAGTTGAACAAGTTAACGATAAAGAATAAGTACCCATTGCCCAGGATCGATGATCTTTTTGATCAATTGAAAGGGGAAAAATATTTTTTTTAAATAGATTTAAGGACGGGGTATCATCAGCTGAAGGTAAGGAATGAAGACGTACCAAAGACGACATTCAGGACTCGTTATGGTCATTACGAGTTTTTGGTGATGTCATTTGGGTTAAGTAATGCACCAGCTGCATTTATGGATATGATGAACAGAGTGTTCAAATAATATTTGGATAAGTTCGTCATGGTGTTTATCGATGATATTCTAGTCTATTCTAAGACGCCAGAAGATCATTCTGAACACCTAAGAATTGTGTTGGAAATATTAAGGAAGGAGAAGTTATATGCGAAATTCATGAAGTGTGAATTTTGGCTAGAGAGGGTACAATTTTTAGGACATGTCATTGACCATGAGGGGATTTTAGTAGATCCAGCAAAGATGGAAGCCGTGATGAATTGGGAACAACCGAAAATGCCGACTAAGGTGCGGAGTTTCCTAGGGTTAGCGAGATACTATCGAAGATTCATTCAGAATTTTTCGAAGATAGCTACTCTTTTGACTAACTTGACAAGGAAGACAGTGAAATACGCGTGGACAGAGAAATGCGAGGACAGTTTTCAAGAACTGAAAAAGAGATTGAGTAAAGCACCTATTTTGTCATTACCCGATGACACATGAAATTTTGTAGTTTATAGCGATGCTTCACATAGAGGACTTGGTTACGTGCTCATGCAGCATGGCAAGGTCATTGTGTATGCATCATGGCAGTTAAAGGATTATGAGAAAGTTTACCCTACTCATGATCTGGAACTGGCCGCGATAGTGTTTGGCTTAAAGATATGGTGACATTATCTTTACGAGAAAAAATGTGAGATATACAAGGATCATAAGAGTCTAAAATATATCTTCACACAGAAGGAGTTGAATATGAGACAGAGGAGATGGCTGGAGTTGATAAAGGATTAAGACTATGAGATCCTGTATCACCCTAGGAAAGCCAATGTAGTTATTGATGCCTTAAGTAGGAAGGGTCGAGAGAAGTTGTCTATGTTAACAGCTCAAACTGAGTTAATAACAGAGATGGCTAAGATAGAGTTAAAGGTGAAGTTGTCGAGTCAAGCAGGACAGAGACTGTTTGCGACGGAGATGCAATCTACCATCGTAGAGAGAGTCAAGGAGGTGCAGCTCAAAACTGATGAGTGTGACCAGATGAAGAAGCGGTTAACCAATGAAAAAGATATTAAGTACAGTCTTGATAATGAGGGATTATTAAGATTTGAAGGAAGAATTTAGGTTCCACATGAGATGGAATTAAAGGAGCAAATTTTACAAGAGGCTCATAGTTTGAGGTATTCGATTCATCCTGGTAGCACTAAGATGTATCAAGACCTTCGACAGAGTTTTTGGTGGCCGAACATGAAGAGATAAATAGGTGAGTATGTGAGTAGGTGTTTGACTTGTCAGAAAGTTAAGGTCGAACATCAACGACCAAGTGGTTTGTTACAATCATTAGAGATTTTGGAGTGGAAGTGGGAACATATCACGATGGACTTTGTAGTGGGACTTCCGACTACTCAGAAGGGGTATGATGCGATTTGGGTAATAGTGGACCGATTGACGAAGTTAGCTCACTTTTTGCCAATTCGAGTTAAGTATAACTTAGACCAGTTAGCTAAACTTTATGTTAAGGAAGTTATTTCCAGACATGGAGTACCAGTTTTGATTGTGTCAGATCGTAACCCACGATTCACATCGAACTTTTGGAGGAGTCTGCAAGAGCAGTTGGGGACGCAGCTAAATTTGAGCACGACATGTCATCCACAAACCGATGGACAGAGGGAGAGGACAATTCAGATGTTAGAAGATATGTTGAGATCTTGCGTCATGAATTTCAAGGGTAGTTGGGATGATCATCTATCGTTAGTAGAGTTTGTGTATAATAACAGTTATCATGCAAGCATAGGTATGCCGCCTTACGAAGCCTTGTACGGAAGAAAATGCAGAACACCATTGTATTGGGATGAAGTGGGAGAACGTCGAATGCTAGGACCAGAATTGGTACAGCAAACAGCGGATATAGTGAAGCTAATACGAATGCGATTGGTAGTAGCTCAAGACAGACAAAGGAAGTTTATAGATTTACATCGAGTAAATAGGGAGTTCGAGGTAGGCTCGTATGTATTTCTAAAGGTATCTCCCTGAAAAGGAAAGATACGTTTTGGGAAGAAGGGAAAGTTAAGTCCCAGGTTTATAGGACCTTTTGAGATATTAGAAAAGGTGGGAGGGGTAGCTTACATGGTCGCATTACCTCCAGATCTAGAACGAATACATAACATGTTTCACGTATCTGTATTACGTCCCTATAAGCCTGATTATAAACACGTAATAGAGTATGAGCCGATTCATATCGAGAAGGACTTAACTTATAAAGAGATGCCAAATCAAATCATCGATAGAAAAGAGTAAGTTCTACGGAATAAAGTTATACAGTCAGTAAAGGTGTTATGGAAGAACCACGATGCCGAAGAAGCAACGTGGGAATTGGAAGAAAAGATGAAAAAGAATTACCCTTATTTGTTTGTGTAATTTTTTTTTAGCGAGATTCTAGGGACAGAATCCTTATAAGGGGGAGAGAAACCTGTGACGCCCCCAAATTTGGGTATCTTCCAACCCGACAGATGGTGCTACACGGTGCTATAGTTCACACAAACATTCAATTGAAATGCCTCAAAAGAACGAATATGTCTTATATATATTCAAAATAATAATATTAACATTCCCTAGGTTCTTTATAACCGTTACATTTGTCCTTGTCATAATATCAAAAATTATAATTACAAACCTATACTATTACATAAGTAATCTACGGGTTCGCCTTAGCCTTCCCATTATCCTTGTCGGATCCGTCGGTCCGTTCGATCTTAGCTGCATTCATGTGGTTCAAGCAAGAGTGAGCCTAACTAGCTCAGCAAGTACAACAATTCTATTAAAACTGTATGCTTGAAACATAGGAATCATATATCTTCGATAACTGAACAATAATTACGAAGTAGTATTGATAATTCAAAATTGCACTTCTTTTCCTTCAAAACATTTTACAATGACAATATTCAGTAAAACATCAATTCCGGTTCAAGACCATGAGCATTTCATAAGTTCTTTGTAAAAGACATCCCAGCACGAAGTTCGTAAGTCTGGCATAGCTTACGAGCACGTCTAGGTGATCAGCCTATAGTACTTTATGTTGATCAATACTACATTCATTAAATGTGTATACGTTTAAGTTGTGCCAACCTCACGTGCCTTTCGTTTGACGACAAAACAATTTAGCATACTCAGTCTCCTTTTGAAAATCACACCAATGTTAGTTGGTAAATCATTGTCAATACTTTGATAGATTATAAGAATCCAACATATCGTAAGTCTAGCCAAAAGAATTAGCGTTGACTTCATCAGACAGTAACCCATGTGCAAGAATACATGAATCACAAAGCTTGTCCAGATTGAACTGAAACAAGGGTTAGAATACTTGCCTTTAGCATCTGCTACAGTTACAATACGTACACTTTAATTCTTTAAGGTTTCTACAGTAGATGATAACATCACATAACACATTAGGTAATGAATAACATACATGGTTCCTAAAGAATCTTACCCTTATTCTCAATCTAATTATAACTTAGATTTGTTTATTATTGGTCCCGGCTTTCCGTTACATCGTTATTATGTTCACATACAATTGAGTTACTTCAACCCTAAGTGGTCATACTTGAGGTTTAAACATGCCTTAACAATGTTACAATTAATCTTTTACTTCTTTGCCATACGATTACCATTCATTCTATACTTGTAAACCTTCTTCATTGTGTACTTCTTAAGGCTGGCGTTGCGGCGCCAGCCATCCTTATACAACTCGCGTTGCGGCGTGGGTTAGCAGTAGCCAGAGCCCGGCCTTGGCGCTGCAGTGCCACACTTAGCTCCCTTGGCCGCACCGCGACGTGACTCTGCAGTATGTCCAGGCATGGCATTGGCGCTGCAACGCCACCTTTAAGCCTTGGTCTGGTGCCGCGACGCCATCTCTGTGCACCAGATAACTTGGATAATTTTGAAATTTTGTGAAACTCTCGGGCTCGTAACTTCTTCGTTATAAGTACAAATTGGCTCGTTAAAGAGCCTACGATTCACAAATTACATGCTCTATATGTTCATGCAAGAATTTCATCTATTTGACTTCGTTAACTAAAAATTCACCTATTATTCCAATTTTAACGAAAATGATAAACGTTCGTGAATGTTCAACGCTCGTTTCTTCGTTCTAAGTCAGAATTCGGTCATTTTCGAGTTCGCAAATCTATAATGCCAAATAAGACTTGCCTCCATCAAAAACCAACGTTTTCGAGTTTAAATACAAAATTTGACTTCCATTCCAAGAATTTCTCGAATTTGACGATTATCGTCCATTCGTGTGAATTCCGGCAAAACTTCATTACTAGAGATTTGATTCATCATTCCAAATGAATTCAATTCATTAACTAGACATCTCAACCTACATATTACAACATCTTATCTTTAAATTAGGTTATGGCTTATTTCTCATAAGTTCATAACTTAACAAATTATAAAATACAAGATTTCATTCCTTATGACTTATTATCGATTTGAGTCCTTTAATCAATATTCTTACATCTTTTAAATCATACTAACTTCTTAAAGTAATCATATGACAAGTTCATCATTGTTATTCATAAGTTTATAACTTATTTAGATTTGAATTGCTTATTCCTTATTTATTCGGCTTAAGTCCATTGATCATCCAATCTTTAGGAGTTCTTAGCATACATGTTTATTAAGTTACACTTCTCTTATCAACCTACAATGGTAGAGATAGAAGAGATAAGATTATTTACCTTGATGACTAACTTCCTTCTTCTTAAAAATATAACAAAGGATGTTTGGACTTATAAGTGCTTATTCTCTCTAACCAATAAGTTGCTTTATAAAGGAGAGTTGTTGGATAATTGAACAAGCAAAAATGATTTATGAGCTTGCTATTTATAGAGCTTGTAAGGTTAGGGCAAAATAGTCATTAAGACATTCCACCTCCTTAAGTCACCTCCTTACTATTCCTTTCTTAACTTCCAAGTATACTTGCTCCCTACATCAAATACTTGGCCATCACATAAAGTTCTTGGTCAACAAGTTCACCCATGGGTTGCCTTATGGATCCTAGTTAACTAATGGATCATTAATTGGGCTTAAGTCTTAAATTAATTAACTTATCTTTGGGCTTGCATTAATTCAATTTGGGCTTCATATTAACTAACTCTTGGCTAAACATTAATACCTCTTGAGCTTGCCCCTTAATGCTTTTTGGACTTGCACTTCATACAAAAATCCACAAGTTTGTTTCCTTTTGATTTTGATTCCTAAACGTTCTCAAATTAAGTTCGCATGCAAAATATTGCATTTTCCATACTTAGAATATTATTACATAATCCATCTCACCTTGATATTATAACGTTACGTATTTCTCGGAAGTTGAAAAATAATTCTCGAGCGGAAAAATATAAATAGTGTTTTTCAGAAAATTTCTCGAAAATCTTTTATTTTCGTCTTGGAAATTCAAACACTTTAATTCTTTTACGTAGTTAAACTACTACGATGTTCCGACGTTTCTGGGTTATTGAACGACATTCATTTTACTAGCACATAATAATAACAAATAATATTATTTTATTCATTATAAAAGTATTTACAAAAGGTTCAATTTTTTGGGGTGTTATATTAGGCATCATTTCTTACGTAATCATGTTAATAACAGAATTATTAAGCTAGAACACATTAACACTGAATTAAATATAGTTGATATATTTACTAAACCACTAAGTTAGGAAAGATTCTGCAAATTACGAATTGAATTAGGCATGCTAGATATTTCCTCTTAATTTTGTTTAACTCATATCTATTAATCCTTGAATATATTATATACTATTCCTATATATTTATATAGTAATTATTATAAAACCAAAATATTTTTTATCTAACAATATTTATTTTTCTATTTTTGTAAATAAATGTTTGTTAATTATTAAATAACATTTAACATTTTATCCTTCTTTAGCCTATATATATGCACATGTCAAGGGATTAGATCTGCACCATTAAATCTGCATCAATTGTCAAAATTGACCAATTCGCGTCCTGCCCATCAAACCAATCAGATTCCAGCATCAGGAAGCACACGGATCACCACCTGAGCCATTCGATCAAAACAAGGACTTAATCTCAACCGTTGAATCTAGGTCATTTCAAGAAACACAAATGTTCATCTTCAGATTAAATCCAATCCATTAATTTCAGTCCAGATCAAGTATCCACCGTTGGATCAAGAAGGCGAGTCAAACTATATATATATATATATATATATATATATATATATATATATATATATATATATATATATATATATATATATATATATATATAATTTTCATTTTTTAATTCATTTTCTTCTCTCCTTTCTCTCTCTTCTCTTATGTCTGATTCTCTCTCTCTCTCATCTTCACCACCGATCTCCCTCACCCTCTCTGATCAATGTCTCCGGCCTCTGTCCCTTCTCTTCTCTATCAAATCATGCCTCTAAATACCTTAATATGGTTTACAAACTTTATTTTTGATATGGTTAATCGATATGATTAATCGTGTCAACTCAAACTTCTTAAATTTTGTAGGGTTTTTGATCGAGGAATTTTTTTATCTGAGTAGGATCTTCAGTTGTTTTCAGATGCTAAAGTTTTCTTTCTTCTTCTTGCCTTGTTGGGTTTCGGCACAGAAACGTACAGCGGAAATTAAAATTTTAAAGCAATTTCCGAAACCCTAAAACAGGATCCATGCGAAAAATCAATTAATTAAGAGGTTTAGAGATTATACCGAATATGAAAACGAGAATCTGAAATCGACTGCGCCTCGAATCTCCAACGCAATACAAACCGACTGCGTCTCTACGGTATCCACACGAACGCTCCGCGAATCGTCCTACGATCTGCAGAAGAAGGAATCGCGGTACTAGCCACCAAGGATGAGGATTTTTGAAACTGTTTTCTCTAGTCTCTCTCTAAGAGCGGCTAGGGTTTTATGTTTTGACGTAAAACCTAAAGTAACTGATATATATCATATATATAGCAGTTAGGAGGAATTAATCAAAACCTAATATTATTAAAATCCGAATTTATATATATCTTAATTAAGTCTTACTTAATTAATATACCTATATATAAATTATCCTTTTAATTTAAATTCGTAATTTAAAATTCTATCAATCATATTGACATCTTTAAATATTTACAATTTAAATTAATTTCCTTTTAATTACGTTCTTTGTGTGTGACCCTATAAGTTATTATTACGTTGGCAATAATTTTAAAATCATATTATAAAATTATAAACAGTGAGCGGCATCTAGTAATGCATCACTGCTACCCAAGTAATAATAAGATCGATGATTCGATGCAACCTTTTCGTGATCAATGTTTCAATGTAATTTAATCCTTTTAACCTTAATATCCTAGATTAAACTCGAGTCATGGAATGTGTCATACTCTTCATAATGTAATCTGAGTTTTCTTGATCAATGAGTAGACTATATGAAACAAATCACTATTTGAGCATGACCATGTATTTCATAGTCCTACTCAATCAAGAGGCCTATGGATATCACCTATAAAATATAGGATGGTTAAATTCCATCTAGATCACTCATATTACTCACACGATTCATAATGAACCCAATAATCACCTTTATAGTCCACCCTATTAAAGGTGACATTTGATGATATCAAAGTACATAAATTCTCGTGTAGTAAAATAGCGGTTTCAGGTCAGAGGACCATTACATCATTGTCACTATGAGAATTGCTAATGACACTTTGCATAATGCTCCATATAGAATTCTCATGGTGGGTCTGTCCAGTACATCGTTCTCTAACATGTACCTATGCATTGACTTAAATATCTCATATATTTATGACCAATGAGATTTGGTCGTCAGTCAATCCACATACTAGTCTCAATGCATCATTGTTGTCCCATCAACAATTATACTCGACTAGAGACATTTAAGAACAATGATACTAATTGTAATTATATAATCTCATGTTCAAGTCACATACTTGAAACTATATAATTTGTATCACTATTCTAAGGAATTTTATTATGTTAACAATTATATTACGCAGTAATAAAACCATAATAAAATTATTTATTTATTCAATCAACAATAATATCAAATGTTAAGCAATTATATCAAATAATTGGCCTCTAGGGCATAAACTCTAACATGCCTAAATCAAAAAGATCGTTATATCTATGTTTAGGATTTTTAGTTATATTTTAGGGTTTTGACTCAAAATCGTTTCTGATTCTGTTTTCAAATCAATTTTTTAACAGTCCAGATTTTTTTTCACCCAATCAAATGATTTGTTTAAATATAACTCTTGTTATGATCTGTGAAACTTTTGATTTTCAACTTTCTACAAAAGGATGACTTTTTTTCCAAAATCTGTTTAAATCTCTATCGATTAATATTCTTTATTTTTTAACAAGCCCTCATCTGAAATTTATGGTTAGGGTTTCATTTTTTTTACTTATAATAAAACCCTATCTTTCTTTAATCAAACAATTCATAAATTTTTTTTATGTTTTTAGGGTTTCGACAGAAAGCATTTTTTTCATTAAATTGAACACCCATCATTTTTTTAACAGTGCATGCTTACAATCGTTCTCTAACAGTCTTTATGAATTTTTTTTATTTATTCAAACCACCAAATTTTGTCTAAAGCTTCCACTTGATCATTTTTTTTGTTTCGATCAGTAAAATATTTCTTTTAAAATTTTCTGACAGATCTGAGAATTTGTAATTTGGGGTTTTACTTTCTTAAAAACGTTTTCTTTTAAAAACCCTAGAATCTTAACAGTTTTTAACAACAGTACTATTCTCATTTTTTTAAAACCAAATTTTCACTCCAGTCAATTTTGGCTAAAAAAAATTTTACTCTAGAATTATTCTATATATATATATATATATATATATATATATATATATATATATATATATATATAGCAAGGATCAAGAGCATTCTCCTTATCTAGCATTCCTCCTTAAATAGCACTCCTTTATTAAAACTACGTCGTTTTGGAGATTCTTTTAAAAAATAAGTGGGGCCATTGGAGGCATTTTTGTAAATAAAAAGAAAGCAAGTGGTACCACTATCTTTTAAAAATCTCGAAAACGACGTAGTTTTAATAAAGGAATGCTATTTAAGGAGGAATGCTAGATAAGGAGAATAATTTTGATCCTTGCTCTATCTTCATATATATATATATATATATATATATATATATATATATATATATATATATATATATATATATATATATATTTATCTTCCATAATCCGCTGGGTTTTAGTTATAACACTACATTTACTTTGATATTGTTCATACCAATCATAAAAAGTAATGTTTAATTCATTGGTTTTGATAAATCTTTTCCATCTATTAACTATCTTATCACGTTCTTTTTTAGTAGGGTGATTTGATCTGAATAAATGACGTTTATCTTTATTAGACTTAGTCTGGTATTGGTCCGCCTGATGGAGTTAATACTTTAATATTTACCATTATTAAACATTTTGTAGGAACTCCTAGTAACATCACAGAAAGAATACATGATCAGCTCAGTAACCTCACTTGTCCCACCCTAAGTGACTTTAGGTGGTATAAAGATGTGTTTACTTCCCAAGTAATGATGCGTAATGATAGTAATAAATCATTCTGGAAAGAAAAATTTGTGAATGGTTTACCATCATTATTTGCTCGCAAAGTCCGTGAAGAACTTAGTAAAGATTTAGGTTATATTGATTATGATAATTTAACCTATGGTGATATTATTAGTATTATTCAAAAAATTAGATTAAAAATGTGTATTGATTTCAAATTAGTCAAGCAAGCTAGTAAAGATAAAAATAAAGCCAAATATGAGTTAGGCAAGTTTTGCGAACAATACGGTTTACCTCCTGTTGCTCCCTCTAGAAGAAAGCACAGACATAAACATATTGAGCCTTGTAAAAGTCATAAACATCATAAGAAAAGATATAGTCATAATAAAAATAAAAATCAAGACAATTATTATAATAAGCCGAAATCTCCTCATAAAAAATCAACTAAGAAATCAAAGAAATTTGATAAAAGTAAAATTATTTGCCACAATTGTGGCCAGAAAGGGCACTACAAGAATGAGTGTAGAGTTAAGCAAAAATTAGCTCAGCTGAATATCTCGGCTGAAGACACTGAACAATTATTAGAGTTAATGAGAATAGAAAATAGTAGCAGTAGTAATGGAGCGTCTGATGTGCCAGATACTTCATGCAGCGACACTTGTAACGATGAATCAAATAGTGATAATGAAGTTACTCTATGCACAGATAATTGTATCAATAATTGTTGTGTCAAAACTGTCAGTGTAATTACCAAAGAGGATGAAGAAAGCTCTTTGCTAATTGATCTAATTAGTAAGATTTCTGATCCTGAGTTAAAAATTCAGTATACCAAATAGTTAAAAGACTTGTTAACTAAAGATAAAGGAGTTAAAGATAAAATAATTAGAGCCAAAGAGAAGCCTATTTTTAGTCTTAATAAAACTCTAGAAAGATTTAAAACCCCAGTTAAAGAAATTACTCTCCCAGAACTAAATCAAGAAGTTAATAAACTTAAAAAGGAAATTTCTAATTTAAAGTTAGATATTTCTAATTTAAGAAAAGAAATTGAAGATAGAAAGTCCGATCTCCAGGTTCATGAGTCCTCCTCTAGTGATGAAGACCATGATTTACCGGAGTCATCTGGTACTAAAGAGGAGCCTGATCTTTTTGTTCAAGGTCTCTCCCTTAAAAGAATTAAAGATATCACCATTCAAAAATGGTATATCTCCGTTAATTTAGTCATTGATAAAACTTTCTCTATACAACTTCCTGCTCTAGTCGATACTGGTGCAGATTTAAACTGTATTCAAGAAGGTCTTATCCCTACCAAGTATTATAAAAAGACTAGTGAAAAACTAAATTCAGCTAACGGCTGTCAAATGGAAATAAAATATAAATTGCCTAAAGTTCATATCTGCCAAGATAATATGTGTTTTAAAACCTCATTTGTTTTAATTCACAATCTTACAGATAAGATTATTTTAGGATTGCCATTTATATATTTATTATACCCATTTACTACTAGTAACAAAGGATTAAGTTGTGAACATTTTGGTAAGAAAATAACATTTAAATTTCTTATTAAACCTAAAGAAAGAGATTTAAAATTTATTCAAGAAGAATCAATTTCTAAATCGTTAAATTTATTGAACTGCAAATTTAATCATTTAAAATTCCTCAAAGAAGAAATTAAATACAAACAAGTTGAAGAGCAGCTTAAGAGTAATTGGGTTCAAGAGAAAATAAATAAATTAAAAATTTACTTAAAAGAAAACCATTGTTCGGACTCTCCTAATGCCTTTTGGCATCGAAAGAAGTATGTAGTCAGGCTTCCTTATGCTAAGGAGTTCAAAGAACATTTGATTCCTACTAAGGCTAGACCTATACAAATGAGTCATGAACAAATGGAGTAATGCAAAAAAGAAATTAATGATCTGTTAATTAAGGGTTTAATTAGACATAGTAAATCCCCTTGGTCATGTCCAGCTTTCTACGTCAACAATGAAGCTGAAAAAGAAGAGGTATACCCCATCTAGTTATTAACTACAAACCATTGAATAAGGTTTTAGAATGGATTATGTATCATTTACCCAATAAGGAAGATCTCCTTAGCAGGTTAAGTCATGCCACCATCTTCAGTAAATTTGACCTAAAATCCAGCTTTTAGCGAGTTGCCATCCACCCTGATGATAGGTACAAAACAGTATTCACCACTCCATTTGGTCATTACAAATGGAATGTTCAGTCATTTGGTTTAAAAAATGCCCTCTGTGAATTCCAGAATATTCTTAACGATATTTTGAATCCCTTCAGTCATTTCATTATCGTCTACATAGACGACATTCTTGTTTTTTCCAGGACAATTGAAGAACACTTTAAACATTTGAATTCGTTCTGTCATACTATAAAGACCAATGGTCTTGTCCTGTCTCCTTCCAAATGCAGCTTGTTTCTGACTAAAGTCAGGTTCCTTGGTTTGATCCTCTATCACGGACTCACTAGGCCTATTGACAGAGCTATTCAATTTTTCGACCAATTTCCAGATAAGATCACCAACCAAACACAACTACAGAGATTCTTGGGCTCGCTCAATTATATTGGCAAGTTCTACCAAGATCTCAGAAAGATTTGCAAACCTCTTTTTCAGCGTTTGTAAAATAATCCTCCACCATGGATTGACATTCATACTTCTGTCGTCCAACAAGTTAAAAAATATGTTAAGGTTTTGCCTTGCCTTGGCATCTCAAATTATTCAGCGTTCAAAATTGTTGAAACTGATGCCTCAGACATTGGGTTCGGAGGCATCCTTAAACAAAAATTAACTCCCACTTCTCCATAACAAATCGTCAGGTTTCATTCTGGCGCATGGAATACTACACAGTTAAATTACAGTACTATTAAAAAAGAAATTTTATCTTTAGTATTATGTATTAATAAATTTTAAAGTGACTTACTTAATCAAAAGTTCCTTGTTAGGATAGATTGCAAATCAGCAAAGTTTATTCTTGAAAAAGACGTTGAGAACGTCGCCTCTAAGCATTCGTTCACTAGATGGCATGCTCTCTTAAGTGTTTTTGATTTTGATATTGAATATATTAAAGGTAGTCAGAATTTAATCCCAGATTTTCTCACTCGTGAATTTATTAACACAGGTACCATTTCTACATTATGAGTGTAAGGGGAAATCCTCATTCCTGGGGTCAGGGCCGCACTCCAGGTCCTATCAATCAGTTAAAGGGAACCTTGGTTCCTCACCCAGTTAGCCTAGTTACTAAACCAGATGTAGTCAATAGGTTTCAGGTTCTTAGGACTGTTCCCAAGCCCTATTCATCAGTTCTTGCTAGTCAACCACCGCCAATTGATCCTTTTGCTAATCAAAAGAGGGCAACCTCATCAAAACCCAATCATTCAGTATCTGAATACGAAGTTAAGTATGATAAGCATTTATTCCATATTGAGCCATTCACGAAACCAAAAGATGATCCAGTCAAGCTCGCCCCTCAGTATTTTCCTACGGGCTGGCATTTCCTTCCATGGGCTCCTTATAAATCCCTTGCGTATTATAAGGATATCCTTATTGAAACAGAGTTAGTTTTTATTAAGCCTATTTTCGCTAATGATGATAAGTCCAAACTTCTCTATCATTCGCTCTACATTAAACAAATAATCAATTTTTCCAATTGGGGAGGTCATCCTTCTAGTCTTCGGTCTCTTTCTAATCATTCTAGTTTATATTGCTATTATGATTATATCGAGTCTTGGAATAAAATCCTTATTCATCAAAATGAAGATCATAGTCATTCGTGGTTTTTCCAATTTGACCACAAATTCAAGAGTCAGTTTCCTATGTGGTTCACCCTTTGGTGGACTAGGTTAGGTCTGTGTTATGAGATTCTTCCCGACCCTCTCAAAGCACAAATTCATCATTTTAGTAATCATGGTAAATATAATCCAAAGTACGAAGGAATCTCAGTCACCCTTCAATTTATCAGTAAATATAAAATCCCTTGGATTCTCAAGTGGCAGTATGAAATTCTATCGCCAATTGAGGTCACTGTATTTCAGTCTCTGACATCCTCCTCATCGTTGAAAACTATTTCCTCTCCCATTTCTTATGTCTCTCGCCGTTTTTACATCAAATAGGATAAATAGGTCAAGTTTAAAAGGACTTTCCTTCATCTCCTATCTCTGTCATTCCAGCTAGTCCGATCCCTGAGAAAGGATCATCTAGTAAATCTAAAGTCAGTTCTCAGGATCCCCCAGATCCTATTGATATTTCTAATGTCCTTAGATATTCTACCGGGCAGTTAAGACTCCTTGCTGATGCTATTCATCACCGCATCGACCAGCTACACAAAGAGGCGTCATAATCTGCTTCTTCTCATCACTCCGGTCAAAATGAGGAAGATGAAGACCCAAACAATAGTGACCCATATGGCACTATTAGCCTTCATGATGCTCAGGACCCATTCGCCTAACATCTTAGTCATCCGCACCTGCTCCAGCAGCCGTCTCAGTCAAAAGCTACTTTTCCACAGTAAGCAGTCCAGTCACGCGCCCACTCTAGTCACGATCCCACGTGCCCCGTTCAGTAAAAAGATTCGATTTCCACCGAAAGTTCAGTCACATGTATTGGGTCCCACCTGTTCCCTACTGCAGCCATTAGTCAAAAGAAGATGTCTACTTTTCCACCGAAAGTAGACTTTACTTTTGCTTTTTCTTTCACTTTACTTTAGTAAATGTATTATATTTCTTACTTTTACTTTACCCTCAGTCATTGTAATAGTTCAATCCTTGATCTATAAAAGGATTCAGAACTCATTCAGTAGAACAAGTTTTAGTTTTGAGAACCTTAGAAAGACTCAGAGTTCCTTCTCTGACAAATCTTTAGTTTCTTACCCATTAGCCTCTCTTCACCTCTTCTAATGTTCTAGTTATTTGTAAGTTATTTTCTTGCACTTGTACATAGTTTTCAGTTATCAATAAAATTTATATTTTTAGTAAATTAATTGTGTTTGTATATGCGCATCTATTGTTCTTCTTCTCTATTTAAAATCTTTTCTCCTTCCGCCCCAAATGGTATCAGAGCCAAGTTGTTTGTTGTTTCTAATTGCTGAGTAAAAATCTTTTTAATCAACTTCTCTTTCCTTATTTTAAAACCTTCTTCTTTTCATTATTCTGAAGTCACCTTACTTACCTGTAGTCCACTTAGTTCACCAAGAACCTTTTGTAAGTCTTCTGAGTGTGAGCAGTGTTAGGTTTTAGAACATAGGTATGAGTCTGCTTAGGGTAATACGGGTATGCATGAATGAATAATGAGTAAAGATTATGTTGTTCTTCTTCTCTATTTAAAGTATTTTCTCCTTCCGCCCCAAATGGTATCAGAGCCAAGTTGTTTGTTGTTTCTAATTGCTGAGTAAAAATCTTTTTAATCAACTTCTCTTTCCTTATTTTAAAACCTTCTTCTTTTCATTATTTTGAAGTCACCTTACTTACCTGTAGTCCACCTAGTTTGCCAAGAACCTTTTATAAGTATTGTGCAGACTTGATTCCATTATACCAATAATACTAGGGTGATAATTTAAAAATCTAGCATCTCTCAGACAGAGATAAATGCAAGAATTGATTCCTTTAATGTTAAGGGATTTAACTGCAACTTGAACAAGACCTATATGGATGAAATTAGCTCCTCAGTTAGCAACAGGTCAGCTTTGCCCCCTGTTCCGGACATAGTTAACCAAGAAGAACATAGTTATGAAAATATTAGTCAAGCCTTGCACAATTGGAACATACCTAGAGTTTCTCCCAGAGAAATCTACCAGTCAACCTTTTTAGATAATTTTAAAACAAAAATAGGCTTAATAAAAATTGACTTTGTTTCGATAAGGATATCCTTATAATACCAAGGGATTTATAAGGAGCCCATGGAAGGAAATGCCAACTCGTAGGAAAATACTGAGCAGCGAGCTTGACTGGACATTTATTCCATATTGAGCCATTCATAAAACCAAAAGATGATCCAGTCAAGCTCGCCGCTCAGTATTTTCCTACGGGCTGACATTTCCTTCCATGGGCTCCTTATAAATCCCTTGCGTATTATAAGGATATCCTTATCAATAAATTAACTGTTAGTAACACTAGTATTACCAGAAATTGGTATTCTAGACCTACTCCTCCGGATCTACAGTTTGAAGAGAGAAATCTAGGAATATATATATATATATATATATATATATATATATATATATATATATATATATATATATATACCTATGTGTCTGTGCACTTCTGCTTGGGTGAATGAGTTTCTATTTGAGAAACTGCATAAGGATAAGCAAGTCACGCTTGCTTTCTCTATGGAACTGGTATAACTTTGTTTGTGTTGCTCACTTAGGTATAACCCTCCATTTTTAAGTACTGTCTATTATAAATTATGTGGATACTGATGTCCATTGGGTTTATTTTTAAATGTCTTATATATATTGTGTGGATACTGATGTCCACTGAGTTTATTTATTGCACTAACTGCTACGTGATCTATCTATATGAGATTTGCTATAAATGTTAAATTTTACAACTTACCTGCCTCTCTAAAAATTTATTTCTGAAATGACAATCTCTCTATACTGATTCAATTGGACTCTATCTTCTAAATAGTGGCTTGTCGTGTTCTACTAAAGAAGGTTTTAAATGACAAATCTTGCCATCTTTTGTAATCATTCTTGAAGTTGACTGAACTTAATTATTTTCTATGTTCTCTATGTGACATGTGGCTCTCTTCTGTTACTGTTTTCTCTACCGTTTTTAATAAAATCTTAATCCAAACTACTGTTTTACTTAAATGTTTTCTGAGGATAACTACAGTTATTCGTATGGTCATATTTACTACTAAGTCTTAACTGAGTATAAGCGCTATATTACCTGCAGCATATCATTACTCTATTCTCAACTTATCTCTATATATAAACTCATTTTCAAAAATGGTGCATTCAACTCTTCAACTCTTACTTGGCCTCATCCCCTCCTTTGTCTTTCCTGCATCCTTACTAATAATGTCTAATCTGTTTTCATCCAAACGAAAAACACTTCCTCTGCATTCTGAGTTACAGTTTTCTAATGATGTCCCTTACCTCACTACTGCATGTACACAATCTAAGTATAGGACTATGAGACACAATATGTGTCCAGGGAATGTTATTACTTTTCATAGTTTTCCAGCCTTGTTCAAAAAATTTAAAAATGTTGGGTGGGAATGCTTAGTCACTTTCTATGATAAATCAATATATCCTAGTCTTATAGCTGAGTTTTACTCTCATATGGAATTCTCTAAAGATTTCTCTGGTTTATTAAAAAACATCACTACCTGCATTCAAGGTTAAGTCTACATAATTGATGAACTATTTCTTGTCCATGCACTTCAATTGCATCCCTCCACTTTAGAATTACCTAGGATCAACTCCTATCTTCATCCAATTGGTATCTCTATGGAAGAATGCGTGTTACTTAAGCATAATTTGTCTGTTGTAACTGATCAAATGGTGCCAGCTCTCTTGTTTGAATATCCTTACAAGATTGGTTTAGAATTTATCACTACTGAGTGTCAGTTTTTGGGTAAAATTTTGAGAAACAACTTCATACCTGTGAGAGATGATCGAAAACTGGTGCTCTTTGATTTGGAAATCATAAAAAGTATTTTGAATGAGTGCATGCCTTATAACTTAGCCTATGTTTCATCATAGTCAATACCTTCCATTTGATTATACCCTTGTGCAACTAATCTTGCCTTATTACGTACAATAGTTCCACTTTCATCAAGTTTATTACGAAATACCCATCGAGTTCCAATAATTGAAACGTCCTCAGGTTGTGGGACTAGCTCCCATACTTTGTTTCTAGTGAATTGTTCAAGTTAGTATTGTATAACCATTATCTAGTCTTCATCAAGTAAAGCATCTTTTATATTTTTAGGTTCAATTTGAGACAAGAAAGATAAGTGACCAGCTAAATTATGTGCTTGTGATCTAGTGATAACCCCTTTATCAATATTACCAATAACATTTTCTATAGGATGATTTTTAATGACGTGAGACTCTTTGGGCAAATCATTCAACTGAGGGTTTGGGTTTTCAAGGGGATTCTCATCAATAGGTGGGGATGCATTATCTAGTTTTGGTTCCTCCATATTGTTGAGAATATTTTCAATGACAACATCATTATCAACAAGCTCTTTATATTTTGGAGGAGGCTGAGTTTCATCAAATGTTACATTCATTGATTATTCCACAACTAGACTTCTTTTGTTGAAAACTCTGTATGCTTTACTATTAAGAGAGTATCCAAGAAATATTCCTTCATCAGATTTGGGATCAAATTTCAATAAATGTCCTTTGGTGTTTAGAATAAAACATTTGCTCCCAAAAATACGAAAATAGTTTATTTTTGGAGTTCTTTTATAATAAAGCTCATAGGGAGTTTTGAGCAAAATAGGTCATAATAAAACTCTGTTTAAAATGTAACAAGATGTTGCCACAGCTTCAGCCCAGAAATACTTTGGAAAACGATATTCATTCAACATGGTATTAGCCATTTCTTGCAAGGAACGATTTTTCCTTTCAACTATACTATTTGACTCAGGTGTACAAGGAGCAGGAAAGTTGTGACTTACACTGTTCTCATCACAAAACATAATGAAATCAAAATTGTCAAATTCTTTTCCGTGCTCAGATCGAATATAGACAATAGAACTCCCCTGTTGATTTTGAATCTTTTTACACAAGGTAGAAAAAGAATTAATAGCTTCATTTTTAAATTTTAAAAAATCAATCCATTTAAATCGTGAATAATCATCAACCAAAACTAGAATGTATACAACATCACCCATGCTATGTTTAGGGATACGTCCAACAAGGTCCATGTGTAACAATTCTAAGGGTTGAGAGGTTGACATAGTAAATTTAGGTTTATGTGATGCATGAATTCGTTTTCCTAATTTGCAAGCTTTACAGATGTGATCTTTAAAGAATTTTAATTTAGGAAGACCACGAACATATTCTTTAGAAGAAATGTTATTTATGAGTTTCATGTTGATGTGTCCTAGTCTGCGATGCAATAGCCAATGATCCTCATTTGCAGATAAAAGACAAATATTATCTAAATGAGAGTATGCATCTAAGTCACAAGTATAAACATTTTGATATCTAGGATAAACTAAAATCAATTTACCAGTTTGATCAAAGATAGAGTAATTATGTGTACTAAAGGATATTTTAAAACCACTATCACAGAGTTGACTAATAGATAGAAGATTATACCTGAGTCCAGTGCGTAACTGAACGTTGGAAATGGTTATGTGGTTATTACCAACACATCCAACTCCAATTATTTTACCTTTATATTTATCTCCGAAAGTTACCTCACCAAAGTCTATAGACTGTAGATTTCTTAATTTTGACTTGTCGCCAGTTATATGTCTTGAGCAGCCACTATCAAGATACCATTTGCTTTTATTCAGATCAGCTGCAAGATATACATGCAATGTATATACTAATTTTACAAGTTGGTATCCTTTAATATGAAGGGTCCTTACAGTGAGTTTTCCAATTTGTATAAGGAGCATTTGAAGTTTCCTTTACAAAACTTGGCATAAGATAATCAATTTTAGTAGAAAAAAGCAGTATATGAGTAACTGGATTATAAGAAGTATGATAATGTTGTTTATGAAATTCTCTTCTTGTGATGGTTGGTGCAGTATATGTTCATTTGGGAACCCAAATTATTTTTCCTTTATAGTTTCCATTTCTAGCATTGCACATATAAAAGGAATGACCATTTCAGTTACAATAGGAACATTTCATGAAGGGAGATATATGACTTTCTTTTTCTTTGATTTTAACATGACATAGTCCTTTATCTTTTGATTTACTTGTTTCTCCAATATATCCTAAACCTTCTTTATTAAATCTACATTTTTGTTGATTTAACATGACATCAAGATTTTCTTTTCCTTTTATAAATCTATAAATTATAGAATTTAAATCTTCACGTTCTTTAGTTAAGTTTTGAATTATGGAATTATGTTTTTCTATTTCTAATTTTAAAAGTGAATTTTCATTTCTGATTTCTTCAATTACTACTTGATCTTGTACTTGATTATTTTCATTGATTACAACAAGTGTTAAATTTTCAATTTTAAGATTTTCAATTGAGATAATAAGTGATGAATTTTCTATTTCAAGATTTTTATTTATTTTCTTAAAATTTTCTAATTCTTCTTTATTCTTTAAGTTTACTTCATTTAAACTTTCATTGATGATAATTAAGTTAGTATTTTCAATTTCAAGATTATTATTTATTTTTCTTAATTTTTCTAACTCTTCTTTTAATAATTCATTATTTTCATATAAATGATTGTAAGCCTCTTATAATTCATAGTGTTCTTCATCTATGTTTTCTAGCGTATATGCAGAGAATGAGGTGTTAGGTAATTGGTGTTCAGAATTTACCTCAGATCTTGGTGACGAGTCATTGTCTGCCATTAAATAGAGATTTTTAATTTCTTCGGTTTGTTCAGCAGTTTCTTCCTCGTCACTTAGATCCCATCCTTCCTCAGCTGTAAGAACTTTGTTGTTGGCCAGTTTTGGACAATCCTTTTTGAAGTGTCCAGGCTGCTTGCAATCAAAGCATGTGTTTGAATTTTCATTTGGGTTGGTACTTCTAAAGTTGTTGTTATTGGCTTTAAAATTTCCTCCTTGCGTCTTTGGATTGAAAATTTGTTTGCTTTTGAAGTTATTGAAATTGTTGTTTATCTTCATAAAGCCTTTGCCATATTTTCTTGCCTTGCTTTGAATTACTCTTCTGAGTTGTCTGGATAGTAGAGCAACTTCATTGTTGTCTAGACTTAGGAGTTCTTCATTCAGTTCTTCATCATCACTTTCTTGGTCCACCAGAAGAGCTTTGAAGGCGATTCCTTTCTTTTTGAGAACTGTGTCTGATCCGATTTTTTCGACGAGCATGTCGACTTCGTGGGCACGAAGATCTCCAATGAGATTATCCATAGGATATGTTATTAGATCTTGCATTTCTTTGATTGTTGTAACCTTTATTTTCCAGATGGATGGAATGGCTTTGAGAATTCTTCTGTTTTTCTCATTTGTAGTGTATACCTTTCCCAATTGTTCTAGCTCATCAATGATTCTGGAAAATCGTGTTTCCATATCAATGATCTTTTCTCCTTCTTTAAGCTTAAAACTTTCATACTCTTGAATTAGAGCATCTTTTCTGGTTTCTTTGATATGATTGGTACCTTCATAAGTTACAATCAATTTTTTCCAAATTTCTTTTGTATTTTTACAGTTGCTAACTCTTTTGTATTCTTTTTCAATCAAAACACTAGTTAGCACTGGTTTAGCTCGGGATGCAATATTCATAGTTTCTTCTTCATCAGTGGTGAATTCATAGATGTCTTTCTCTACAGTCTTTTCTCCTTGGATTTTGGTTGGAATTTGTACACCTCGTTCGATGGCACACCAAATTTTGATTCCTTGGGATTTGGTATAGATTTTGAATCTGTTTTTCCAGGTGGCAAAGTTTTACCATCGAATAGTGGAGGTCTGGACATTGATAGTCCATCTCCGCAACCAGTAGCATTGTATGCCATGTATCTACTCTTAGGTATGCCTGTATATACTCAACAAACAAGTTAAGGAGCACCGCTCTGATACCAATTGAAAGTCCAATAATAATCTAGAGGGGGGGTTGAATAAATTATTACAGGTTAAAAATTATATTAGGCCTTTTTTGAATTTTTAATAATCAATTTATAGTTTTAGAAATTAGCAAGCAAGATAATAAAAATTCAATTACACAATGCACAAAGATTTATCTGGTTCACAACATACACCCCTTGGTATGTTGCTACGTCCAGTCTCAAGTCCCTACTTGGAACTTAAGATCCTATTACTATCAGTAATAAAAACTCCTTCAACAGGCGGAGAAGCCTTTACAAAGTTTTAAAGACAAAATTCCAACTTTTTCAACTATTCTATCTTGGACAACAAGCTCCCCGCTCCCTCCTCAAGTTTAGTTTTTCCTCTTTTTGAGTTAAGTTCTATACTATGATCTGGTCTTGAAACAACAGTCTCTTCCTCACCTCACAAGTAGACTAGAGACCCAACTTCCAGCTGACCTCTCTAAGACTCTGGTCTTGGTCGAAGAATTACTCGCCTTTCTCACAGGTACATAAAACAAACTAACTCTCACCTTTTTCTCTTTTTACAAATGATTTTACAACAATATGCTTCTCAAATAAGCATATAAGAATTTAGTACAGATTGATGCTTCTTAAATAATCAGATATCAATTAAAGAACAAATATATTTATAAAAGTTCAAAGACTTTTATACTTGAGAGAAAATATGCTTCTTTGTAAGGAGATATTAATTTATGCTTTAATCAAATAATGCTTCTGTTTAAGCAAATATAAAATTTTATGCACTATTATAAAAGTTCAAGTAACTTTTATGTTTTCGAGAGATGCTTCTTAAATAAGCTGATAAGTTAGTTTTAACTTTAGCTTAACAATGCTTCGGTTTAAGCAGATATATAAGTTAAATGCAATTTATAAAGAATTATTAACTCTTTAAAATAAATAGTGTTTTTCTATAGATTATATAAGATTGTTTATTAGATAATCTTTAACAAGTATTATATGAAAGATTTTATGTATCAATACTTCTATAAAAGGAATAAATCAATTCAAACAGTATTTATCAAGTATAATATTTAAGTCAGTTAAGCACAAACTGATATAGCAAATATTATTGTTTAACTTAGATAATATACAAGAATATTTTATCTATTATGTGAACTTTTATAAATAATGTCACTTAGTACTATAAGGAATCATACGGATCGAATTCCTCTTTATAGAGGTGTATCTCCGTAGCCTTGCGGCGTCTAAGTACGACAAAATATATAATTTCACAATTGATATTCATATAAATATTTTCAATAGATCACTAAGATTCTCAAATCCAGTTCGGATGACTCCTCTTTTTAGAGGAATATCTCAATGTCATTTTGAGCTATCAAGTGTAGTATCTATTTTACAATATTTATATAAATAATGTCGATAAAAGGTTACTGAAGACTATAAGGAATCGTACAGTTCGAATTCATCTCCGTAGCCTTGCGGCGCCCAAGTATCCTTTTATTTGACAAATAGATGAAATATAGATATATAAAATTGTGTATAACAATGTATATTCGTATCTCTATATTTATATAAAGCAAGTAAGAAATAATTCAACAGAAGTTAAACTTAAATGACTTATCTCAATACTTGAACTAATTTTCTCTTCTAAAAATAATTAGAACTTTTGTAAGAAGAGGTATAAAGTTTTTAGAGAGAATGTAGGCAATGAGAGTATGCTTTGCTTTTCACTGAATTGGTAAAAACCAAATGAATGAAATACTCCCTATTTATAGATTTTTGAAGTCGGGGGCAAAAATGTAATTTGTGAAAACTGATTTTGAATGTATGGTTTGGATGATGTATTTTTGAATTTAACGGTCTAGATGAGAAAGGATTTTTACACGGAAGAACTTTTAATTTCGCTTGGGCCAAAATCCATTCACTTAGTATTTAATGAAAATTTGACCAACACATGCTTTAATGCCAGCACACTCACGCGGTTTTAAGTCCCCAAAAGAATGTCACACACGGTTTTAATTGCCAGTACATGCACTTCACACATACATGCATGATACTTATATAATATGCACATTATTATATATATTATGCACACATCCACACATCCACACATTAATGTATATATATATAGGACACACTGTTATATATACATATGTACTTATATGATATATGTATACATACATTAATTATCATACTGACATATATATACATAGATAGTATATATATAGTTAGTACTTATAATATATATACTTCTGGTTAATATATATTTATATAAGTAACATATGATGTATGCAAATTTTATGTATATACATATATACTATACTTGATATATTATTTTATGTGTGCATGTATTAAAACGATTTTTGCCCAACTTTGATTTTGAAAAAGAAATAGTATCTCCTTGCCTTGAATTTTATATGAATCAATTTATTTAACACTTGACATTTAAATTATCAAGGTCAATAAAAACTAATTCAAGTAAAATTAGAAAGTAGTACTACATAGTGTTGCATAGTACTGCATAGTGTGTGCATAGTGCTGCATAGTAAAATCAAAATTTTTAAAAAGTTTTCAACAGAATTATCCCGTGAAATTCAATTACTATTCACCCATGATTTTTTCTTTACTGTGCATCCAAATAGTATCATGTCATTCTCCTATAAATATGATGATTAGTTTAGAATTGAAAATCACATCAGAATCAGATAATTCTTCTTCTATAATATTTGAGCGTATTTCTTTATAGTTTAAGGAAGCTCTGAGTGTAGAAAAGAATATAAGTTTTCTTCAAGAATATCTCCGCTATATCAGTTGAAATTGCTCTCTTTTTAAGGTAAGGGGTATTATTTATTTCATATTCGCTTACGATATTATTTTTTGTACTCGTAAGGAATTTTATTTTCGTTCAATATTTGTAAGGAATATTATTTTCGTTCAATATTCGTAAGGAATATTATTTTCGTTCAATATTCGTAAGGGATATTATTTTTGTTCAATATTCGTAAGAAATAATATTTTCTTCCATACTCTGTAGTATGTAAGTAATATTATTTTGTTTCAGATTTCGAATTTTACACTCATTTTGTTAAGTATTGTTTCTATACTCCTTAAAATTAATAGAATATCCTTGAAATTTGCGCTTCATCTAGTATCGTTTCACAAGGATATTTTTCTGAACATTCTTGTTGAATTTTAAGCTTTTCATGACCAAGTACTATTCATACATACGGCACTACTCATACATATAGTACTATTCATACGTATAACACTATTCACGAAGTATTATTCACAAGATACTATTCACAAAGTATTATTCATGGGGTACTATTCACTTAGGTACCATTCACCCGATATATTATTCATGACAAAAATTGATTTCTTTTATGTCCAAATTATTTTTGATACGTGAATATTATTCTTGAATTTTACTCCACAAAGCAGTATCATGTTGACAATTTGGACATTTTTAAACTCTGGATAAATTGAATTATAAATCTTTAATATTTATGATTGATCTCGTTTGATTGAATTCTTATATCATTGTCACTATCCTCATGCTTATATTATGATGAAAGTCATCCTTGACCCGTAGTGCATAGATGGACTGTTGATTGGTATGATTCTAACCAAGAATTATTCGGTATAATCATGACCTGCAATGTTACAAATAATGTGGTTAAAGTCCTCATTGGCCCGTAGTGCATTGATGGACAGTTGTTAGTATGATCATGACCATGGGTTCTCTTCGGCCAAGGGTGCAAAGATGAATTGTTGTTTGACATGATCATGACCATTGGTGATAATATGAATATCTTTGGCCCGTAGTGCATGGATAATTCGTGGATGTGATAATAATGAATATCCTTAGCCCGTAGTGCATGAATAATTCAGTGATGTATATTATTTATTGAGCTGGGTCTCAGCGATAAAATTGATGATAAACTTTTAAATTATAGAATATAGTAGATATCATGCTCTACTTGACTCTTCTAATAGGTTTCTTGTTCCACTGTAATTAAACTTGTTGTTTATTATATTATATCAGTTTAACACTATTAAAGGCTAACGATAATTTATTCAGCATTATCTTAGTCATAATATTTCTTACTGGGCTAGTTGAGCTCACCCTTATGATTTCATTATTCTCTTCAGGAAATGAGAATATAGCTGGTACTAGTCGGGGAACGGAGTGATGGTCCGAGATGGTGGCTATAGTAGTCCTCATTATTCTATAAAATAGTGTGATAATAAATGTAATGAGGACTCCATTTAAGTTTGTATATTGTCTACGAGACAATATTCGTGTTAAAACTCTCAGCTATGTTTTGTTGTATTTTACACAACAGTTGTATAATTAAGTTTGTATTTAAATTCTGTACCATGTATTTGGCAACTCAGAATGAGTTGTGTATACTTATTTTGGGGGCATCACACAATTGATTAAAGATTATGAAATTAATTAAACTAAAATTAAATTACTAAACTAGGTTAAAATTAAATTAAAAAGTTAAGAGTATAGTTTTCCCCAATGTCTCATCGAAATCTCTTCACTCTCTTTTCAATTAATCAATTATATTAAATCGTTAACTCAGAATTCATATATTTATTCATAAAATCTTTTTCAAGTAGTTATATAAAAATATCTATTTCAATTAATTCATCATATTCCTATGCGAAATAATTGAGAATAAGCTCATTAAGCACAAATTCTCATAAAAGTTACATGTGGTATATAGGTACGTATATTCCTATCCTATACACAAATCCAATTAATCAATCCTAAGAATAATCAAGAACACATGTTATCATATTCAAATATAACCCTAAAATCCATCTTTCAATTTTATCTTGGTTATCAAATATAATTTATAGCTAAACAATTATCAATAAGCACAAAATATGATATACAACTCAATTATGTTCAATAATATCCAATAAGAGATCAAATCAATTTAAAATAAACATTGGGTTCAATTGTAATCTCAATAAAAAGTTAAGTCATAGCGTTTGAATAAAACATCATTAATAAACCAAGTAACATACAAGATTACAAAAATAAAAGGAAGAAAAAAGAAAACAAAAATTGTGTCACGCAGTCTCGCTCTACAACTCTGCCTTCAATCCTTGCACTCCTTCTTGCTCCTTAAAATCTAATGAAGAACGCTAACTTTGATGGTGTTAAGTTAGATGTTGGATTGTTAGTGACTTCTCTAGGGTGATAGTCCTTTTTTCATTAGGCTTTTGATGTGTATTTATAACCTTTATGTAGCTGAGAGAAGCGAAATCCAATTTGGAAGTAATTGCAAATCAGGTCAACAAACTAGCCCCGCACGCCTCCTAGCTCAACAACGCTCAATAGTAGCACATTTGCGCTCAACAATCTATTTTCCCTTTAAAAGCTAGACAAAAAACCTAATTTCGTGCTGGAATTTGTGAGCTATTTTAGTGACAACCCCAAAATAGGTCCATTCCACCCAACCCATTCTGAGTCGTCAAATACATGGTACAGAAAACAACTACAACTTTATTACAACAATTGTCGTGCAAAATACAACAACACATATGCTGTGAGTTTGGATACAAATATATACCAAATGTGACTCATGTTCCAACCGTGGACATCACCTCACAATAACACCTTACATAAAGGTATAGTCAAAAACTGTTTTAGAAATTAGAATCTTTGGGAAGTGCTCAAGGAAACCTTCGTACATGGGAGGCCACGCGTCTAGGTTATGATAGATATCATATGACCACAGAATTATCCTTGGTTGACCCAATAGACCCCAAAGAAAAACGAGAAGATTACTATCATATTCTTCCCAATGGTGAGTCTTCTCTTGACTTATCATTATCTCCACTGTATCTAACTGAGAATTATACTTTAAACAAACACCAAGATTATATAGGTAGTGCTCGTATATATACTCAGCAAGTGGATGAGCACATCCCTGTCTTATGATGACACGAGGTTGTATGTCGTTAGACATCTTGTATGATAGTGGCAAACCACCCTTCCAACGTTGGGTACACCTTACCCTATTGGATTCCTACTAAATGAACTTTTCTATACTGCTTCGGGAGAACATCCACAGCTAGAGACCACCGTTCTATTTCCCCTTTACCCTCGCTCGACCCAGCTACACTCTTATTACCTGAAAGGAATTGTGAAGCAAAAGGGTGAGCACAACTAGCTCAGTAAAGAATATCATGACTAAAGATAATTAAATTATCAGTAGCCTTCATCAATAATAAATCAGAGATTTAGAACATATGGTAAATGATAAAAATTTCAACCATAGTTGCAACGGAACGAGCAATCCATTAGAAGAGTCAAATAGACTATAAAGTCTATTATCTTCTCCATGTTAAAAATCCATCAACAATGTTTTATCCCTGTAACATCAATCAACAGTTCCTTTCCACAATCATATGAATAACTCATAATCATAATTGTGATTCTAAATTTTTCTTCACACCCAGGACGAAGAATATTTTCATCACATGTCTTTACCTGAAACATCAAAGATCATGGTTATACCAAATCACAGTTCCTGTTCATAATCATACTAATAAATCCATCTTTGCATTACGACCAAAGATATTCAACAACAGTTTATCTTTGCACTACGGGCCAAAGATATTCATCAACAGACCATCTTTGCACTACAGGCCAAAGATATTCATCTACAATTCATCTTTGCACTACAGGCCAAAGATATTCCTCTACAATTCATCTTTGCACTACAGGCCAAAGATATTCCTCAACAATTCATATTTGCACTACAGGCCAAATATATTCATATCTCAAAGAAATATATAATCATTTCAGAATTTATATACACCATAATTATAACCATGTTAATCAATTCATCTTTACACTTAAGCTAAAGATATTCAATTGTAAATTCAATGGTCATGATCATACCAGTCACAATTCAACTTTGCACTACAGGCCAAAGAGAACCCTAGTCATGATCATACCAATAATCTACCCATCTTTACACTCCAGTGAAAGAGAAATTCAACGTCAGAGTTATAAAAATGTTATATATGATAATAAAATCAATATAATCAACATATAGATTTAATCTCAAGAATAATATTCATAAACCAACTATAATTTGGTCAGAAAAGGAGAATAGTAACTCGTGAATAGTAACTCATGAATAGTAACTCGTGAATAGTAACTCATGAATAGTAACTCATGAATAGTAAACTCAACACAAAAAGGTAGAAATTCCACAATAAAATACATACCAATATTTCGGTATAATGATATTGAAAGAATAATATTCTTAAGCTTATAAACAATTTATTTAAATTGTTTACACTTTACTAATTAATGCATTTAATCATCATAAAACGCCAACTCTTAAGATTTCATCATCAATAACCAAAACTCTCATCAAAAATCTGCATATACCTCATATATAGGATTCTCAAGCCATAAAATCCTATTTTTCAATTTTCTTACTTCACATAACATATTTAATTCATTTTCTCATAACTAGACTATTTTCATGAAAAATACCAAATCCGTTCCAAAAATATTTCTTTTCTGAAATTTAGCATAATATAGTCCCATAGTGAACATATATTTTTCTCAGAATTTTTAAAAGTCATTTACTATTTTTCATATGGCCAAAATAGCCGAATATTTAGACATTTATCAAAAATTATACTTTTGTCTAAAAATTCTGAAATTTACAGAGTATACTTCTATCATATACATGTACTCCCAATAAAAATTTCATCAATTTTAGAGTTAACCACAAGGAATTATAAGCGGTTACTTTTAAAATAGTCTTTTCTCATAAAATTCATAACTCTCAATCTATACATCCAAAAATCACCATTTTTGGACACAATCAATAAAACTCATCAAAATATCATTTCAAATTTTTCCAGAATTTTTGAAGATCAGAAAAATTACGAAACTGAAAATCATAACAACCCTTAAAATCCCTTACTATCCCTTACAATCCCTTACTATCCCTTACCTCAAAAGAGCAGTACTTCTGGCTGGATATCGGATATGATGCTGAAGGAAACTTGCACTGATGAATAGCAACTCACCAAGTATCTAAAAACTCACAAAATATGCTCAATAATCTAGAGAGAGAAAGAGAGAAAGCTTATATTTCTGGTGTGATTTTCAATTCTAACTTAGCCCTCTATTTATAGGAAAATTTTGGTAGGTTTGACCTGCAACCTGATGGCTTTACCTGCTACTATTCCCACCTACCACATTTGAAATATAATTCAGCACATTTCTTCACCAACCACAAGTGGGGCCCACCAATTCTAGAATTTTCCACCAAAAATGATTTACTCCAAAAATTCAACAACTTCTGAACCAGTCATCTTGTAAAATTCATAATAAATCATACGTTCATTTTTAACGGTTCAAAATTTGTGGGCATATACTCAACTTATATATGTATAACATATCCAAAAATTACCACGATCCAACGGTCGGATTAAAAATTATAACCCCCGCAAAATATCTCAAAAATCCTGATTTTTAATACCTCCATTCCGACAAAAATACTGATAAAAACCTCAACATTAACTCCTTCATTTTTAACCACAAAAATATATCCCTCATTTATATCCACATAAAATAAATATTTCTTTATCATATGAATCAATAATTAATTATTCACAAATAATATTACAGAATCACATTTATGACAACCAGGCCGTTCCCAGGAAAGAGGGGGCTTTCCAATAAGGATTTCTCCTTACTGGCGCGCAATTAGATGACCAAACCTCTCCTTAGACAGAACTTTCTAGACATTGCCAATAATGCTATCTAATAATACTATTCAAATAATATGAATTATTGATCTGATAATAGGAAATACTGTGCAGCAACAATTATTGAAACAACAATAATATAAAATTTCAACGTAGCAATTATTGAATCAATAAAATAAAATATTGAACAGTAATTACTGTAACAATTATTGAGTAGTGCCTTCTTACGTAAGGATCAATAATTCAAAAATACTGTGTAAAACCGTGTGCTACTGTGCAAACACGCGTATTACTGTATTTTAACCACCGGGTATTCCAACAGTGTTAACGATAACAACTACGCCGTTAATTATAAAAACTCAATTTTTGTCGTTATCTTCATCCGACAGTTATTCTGTTATGGGGCCCACAAATGGCTACGCCGTCGCACGAATATTCTCCGACAGAAAGAATATTCCACGACCAAACGAATATTCCCCGACAACAATGATTATTTTATAACCACTTGCTTATTTTGAAAAAAAATATTCAAATTTCACCCATAACTTTAAATTTTTATCAATTTAACCATTTACTGAATAGTAATTATAAGAAAAATTGAATACTTTTATTTCATAAAATTCGGGGTCTTACAATTTTCTATTAGATAACGACTATATCTTGACTTAGGCTCTTCATGAAAGTTGTAGCCCTTGAAGTGTAGATTAATTTACGCTATTGAATAACCTTTTTTGGACTTTTGAAGCTTAAGTTATGACCTTTTGAAGTGTACTGTTCCAAATAGGAATCCAATCCAAGCGCACTGATTCGACGCCTGTTCGTAAAAAGGTCATAACATTTGATCCAGGAGGATTTATGGCATGATCCACTTACCAATCGAAGCTCTCAACAACCCCTACAATAAAATTCATGTTTTAATTAAAGGGAATGCACTAAAGTTGGCATTAAAAGCCTTTCCATCCTCCCTTCTTATCGCTGTTACATATTTAGATTCCCATGTACCCAACTTGCTTTGTCGACCTTGCCAACGACTAGTCAATGCCTGCTAAGCTTCAAGCATGCATCACTTTGCTAACACTGAGTCACACGCCGACGTCTGATGCATATTGACACACGCTGAGCCAATTCACCTCACGTCGATGCATATTTTTGCTCACTAATAACTGATAATGCATGAACTCTCATTTAAAACACCATTCTAAGCTTGGTTTCCATTCCTACAACAAAAACATACAAAGAGCATAAAAATGAACTTAGAATACCCAAGAACGCAAAATTTTATCAAACCAATAGTACCCAATTCATAGGTATAAAATACACTCATTAAATACCCCAAAATTGAATATTTGCTTGTCCTCAAGAAAAACACTAAGAACAATAATAACTCTAACTAACAGCTAACTCAAACAATGAATCAATCCAAATTTGAACAGTGGCCTCAAATTTTTTTTTTAAATGATAACTCAAGAAAAGTTTCAAAAACATGCAACGCCTATGATTTCAACAAATTTATCAGTCTCACATCTATTCATGACCCTTTAAGTGCGTGAGTGTGCATCCATTGTTCAAACTAGACAAAACTCAGACAAGCTAATATAATTGAATACTTTATAAAAGATTTTTAAATCAACTCTATAAACTAATTTTCACATCAATCTTCGCTAATGGAGACAAAATATAAAATTTAGAGGATTAGAAGGATATTTCGTACATTTAAGCAAGTCTGACCGTCTTCCCAAATATTTTAAATTAAAACACAATTTTTTTTCTTTTTAGTGAGTATATTTTATGCTCCATCTCAATTCCCATTAAATGAGTGCATTTTACCCTCCATCTTGCTTTCTCAAGCATGGGTGCGTTTTACGCTTCATCTCGTTCATGTGTTTATGAATGAGGGCGTTTTACTTTCCATCTCAATCCACCACATGATTTATTTTTCTAATCGAGAAAGTAAAATTTTCAAATTTGCAAATAATCCAATATTTTTTCCAAACTTATGTTAAAGTCTAAATTTTGCTACAAATAATGCTAAAATAAATTTCTAAATTTTCAATAATATCTGTAATGATCTCAATGATCGAATATCTTTGTAAATAAGATTTATAAGGAATTATTTAATAAAATGAAGTTTTTATGGATAATTGGTGTTTATATGACTTATGGTCATTATATGACCACGATATGTAATATGTGAGCGCTTATGTGTGTTTCAAGTTTGTACGAGGAAAATAAATTTTTTTAGAAAAGACGTAAAAACACTATTCACGCTAAAAATGCCTTTTTTGACTTTTTGAAATACTATATAACGTTTATTCAGGAAGTGGGGACAAATGGTGAAATCAGATTTTTGAAAATTGAAAGTCAATTTTTCGGCTAATCGAGCGGGTTACGAGAACATAATTGAAAAATTTAGGAAACCTAACAGAAAAAGAAAATTTCTGATTAAATTAGTTGGACTAACTAAGCCTAGGGTTCGTAGGATTTGGTTAGGATTTGCAAGGCTTGGTTAAGTTTGAGTCAATGGTTAAGCCTAGGGTTGGGGTTTGCATAACTTGGCTAGGGTTGAGCCAAGGATTAAGCCAAGGGTTTGGAGTGGCTTGACTAGGGTTGAGCCATGACTTGTGCCTTGGGTTTAAAACCTAAAGACTTGGAGCCAAAACATGAAGGTGTGAAATGAAAACCAAATGTGAGTGAGATTAAAGTATAAAGAAAATGTAAATGCAAATTAAAGGATGGGAAAATTAGACCATTATGGCAAGCCAAAATGGATGAGGAAGAGACCAATGGTGAGTCACATAGCATGACTCACCTTATCTAGACAATGCATTAATTAAATGTCTCCCCCATTAAGACAGCTTATCCATTAAGTGAGAAAAATGATGATTATGTCCACCTTTGCTTAGTTTAATTGTGTTTTGATTAAGGTAACTTGGGGGTGATTAATAAGCTTTGAAAGGTGAGGATGAAGACCTTAGAAGACTTTAGTTGGATGAAAAACTTGTAAGAAGAGGAAAGTAGGTTTTATGTATACAAAACCAACCATCATCTCATCTTACTTCTCATTATTTGCTAAGTGTTTAAAGAGAGAAAGAAAAAGCAAGTGTTTGAGAGAAAATGGAGAGAGGGGGCCGGACCTAAGAGGGAGAAAGAGAGGATCAAGAAGCAAGGTATTATCAATTAAAGCTTTAAGAAAAAGAAGACGAAAAACTCAAGAGGTAACCCTAAAACCCTAAAATTCTTCATCTCTTTTATTTTTCTTTTGAGTTGATTAGTTATTGGTGGTTGTTGATTAATGGAAGAAAATAAAGGATCTTGAAGATATAAGGTGGTTATTGAAGGAGTAAACCCATGTAAAACTATCGATAATATGCATGTCAAGTAAATAAATAACTAAAACCGTAAGCCTAAGCGTGAGGATGAAAAGAACACAGTAAAGGACTGTAAACGGACTTATATAACTGTTTATCTGTGTGTTTTTTAGATTCTAAAAAAAAGGATTCATAGATAAGGGAGTTATGAAGATGTTCCAAGTGGAACAAATGAAAAATAAGTCATAGCAAGGTTATGACAAAAATTTTAAAAGACATAAAACGAGACAAACCCTATCTTGGTACCAGTTTCGGGCCCAGTATATGGGTAGTTAACATATCCGAAAAATTCTAATTTTTTAGGGGTTATGTACCTTATTGAAAAAGTGAGTCGTATGCTCAATAACGAGCTTAATACGACTGCAGAGATGTGAGTTAAGATAATTTGAAAATTAGATGTTGAAAACGTCGTTTGGTGGAAAAATATGGTTTCCGAAGGATTTTTGAGCCAATTTTTTGACAAGTTAGAGAACCCCAAAAATTATTTCGTCCAGGGGGGATCTGTAGAGGATGTTACAAGGAAGAAAATCACATAAGAATGAGAACATTTCGATATCAGAAGAGCAAATTATGATGTTTTAAAGTAGACGCATTAAAATTGCTTGAAGTCGAAAAAAATTGGATTTTAGCTTCTATAGTCTGGCACGACCAGACCATATCTGGGCACTGCAGTGCCCGATGCCAAAAGTGCCTAGCTAGGGGCTGTCCATATGGAATTTTCACATGATGTTGGGCATTTTCCTAGGCAATTCGGGTCTATAAACTTGGAAACGTTGTAACGCCGTAACAAGTGTTTGTAAACTTGTTGAAGGTCTAAATTCTAATGAAAAGAAGAACCTTATGAAATGTTACTTATCAATAATCAATAAGATTACACAAATGATATGTGCATGCTAATCATAAGCAAATGCGTATTGATTGGGCGTTCGCATAAGAGAAATTAGGAAAGTCGTACAAATGTCGAAACGCCGAGTTGAAGGTTAATAAACATGGAAAGTGTCCTAGTTCTAATCAAACGGACAGTACAAGACATGTAATAAAGCTAATGTAAACCATAATTGACGTTTATATGTGTCTAATTGGTGTGTCAATGTGCACTAAATAGATGGATATATGCTTTCAAGTGCAAAAGAATCATAAACGCAAATCCAATTAATAAGTCAAAATTTAAACTAAGCACGCTTCTCAATTTCACAATATTTAAAAATCAATCATAATTTTTTTTCCATTGGCCATGATCAATTACAATCAATTCATTACTCAAGTTACCCTAAACATACTATCTAAAATGCAACTTTAACAAAATATTGATCAACTACCAAAAAATGAAAAAAGAATAAGAACACACTCCCTAACTTAAACTATACATTGTCCTCAATGTCAAAAATATAACAAGTAAAAGTAGAAGACTTCCTTGAGAACAGGCTGATTGGCCACGTCAGCGTCCTCCTCGTTCACTAAATTTGGAGCGCATTCCATTTTGGTCATTTTTTATTCCTGAAAATAATTCACAAAACTAATTAAAATGCAATACAACTAAACATAAAGAAAACTAAATCGCAAAATCTAAAAATTAAATTTGGTTTGCCTCTTAATAACTGCTTGATTTATATTCGTCAGCCCGACTTCTTTAATTTTGCTATCCAATTCCCCTTCGAAAAGTGTGTAACACGTCCACAAGTTGTACTTTTACATTTGTAGGCACCACTTCCTTCCAATCAAATAGCTGATTGACATGTTCACTACACCATGGCTTCCAATTTATGCTGCCAACGAAAAATTGATTGCAAATTGCGCACAGGATTTTACAGCTACCCAGATCCTTGAGCTTTCGTGTAAAATTTACATGGGGAACTATCGTAATTTGATTATCGACATCGGAACTCAAGGCGGGGTCTTCTCCTACCTTCTTTTCCCGCGCCTCACTTTCCTCCTTTTCAACATCCACATCTTTTGGCATGGGTACTTCATCAAATTCGGAACCTATGTCTCTTGGCAACACACCTTGAGGACAATTGTTAATGACAATTAAAAGGTGACCTAATTGATTCTCAAGATTTCAAATCCGCACTTCCCTACTATTCATTGGCTCTTCATTCAAAGCTATGTACATAATAAGAAGTTCTTCCAAGTTTGACTTCGTTTCCTCATATAGAGGAGCTGGAATTTGGAATCCAACATATTGAATCGCCTTGAAACTGATGGCACATTAATGTAAGACCCCAACTTTTATGAATAAAGATTAATTTTTTTCGAAATATATTTTTGAATATTATGGTGTGGATTTGATATAATGTTATAGTTGTAGGTAATATTTACAAATTTTGCAAAGTATGCAAGTTGTTATATAATATTCGATTGGTCGGGGAATATTCATACGATGACACAATCATTGGTGGACCCCACAATGGAATTATTGTCGAAGTTAGAAAATGACAGAAATATCTTTTTATGAAAATAACGGCGAAAGTTTTACCGTTAACTGTTGAAATACCAGGTTTTAAAAGTACAACAATACGCGTGGTTGCATAGTAGCACACGGTATTGATTATTGATGCTTACGTGAGAAGTCACTCATTTTTGTTTAATTATTGCTACAGTAATTGCTGCATAGTATCTCACGTTATTTGATTCAATTATTGTCGATATTTTATATATTATTAAATCAATAATTGAGACGATACAATTATTCATATTATTATTTGTAATATTGACGATGTCTAGAAAGTTCTGTCGAGGAGAGGTTTGGTCACCTAATTGCGCGCCAATAGGAAGAAATCCTTATTGGAAAGCCCCCTCTTTTCTGGGAATGATCTGGTTGTTAAATATTGCGAATAATAATAATGATGAATAAATATTTTTAAAAATATTGGGGGGATTTTTATGAAGTATTTGTCGTAAATTTTACTTATTATATAGACCCCCATTTATCTATTTTTTAAAATAATCGGTAGATTTTTTTTAGTATATATAATATATGAGTGGGATGTGGGTGAAAGTGACATGTGGGGGTGGGGCCCACATGTTGGAAGATGAAAATGGGGTGGGGGGAAGGAGACGTAATAAGGAGTGAATTTATGTACTGATGTTATATATATATATATATATATATATATATATATATATATATATATATTATAAGTTTTGTTTTATTAGATTATAAATATAATATATTATATTTTATTTAAAGTTTTTATTTTATTAGAATATTTTATTACACAGTAATGAATAGTAAATCAAATTTTTCAAAAAATTAGCCGAACGAATTCAGCGCCCGTGAACCATATTGTGCGTTTGTGATTCTAAAATTCAAATAGGATCATTTCCATTCTCCTATAAATAGGATGCTTAGTTAGAATTGAAAATCACACCAGAATCAGAGAATTATTCTTCTATAATATTAAGTTGTATTTGATTTCTGTACCATGTATTTGGCGACTCAGAATGGGTGATGTATACCTATTTTGGGGGTGTCACAGTTGGTATCAAAGCTTAGGGATATGATCTCTGGCTAAGATGTGAGACTAGAACTAGGGGGAGAGACGGGGAAATCCTTCGCTAATATGACCTACCTAAGTTTATTTGTTATTTAATTGGTCGGTCAGAATATAGGGTTAATATGTGGCATATCAATTAACCTTTGTTTTGTGGCAGTGTTTGAAAATAACTTTCGAGAATGTTGAGATAAGTAATGGAGCACAAGAGACCGTTTAGTCATCATGATAATGTACAGGAAGGCAACAATCCTCAGGTGAACAACAACACCGACCAAATGATGAATGATGGGATGTTCAGAGGCTTTATGCAATTCATGCAACATTAGGCGAGAGCAGCTCCTGTTCAAAATGCAGGTGGAAACACTTGCAACTCACAGATGGTCACCGCTAAGCAATTCAAGGAGCTGGGACCATCGGAGTTTTGGGGAAAGCCAGAACCACTTAAGGCGGAGACGTGAATAAAGCAAATTACCAAAATATTCGAAGTCTTGGGATGCTCTGAGGAACAAAAGGTTCCCTTTGCCACCTTCATATTGCAAGAAGAGGCAGATTACTGGTGGGAATCTGTAAAGCATACTCAACCTGCCACATTGAAGATGTCTTGGGAGAAGTTCCAAGAACTGTTCAATGACAAGTACTTTCCCGAAAGTATTTATCACATGAAAGAGGTAGAGTTCATCAAGCTGGAGCAAAACAATATGACCGTGTCGCAGTACGAAGCTAAGTTTGCCGAGTTGTCCCGGTTTGCATCCCACTTAGTTGATAATGAGGAAAGAATGACGCGGATGTTTCTAAGAGGTTTGAAACCCAAGATACGTCAATATCTTATCTCTCACAAACTGTGTTTGTATCCAGATGTTGTAAATAGGGCTCAGTTATTAGAGCGCGATAATGAGTCAACCCAACCAAGAGAGAGCAGCCGACAAGTTGATAATACTAGTGGTAGCAGTCATCAAAGCGGTGACAATAAATGTGGAGGGAATCAAGATACCAGAAATGGTAACCACTTCATTGGTAATCATGGCCAAGACAGTAAAAGTGGAAATTTCAAGAAGAGAAGATTCAAAAATGATGGAAAGACGTCAGCACCAACACCCGTTGTTAAGGAAGGAGAACGACTGTGACGCCTCCAAAACAGGTATACATCACCCATTCTGAGTCGCCAAAATATGGTACAGAAACAACTACAACTTTATTAATACAATTGTCGTACAAAATACGACAACACATAAATTATGAGTTTAAAATAAAAATATTATCTTCTAGATAATATCCACACTCAAATAAGTCCTCATTATAATTATTGATACACTATTTACAAAATAGTGAGGACTACTATAACAACTATCTTGGAATATCACTCCACACCTCGACTACTTCCAGCTATATTCTCGCCTCATGAGAAGAAAAATGGAACAAAAAGAAAAAGGGTGAGCTCAACTAGCCCAGTAAAAAATATTATGACTAAGATAATATAGAACAAATTATCGTTAGTCCTCAACAGGGAAAAATATGATAGAATATAATAGACAACAAATTTTAGATCAACAACTGCAGCAGAAACAACAATCCATTAGAAGAGTTAAGTTGAGAATGAATTCTACTATCTTCTAAGATTTAAAAGTCCATCATCAATATTTTTTCCCTGTAACATCAATCAATATACATCTTGAATCAAATATTTATCTTTGCACTACAGGTCAAAGATATTCATTTGTATCACTAGTTGGTCATGTTCATCTAAACACCTGTTCATCTTTGTACTACGGCCAAAGATATTCATCAGTTAATCATTCATCTTTGCCCTACAGGCCAAAGATATTCAGTAATATCATCATTTAGGACTGAGGATGATAAAAAATATTTTAAAGAAAATGAATCCAGTGAGACAAAAGAATAAATATTAGGGATTCGTACTTCGGTTTATCCATGTTCAAAAACAACCCATAATATACTATAGTACAGTAAAATTCAAGAATAAAGATCAAAACATGGATACAATCAAAGATAGTAATAAAAATAGACATCTGGGACAAAGAAGAGAAAATCTCATTTTTCGGTGAATAGTATCGTATTCGTGAATAGTGTCGTATACGTGAATAGAGCCGTATACGTGAATAGTAACCTCCAAACAAAAAGACAAGAATTTCACAAGAAAAATCTTACTAATATTATGGCATAATGATATTGAAAGAAATAATATCATTTTAAAAAAATAATATCCCTTACCTCAAAAGAATAGTACTTCTGACTAGAATATCAGATATAACGCTGAAAGGAACTTGCACCGTATAGTAACACTCAAAGTATCAAAATACTCACAAAATACGCTCGATAATATAGAGAGAGAAAACTTCAGTTTCTGGTGTGATTTTTAATTCTAACCTAAGCACCCTATTTATAGGAAAATGCTTAGAACACTAAAGTAGAAAATTTAATAAAATAATAATATTTTTAATAAAAATTCCTACGCACACCTTAGTCATCTAATTTCAGAATTTTTCACATGCTAGTGGGGCCCGCCAACATGAAAAATATGTTTTAAACAATTTTCGTAACAAAATCAATTCAGACCCAATATTCCGGAACTTCAATAATTCATAATAAATTGTCTTTTATCAGAAAAATTCGAATCTTATGTCCATTCCATAGGAAATTCAATTCTCTACAACTTTTTAGCTTTGAGTTTTTCTAAATTCTAAATAGAAATTGACCGAAATCTATATACGGACGATTTTGCAGGCTATTATCAAATTTCAGTCAAAAATTGGGCCCACTGACATGTTTAAAATGTTTTTATCATTTATTGCAACAAAAATACTCTTCCTCCTCATTTATTCATATATCACACATTCATCGTAAAAATATCATTATTATATTATTAATATATAATAATATATTTAAATAAATTATTTTATCAGAAAAGATAAAATATCAATTTTCAACAATTGTCACTTTTCTAAAAATTACTCCATTTATATCCACATAAATAAATATTTTTCTTATCATAAAAATCAATAATTAATTATTCACAAATAATATTATAGAATCACAATACTGACAACCATACCGTTCCCAGGAAAGAGGGGGCTTTCCAATAAGGATTTTTCCTTATTGGAGCGCAATTAGGTGACCAAACCTCTCTTTAGACAGAACTTTCTAGACATTGCCAATAATATTATCTAATAATATTATTAAAATAATATGATTTATTGATCTGATAATGAAAATACTATGCAGTGACAATTATTGAAACAACAATAATATAAAATATCAACGCAATAATTATTGAATGAATAAAATAAAATATTAAACAGTAATTACTGTAACAATTATTGAGTTGTGCCTTCTTACGTAATAATCAATAATTGGTGCAGTACCGTGTGCTACTGTGCAACACCGCGTATTATTGTGTTTTGACCATCGGGGTATTCTAACAGTGTTAACGGTAACAACTACGCCGTTATTTATAAAAACGCATACTTGTCATTTTTTTCATCCAATCGCTTTCCGTTATGGGGCCCACACAAGGCTGCTCCGTCGTACGATTATTTCCCGAGAGTAAAAATATTCCACGACCAAACGAATATTCCCCGACAACAAGAATATTTTATAACCACTTGCTTATTTAAGATATTTGTACATTTTACCCATAACTTACCACATTAATCAATCCTTACTATTTCAAAATAATAAATAGAGGAAATTCAATTTTATTTATAAAAAGTTGGGGTCTTACAACCTCCCCTCCTTATGAAATTTCGTTCTCGAAATTGACGTACATACCTGGTGTTTCGAAAAGGTGAGGATACCTCGTTTTTATTTTTGTTTCCAACTCCCAGGTCATTTCCTCAATATCATGGTTCTTCCATAAAATTTTGACTTGTGGTATGACCTTTATGCGTATGACATGTTCCTTCCTATCCAAGATCTTGACAGGTACCTCCTCGTACGTTAAGTCTTCGGTTATCTCATCTGGTTTTAACTCAATAATGTGGTTTGGGTCTTTCACATATTTACGAAGCACAGATATGTGAAAAATATTATGAATACGAGACATGCTTGGAGGTAACGCGAGTCTATATGCCATATTTCCTACTTGGTCAAGAATTTAAAATGGACCAATAAATCGTGGATTGAGCTTTCATTTCTTCCCAAATCTTGTAACTCCCTTCCATGGAGCAATACGTAATAATACATGATCCCCAATACTAAATTCTACGTCCTTTGATGAAGATTCGCATAGCTCTTTTATCGATCCTGTGTCGTTTGTATACGTTGTCGAATCATTTAGATCTTTTCTGTAGTCATACGTACCAACTCTGGTCCCAACAATGTTGCTTCACCCACCTCATCCCAACATACTGGAGAGCGACACTTTCATCCATACAATGCTTCAAATGGAGTCACACCTATACTTGCCTGATAACTGTTGTTGTAAGAGAATTCCACCAATGGTAAATACTTATCCCAACTCCCTTTGAAGTCTAGGACACAGAGTCTTAATAGATCTTCAAGAGTTTGAATAGTCCTCTTTGATTGTCCGTTCGTTTGAGGATGGTATGCCAAACTGAAACGTAAATCAGTGCCCATAGCTTTCTGCAAGCTAACCCAAAATCGTGAAGTGAATCTTGGGTCACGATCTGAAACTATGGATACTGGCATTCCATGCAATCTCACAATCTCATTTACGTATATACGAGCACGACGTTCAAGGGAATAAGTTTCCTGTATCGGCAAGAAATGAGCAGACTTAGTTAATCTATCAATAATAACCCAAATCGCATATATGCCTTGAGAAACATTGGAAAGACCTGTAACGAAATTCATGGTAATGTGTTTCCACTTCCATTTTGGAATCTCTAGTGGTTGCAATGGACCCTTTGATACTTGATGCTCCGCCCTTACAAGTTGACAAGTTAAACACCTCGAGATAAAACTTCGCGATCTCTCTCTTCATATTGCTCCACCAAAATATATGTCGAAGATCATGCTACATTTTGGTACTTCCAGGGTGAATTACAAACGGTGTGTTGTGTGCTTCAATCATGATTTTGTACTTCAAATCAGAGTCGTTAGGAACACAAAGTCTGGAGTGGACTCGAAGTATTCCTTCTTCATCGATTCTTGCTTCTAGAATAACACCTTTTTGCACTTTCTTCTTCATAGGCATTAGCTCCGGGTCTGTGCATGGGTCCCTAGAGTCTTGAATTCTATCTTCATCTTTTGTAAATCACACAAAATGGGCCTTTGTGTTGACAACATCGCACACGTTCCCGCATATGATCTTCTACTCAATGCGTCAGTTACCACGTTTGCTTTTCTAAGATGGTATTGAATGGTATGGTTGTAATCTTTCAACAGCTCGAGCCAACGTCGTTATTGCATATTGAGTTCTTTTTGGGTGAAAAAATATTTGAGGGTTTTATGATCCTAATATATCTCCACTTTCTCCCCATATAAATTGTGCCTTTAGATTTTTAACGCGAAAACGACTGCTGCCAACTCTAGATCATGAGTAGGATAATTTCTCTCATATTCTTTGAGTTATCGCGAGGCATAGGCTATGACCTTCCCATGTTACATGAGAACACATCCTAACCCTTTGCCTGAAGCATCGGTGTAGATAACAAATCCATCCGAACCAGATGGTATTGTCAGAACAAGTGCTGAAATGAGTCTCCTCTTAAGCTCTTGAAAACACTTCTCGCATTCCTCGCTCCATACGAATTTTGTATGTTTCTGAGTCAGTTGAGTTAATGGAGTAGCGATTCGAGAAAATTCTTCCACGAATCTCTGATAATAACCAACTAAACCCAGAAAGCTACGTACTTCGGTCACCGACTTCGGTTGCTCCCAACTTTGTATTACTTCAATCTTCACCGGGTTAACAGATACTCCATGTTTTGATACCACGTGCCCAAGGAATGCTACTTCCTCAAGCCAGAACTTGCATTTCTTCAGCTTGGCATATAGCTTGTTATCGCGAAGCCTTTGAAGTACCAGCTTCAAATGGTGCTCATGATCTTCATGACTTTTGGAATAGATAAGGATGTCATCAATAAAGATAACTACGAACTGATCAAAATATTCCTTGAATACACGATTTATCATATCCATGAAAGCCGCAGGAGCATTAGTCAATCGAAAATACATGACTAGGAATTCATAATGCCCATACCGATTTCTAAAAGTAGTCTTCGGAATATCCTCAATTTTAATCTTCAGTTGATGATATCCAAAACGAAGATCGATCTTTGAAAAGAATTGTGCTCCTTGCAACTGGTCAAACAGGTCATCAATACGAGGTAACGGATACCTATTCTTGATGGTGACATGGTTCAATTCCCGGTAGTCAATACAAAGTTGCATACTCCTGTCTTTCTTCTTTACGAATAAAACAGGAGCACCTCAAGGAGATGTACTAGGACGAATGAAACCGATATCCAATAACTCCTGTAGTTAGACCTTTAACTCCTGAAGTTCAATAGGAGCCATTCGATATGGGATTTTAGAAATAGGCTTTGTACCAGGTTCAAGGTCAATAAAGAATTCAACTTCACGTTCTGGGGGTAGACTGGGAAGTTCTTCAAGAAATACATAAGGAAATTCACTAACAACAAAAATATTATTCAAATATGACGTGTTTTTGTTCAAGTCCATGACATGGGCTAAGAAAGATTGACATCCGTTTTTCAATAAACGAATGGCTTTATGACTTGATATAACAGTGATTGATTTTAGTGGTTTAGTTGCTTGAATTCGCATAACAGGTTGGTTAGGAATATGAAAACTAACAACCTTACGAAAATAATTAATTTTGGCATAATGAGTAGTTAACCAATCAATCCCTAAAATCACATCAAAACAAAGTATCTTTAAAGAGATAAAATCAACAAGTAACGTGATGGTGCTAACTTGGATCAAACAAGATTTATAAATAGTGGATGTAATGAAAGTTTCTCCTAACGGAGTCTGTGATAACCCGAGATTTCAAATAATCCAAATTTCATGATTTAATTTTTTTTTATTTAATATTGACTGTTAATATTGTACTATGTATCTATAACACGAGTCTCGAGAATTAGTCAATCTGTGTATTGACTGAAAAAATAGAGTAGAGTTGTGCTTAACAGCTTTAGAAACCCTAACCCTAATTTTTGGATAGAGATTCGGTAGAAAATATAATTAAAATAACTATATTGATGAGAATATGTTTGTACTGTATAGAAATTTTGATCAATGATTGATCGGATAATGTTTAAGAATTAATAAACCCTAATAACGAATTAGAAATCCTAATCTCAGATTTAGAAAACCATTTATACAGTTAAAAACCCTAATTATATGTCGAAAAACCCTAATCCTAATTGGAAGGCCTAATATATTTAATTAAACGTTGATATGATTAGGAAAACCTAATTTAATTAGGAAATCCTAATTTTAGTTTTAAACCTTTAATTTTCTAATTTAAAAACCCTAATTAGAAAATTTCAGAATTGGAGTAGTTAAAACCTAAGGGTTAGAACCTTAGGGTTAAACCCTAAGGGTTTGTGCAATTGTCTTGTATGCTATTAAATTTATTATACAAATGACAAAAATGCCCTTTTTACTTTTTTTTATTTGGTAACTTGCAAAATTACCAAGACCTTTAGTAGGTGAGCAACTACATTGACCTTGGTGATTTAAAAAACTCAGTAACCAGCCTCCAATTGACATCTAGCATCAGATCTAGCAACAAATCTTGATATATATAGATTTGGGAGAGAGAAAGTTACTACATTTTGCTTATTTTTCAACCAAGCTCTTACCAACTCCCTCTCACCAAAAAACCTACGAATTTATCAAGAAAATCAGTCCCATAAACACCCACTTGATCATCTAGATCAGATTGGTAGATCCAAGATCAAGCATATTCAAGAGAAGGTAGAAACCCTATCTCATTCTAGATCTTGTATGATAGGTTCAAAGTTGTGTTTCTGTGTTTATGTTTGTGTTTAAAGATGTTTTTAGTTGATCTATGTTGATCCATCATGGATCCATAGCATCAAAGTGTCTTAAAATTGAAGTTTTCAAAATCTGTTCTTGAACATTTTCAGTGGTCTGAAAAGAAATGTCAATCGCTCTAGATCTTTCGGTGTTTACTATTTTTGTTGTTTTAAAGTTGTTACATGTAGTCTGGTAGGAGGTCTTTGTTTTGCATTTGAAATAACAGTTATATGATGTCTAGATTTCATTATATTCACGGTCAAAACCCGTTGACCAGGTATGACCAAGATCAATCTGGGCAACCCAGAAATTTAAAATATCCGTCTGACAAGTTTGTTAAGCTTCTTTGTGACGCCCCCAAAATAGGTCCAATCCACCCAACCCATTCTGAGTCGCCAAATACATGGTATAGAAAAATAACTACAACTTTATTATTACAATTGTCGTGCAAAATACGACAACACATATACTGTGAGTTTAAATACAAATATTGTCATCTAGACAGTATTCATACTCAAATAAGTCCTCATTATACTTATTGATACACTATTTTACAAAATAGTGAGGACTACTAAGACAACTATCTTGAACCATCATTCCATATCCCGACTAGTACCCGCTACAATATCACCTCCTGAGAAGAAAAATGGAATAAAAAGAAAAAGGGTGAGCTCAACTAGCCCAGTAAAGAATATTATGACTAAGATAATATAGAACAAATTATCGTTAGTCCTCAACAGGGAAAAATCTGATAGAATACAATAGACAACAAGTTTTAGATCAACAACTGAAGTGGAAACAATAATTCATAGATCAACAACTGCAACGGAAACAACAATTCATTAGAAGAGTTAAGTAGAGAATGAAATCTACTATCATCTATGAATTTAAAAGTCCATCATCGATATTTTATCCCTGTAACATCAATCAATATACATCTTGAATCAAATAGTCATCTTTGCACTACAGGCCAAAGATATTAATCAGTCGGTCATGTTCATCTCGACACCTATTCATCTTTACACTACGGGCCAAAGATATTCATCAACAGTTCATCTTTGCACTACAGGCCAAAGATATTCAGTAATATCATCATTTAGGATTGAGGATGATGAAAAATATATTAAAAAAAAACGAATCCAATGAGACAAAAGAACAAATATTAAGGATTCGTACTTCGGTTTATCCATGTTCAAAAATACTCCATAATAAACTATTGTGGAGCAGAATTCAAAAATGAAGATCAAAACATAGATCCAATCAAAGATAGGAACCATAACAGACAATCTTGGACACAGAAAAAAAATTTAATTTTTCTGTGAATAGTGTCGTATTTATGAATAGTGTCGTATACGTGAATAGTGCCGTATACGTGAATAGTAACTCCGACACCAAAATGTAGATATTTTACAAGAAAAATCATCATGCTTTGTGAATAGTACTCGTGAATAGTAATTTGTGAATAGTAACTCGTGAATAGTAACTCATGAATAGTTACTCGTGAATAGTAACTCATGAATAGTAACCCAACATGAAAAGATAAGAATTTCAAAAGAAAAATCTTACCAATATTCCGGTATAATGATATTGAAAGAAATAATATCATTTATAAAAAAAATAGCATCCTTTATCTCAGAAAGAATAGTACTTCTGAGTGGAATACCAGATATAGTGCTGAAAGAACTTGCACCGTATAGCAATACTCAAAGTACTAAAATACTTACAAAATACGTTCGTTATTATAGAGAGAGAAAGAGAGAGAAAACTTTAGTTTCTGGTGTGATTTTTAATTCTAACCTAAGCACTCTATTTATAGGAAATTGCTTAGAACACCAAAGCAGAAAATTTAATAAAATATTAATATATATTTTATAAATTCCTTCGCACACCTAAGTCATCTGATTTCAGCCATTAACATGTGCAAATGGTGCCCACAAAATGTAAAAAAACGTTTTTCTTAATAAAAATAATTAAAACTTCCAAAAATCAATTATTTCGAAACTTCAATAATTCATAATAAATAGCCCTTTTACCAAAAAATTCGAATCTCGTGACTTTTTATAGAAAATTCAATTCTCTACAACTTTGCAGAAGAAAGTTTTTCCAAATTCCAAACATAAATTGACCGAAATCCACATACGGACGATTTTACAGGCTATAATCAAATTTCAGTCAAGAAATGGGGTCCACCGACACACAAAACATGTGTTAATCATTTAATACAACAAAAATACGCTTCCTCCTCATATACTCATATATCCCACATTCATTGTAAAAATATCACCATTATTATACTATTAAAATATAATAATATATTTAAATGAATTATTTTATCAGAAAAGATAAAATATTAATTTTCAATAATTGTCACATTAAAAATTTTCTCCATCTATATCCACATAAAATCAATATTTTTCTCATCGTATAAGTCAGTAATTAATTATTCACAAATAATATTACAGAATCACAATAATGACAACCAGGCAGTTCCCAGGAAAGAGGGGGCTTTCCAATAAGGATTTCTCCTTACTGGCGCGCAATTAGGTGACCAAATCTCTCCTTAGACAGAACTTTCTAGACATTGCCAATAATGTTATCTAATAATATTATTCAGATAATATGAATTATTGCTCTGATAATAGAAAATACTGTGTAGTGACAATTATTGAAACAACAATAATATAAAATATCAACGCAGTAATTATTGAATCAATAAAATAAAATACTGAACAATATTTACTGTAACAATTATTGAATAGTGCCTTCTTACGTAAGAATCAATAATTGGTGCAATACCGTATGCTACTGTGCAACAACGTGTATTACTGTGTTTTAACCACCGGGTATTCCAACAGTGTTAACGATAACAACTACGCCGTTATTTATAAACAACTTATACTTGTCGTTTTCTTCATCCAATCGCTTTCCGTTATGGGGCCCACAAAAGGCTGCGCCGTCGTACGAATATTCCCCGACAGCAAGAATATTCCACGACCAAACGAATATTCCCCGACAACAATGAATATTTTATAACCACTTTCTTATTTAAAAATATTTGTGCATTTTACCCATAACTAACCACATTAATCAAATCAACCCCTTACTATTTCAAAATAATAATTAGAGAAAATTAAATCTTCATTTATAAAAAGTTAGGGCCTTACATTCTTGATCTGTCAGGTTTTATACGGTTTGGTGTTGTTGTTGTATTAAACTTGTAGCCTGTTGTATGGACTTGAGATCCATACCTTTAGATCTCTTAAATAACAAATCTGTGGGATTTTATGGATGGTCAAACTAGACCACCCGAGCTGATTTTACGTTTCTGGAAAACCCAGAATTGGTATGAACAAAGATTCTGACAGGGTTTGACCGGATTGGATCTAGAGTATATGTTGTTGTTGGACTGAGATCTTGATATCTCGTTGTTCATTGTCATGCATACTACAATTATAAAGTAATAAATCACTTAAACAACGATCAGAACCTTAATTAATTTGGGCTTGAAAGTATCAGGTTGAACTGCCTGGGTTTCCAGAAAACCCAGGTAGCCCCTGACAGTGACTTTACATGGCTGGATCTTGATGATTTGATGTAGTATGACCCAAATACGAATTGTAACTTGTAGTGTTACATACCCACTACAAGTTGGATGTTCAAACTAGCTAGAAACAATTTTGAACCGAGATTAAACGTTGGTCAAACGTTGTCCCCTAAGCATTGAGTTGTCAGTGTTCTTGAGCTCAAGAACACCAACAGCGACGCTAAGTGTCGCTAAAGGGCTATAGCGACGGTTTTATTTATTTTATATTCTGAATATTACAGAAAATGCTTAAAAATAGAAATAAATTATAAAAATTACCAAAAACGGTTTTAAAAATTATTTTAAATTGTGAAAAAAATACTTTCTGACTATTTGGAATATTTTTCATTTATAATTATAATTATTTGAATAAAAATGATATTTAATTTATTTAATTAGTATATTAAATAAATTAGAAAAAAATGATTTAATATTATGAAAAATCATTTTAAATAAGAATAATGTGTTTAAAAATATTTTGAGTTATAAAATGTAACTTTAAATATTTTTGGAGAATTTTCATTAATAAATTAATATTAATGATATTAGATTTATTTAATTATTAAATTAAATAAATAAGATAAAAATGATTTTTATTTATTTAAAAATCATTTTAAATGAGAATAAAGTGTTAGAAAATATTTGGAATTATAAAATATAATTTTCAATATTTTTGGAGAATTCTCATTAATAAATTAATATTAATGATATTAGATTATTTATTTATTAAATTAAATAAATGAATTAAAAATAGTTTTATTGATTTAAAAATCATTTAAAAATGAGAAAAATATTTTAAGTTATAATTAATGACTTTTAATATTTGGATAATAATTTTATTAATATTTAAATATTAATGGTGATGATTTAAAAATAATTTTAATTATTTTAAAAATCATTTAAGTAGAATATTAATGATTTAAAAATATTTTAAGTTATTAATGATAACTTTAATATTTTGACAAGTATATTATTAATATTTTTATATTATTAAATATTAATAATGATGAGATTATTTGATAATTAAATTATTTAAAAATGATTTATGTGTTTGAAAAATTATTATAAATTATAATAATTGTTTATAAATTATTAAGAGCTTCCGAAAAATATTATAGATGATAATTGACTTATCTAAATTAATATTGAAGCTTAGAAACCGAACTTAATTGGCAATAACTGTGTTAATTATCGGGTAAGGTCACCAGAACACCGAGAATGGATCGAAATCCAACCAGACCGAAATAGTTAGACTTGATAAGTGTTTATATACGTTATAAATACTGATGTGACTATGTGGTAATGTGTCTAAGAGAAGATTGACTGTGAATTACAGTGTTGTGTGTTGTGAAATATTGTGCTAATTGTGAGACCGACATTATTGGTTATAGGTCTTACGAACGTAGATAAGTTTATTGTGGAGCTGTAATCAGCGGAAGAGGCAAGTTTCCTAACTCAACCTTGAGTTATATTTGTTCAATTATTATAGTGGTTAATTATTGCTAATTATACCATGTCCAGTGAAATTATTGTTGATTATTCGCAGTTAGTGCATGTTTAAAAATTCAAATCAAATTACTGATTCGAAAAATATATATTTGTAGAATAACTGTTGTTGGATATTTATATCCATAGAAGATAGAATTAACAGTATAGATAATTCCTGTTATTGTCGAATTATGTTGAGAAATGTCTTAGCTAATCATTCAGGCTAGACGGATATTTGTTAGAACTTGATAGGTTCGAGAAGAGAATCCAATTATTGTTGAAAGATCGATGCTAATTATTTCGGCTAGATCGAGAAGTAACTAGAATTTGAAATCACAATATTTCATTGTTAAATCAAAATCTTGATTTTGAGACTGAGAAGAACAACCTTTTATATAAAGGGAACATTTTGTTGGTCGTATATTCGGCCTTTGTGCGCGATTAAGTATTATGCATAATATAGGGTATAATAAAGTTGATCACTTTATATACTTGCAGAGGGGTATGATTTAATCTTTATGGTTATCTGATACACCTGGATATATCAAAGTATAACTTTGATAGTTACTCCAGAAGAGAAGTTCAAGATCCAATGGATCGCTCAACATAAATCTGGAAAATATTCCACTTTGATATTTCGTAGAATTAATTCTTGATAATTCATTTGAATATCGTAGAAAGCCTTGAAAGCGTTGTACTCTTTCATTATAAGATTATTGTTACGTAGAATGTGAGAAGACTTGATATTGATTTCTATACCTTTATTGTATGTCTTAACTTGCGAAGCAAATTTGTTGCTCACTCTTGCTAAATAAAACTTTTCAACTAGGGACGAAGTTGCAGAAGGTGTGGCGAAGAAGAACAAGGGAAAATGCATAGTTATAAATTAGTTATGATGAACAATATTATTATGTTGTATTATTTTGTAAACCCTTTTTGTATATCTAAGGGGTATTTCTGTAATGTGAAGATTAGTGGACCTGGAACTTATGTATTAACAACATATGTTAATGAGTTATGTATTCCTATTTATATATAAATGGGTAGTTAGATGTTATTATATTGTGGATCGTGAACACAAAACTCGGGGGGTCATGTAACTCGGATTTGGGGGCGTCACAGAGTTTCCACAGATAAGTCAAAGTTTAATTTCTCCGGAGTCAAGTTTAAACGTTGAGCACAAGTAGGAGAGATAAATGAATGGGTAGAACCGATATCTAGTAAGGTATAAACTTCGTAAGAATTTATGATTAGCTTACCCGTGATCACCTCGTTCGAGTTCCTTGTATTTTGGCTAGTCACGACAAACGCTCTTCCAAGAACCGCTGACTTTGACTTTTCTGGGACAACCTTTTGAGTCACCATCCCCGTTGGACTTGATTTCGCTACAGTACAATCTCGAGCGATATGTCCTTCCTTTCCACAATTATAACATACCTTGAACTGTTGTGGACAGTTTGAGCTGATGTGTCCCTCTTTTCCACATTTATAGTATACGACCGGTGGTCGTTCTCCTCTCTTAAAAATAGTTGATACTGGTATTGACGTCTTCACATTATCATTGTTGAATCTCCTTTTTTTAAAATTTTTACTTGACTCGCCTCTCCTATTATCATGGCCACAATTACCACCAGAGTGGTTACCGCTTTTGTCTATTTTTTTTCCTCCTCGTTGGTTATCATTGCTCCGATGACTGCTGTCACCGGTATGACCTTGGTTGTGATCCCTCGGTTGAACATACTCATTATCTCGCTCTAATAATTGAGCCATATTTACAACATCTGAATATAAAAAAATTTATGAGAGATAAGATATTGCCGAATCTTGGGTTTTAAACCTCTCAGAAACATCCGTGTCATTCGTTCCTCATTCTCTACCAAATGAGGTGCAAACCTGGATAACTCTGCGAACTTCACCTCGTACTGGGACACCGTCATGTTGTTCTGTTCCAGTCTAATAAACTTCACCTTCTTTATATGATGAATACTTTTAGAAAAGTACTTATCATTGAACAGTCCTAAGACATGTTGAGTGCGGTAGGCTGGGTACGCTTCACAGATTCCCACCAGTAATCTGTCTCACCACGGAATATAAAGGTGGCGAATGGAACCTTCTGTTCCTCCGTGCATCCCAAGACATCAAATATCTTGGAAATTTACTTGACCCACATTTCGCTTTAATCGGATCTGGCTTTCCCCAGAATTCTGGTGGTCCCAATTCTTTGAACTGTTTGGCTGTGACAAACCGCGCGTTGTTATCATTTCCACCCGTATTTTGTACACGAGTCTCCCTCGTCTAATTTTGTATGAACTGCAAAAAGCTTCTAAACATCCCATCGTTCATCGTCTGATCAATGGTGTTGTTTACATGAGGAACATTGTCGTCCCGTTGCACGTTCTCCTAATTGGTGATTAAAGGTGTCTCCACGGTCTTACTTACTCCATTGTTAACATTCTCAGTTGCCATTCTTAAATACTACCATAAAACAAGGGTTAATTAAAGAAATTAACATATCACGTAATATCCCTATATTCTGACCAATCAACAAATAGGCTTAGGTAGGACACACTAGCGAAGGATTTACTCGTCTCTCCCCTCCTAATTTTATTCCCCGATCTCCGCCAGAGACCATATCCCTAAGCTCTGATACCAACTGTGACGCCCCCAAAACAGGTATACAGAAACAACTTTATTAATACAATTATCGTGCAAAATACGACAACACATAAACAATGAGTTTAAAATACAAATATTATCTTCTAGACAATATCCACACTCAAATAAGTCCTCATTACAATTATTGATACACTATTTATAAAATAGTGAGGACTACTATAACAACTACCTTGGAACATCACTCCACACCCCGACTACTTCTCGCTATATTCTCGCCTCCTGAGAAAAAAATGGAACAAAAAGAAAAATAGTGAGCTCAACTAGCCCAGTAAAGAATATTATGACTAAGATAATATATAACAAATTATCATTAGTCCTCAACAGAAAAAAATCTGATAGAATATAATAGGCAACAAATTTTAGATCAATTAAAAGAGTTAGGTAGAGAATGAATTCTATTATCTTCTAAGATTTAAAAGTCCATCATTAATATTTTATCCCTGTAACATAAAACAATATACATCTTGAATCAAATATTCATCTTTGCACTACAGACTAAAGATATTCGTTTGGATCACCAGTTGGTCATGTTCATCTAAACACCTGTTCATCTTTGCACTACGACCAAAGATATTCATCAGTTAATCATTCATCTTTGCACTACAGGCCAAAGATATTCAATAATATCATCATTTAGGACTGAGAATGATGAAAAATATTTTAAAGAAAATGAATCCAGTAAGACAAAAAAACAAATATTAGGGATTCGTACTTCGGGTTATCCATGTTCAAAAATAACCTATAATATACCATAGTGGAGTAAAATTCAAGAATAAAGATCAAAATATGGATACAATCAAAGATAGTAACAAAAATAGACATCTGGGACAAAGTAGAGAAAATCTCATTTTTTAGTGAATAGTATTGTATTCGTGAATAGTGTCGTATACGTGAATAGTAACCCCCACACAAAAAGACAAGAATTTCACAAGAAAAATCTTACTAATATTCCGGCATAACGATATTGAAAGAAATAATATCATTTAAAAAAAATAACATCTTTTACCTCAAAAGAATAGTACTTCTGACTGGAATATTAGATATAACGCTGAAAGGAACTTGCACCATATAGCAACACTCAAAGTATAAAAATACTCACAAAATACGCTCGATTATATAGAGAGAGAAAACTTTAGTTTCTAGTGTGATTTTTAATTCTAACCTAAGCACCCTATTTATAGAAAAATGATTAGAATACCAAAGTAGAAAATTTAATAAAATAATAAAATTTTTAATAAAAATTCCTACGCACACCTTAGACATCTGATTTCAAAATTTTGCACATGCTAGTGGGGCCTGCCAACATGAAAAACATGTTTTAAACAATTTTTGTAACAAAATCAATTTAGACCCAATATTCCGGAACTTCAATAATTCATAATAAATATACATTTTATCAGAAAAATTTGAATCTTATGTCCGTTCTATAGGAAATTCAATTCTCTACAACTTTTTAGCTTTAAGTTTTTCTGAATTCTAAACAGAAATTGACCAAAATTCACATACGGACGATTTTACAGGCTATAATCAAATTTCAGTCAAAAATTGGGCCCACCGAGATGTTTAACATGTTTTTATTATTTATTGCAACAAAAATACTCTTTCTCCTCATTTATTCATATATCACACATTTATCGTAAAAATATCATCATTATTATATTATTAAAATATAATAATATATTTAAATAAATTATTTTATCAGAAAAAAGATAAAATATTAATTTTTAACAGTTATCACTTTTCTAAAAATTCCTCCATTTATATTCTCATAAATAAATATTTTTCTTATCATAAAAATTAATAATTAATTATTTACACATAATATTATAAAATCACAATATTGACAACCAGACTATTCCCAAGAAAGATGAGACTTTCCAATAAGAATTTCTCCTTACTGACACGTAATTATGTGACCAAACCTCTCCTTAGACAGAACTTTCTAAATATTACCAATAATGTTATCTAATAATATTATTAAAATAATATGATTTATTGATCTAATAATAGAAATACTGTGTAGTGACAATTATTGAAACAATAATAATATAAAATATCAACGCAGCAATTATTAAATCAATAAAGTAAAATATTAAACAGTTATTACTGTAACAATTATTGAGTAGTTCCTTCTTAAGTAAGAATCAATAATTGGTGCAATACCGTGTCCTACTGTGCAACACCGCGTATTACTGTGTATTAACCACCGGGTATTCCAACAGCGTTAAAGGTAACAACTACGTCGTTATTTATAAAAACTCATACTTGTCATTTTCTTCATCCAATCGCTTTTCGTTATGGGGCCCACACAAGGCTGCGCCGTCGTACGAATATTCCCCGACAGTAAGAATATTTCACGACCAAACAAATATTTTTCGACAACAAGAATATTTTATAACCATTTGCTTATTTAAGATATTTGCGCATTTTATCCATAACTTACCACATTAATCAATCCTTACTATTTCAAAATAATAAATAGAGGAAATTCAATTTCATTTATAAAAAGTTGGGGTCTTACAACGACCACCTATCATATGCTTCAAATGCGGAAGGGAGGGACACATCAGTCCAAATTACATGCAGCAGTCCAAAACGTGTTACAATTATAGGAGCAAAGGTCACCTAGCTCGATTTTGTCGTGCAGCAAAGCCGAGTCCAGTTGGGATGGTGACACCAAATGTCGTCCCAGACAAGTCAAAACTAGTAGTTCAAGGGAGAGCGTTTGTCGTGACTTCCCAGAAAGTAAGGAACCCGAACGAGGTCATCACGGGTAAGCTTATCATAAACTCTAGCGAAGTCTATACCTTATTTGATACCGGTTCTACCCATTCTTTTATTTCTCCTACTTGCGCTCAACGTTTAAATTTTACTCTAGAGAAATTAGACTTTGACTTATCTGTTGAAACTCTGTTGGGAGAAACTTTCATTACATCCACTGTTTATAAGTCTTGTTTGATTCAAATCGGCACCCACACGTTACCTGTAGATCTTATTTCTTTGAAAATACTTGCATTTGACGTTATTCTAGGGATTGATTGGTTAACTACTCATCATGCTAAAATTGATTGTTCTCGTATGGTTGTTAGCTTTTATATTCCTAACTAACCTGTCATGCGAATTCAAGCGACCAAACCACTAAAGTCAATCACTGTCATATCAAGCCATAAAGTTATTCGTTTATTAAAAAATGGATGTCAAGCTTTCTTAGCCCATGTCACGGATTTAAACAAAAATACATCAAATTTGAATGATATTTCTATTGTTAATAAATTTCCTGACGTATTTCCCGAAGAACTTCCTAGCCTACCCTCGGAGCGTGAAATCTAATTTTGAATCGACCTTGAACCTGATACAAAACCCATTTTCAAAGCCCCATATTGAATGGCTCCTATTGAACTTCAGGAGTTAAAAACCCAACTGCAGGAATTGTTAGACATCGGTTTCATTCGTCCTAATATGTCTCCTTGGGGTGCTCCTATTCTATTCGTAAAGAAGAAAGATGAGAGTATGCGACTTTGTATTGATTATCAGGAGTTAAATCATGTCACCATCAAGAATATGTATCTGTTACCTCGCATTGATGACCTATTTGACCAGTTGCAAGGTGCCAAATTCTTTTTAAAGATCGATCTTCATTCCAGATATCATCAGTTGAAGATTAAAATTGATGATATTCCAAAGACTGATTTCAAAACTTGGTACGAGCATTATGAATTCTAAGTCATTTCTTTTGGATTGACTAATGCTCCTGCTGCCTTCATGGATATGATGAATCGAGTATTCAAGGAATATTTAGATCGTTTTGTGGTTGTCTTTATTGATGACATCCTCATTTACTCCAAAAGTCGTGAAGATCATGAGAAACACTTGAGGCTGATACTGCAAAAGCTTTGTGAAAACAAGCTTTATGCCAATTGAAGAAATGTGAGTTCTAGCTTGAGGAATTAGCATTCCTTGGGCACATGATATCAAATCACAAATATCTATTGACCCAGCAAAGACTGAAGTAATACAAAGTTGGGAGAAACCTTAGTCAGTGACCGAAGTACGTAGCTTTCTCGGCTTAGCTGGTTATTATCAAAGATTCGTAGAAGGGTTTTCTCGAATTTCTACTCCATTAACTCAGCTGACTCGAAAAGATACAAAATTCGGTTGGAGTGAGGAATGTGAGAAAAGTTTTCAAGAACTCAAGAGGAGATTCATTTTAGTACCTATTCTGACAATACCATATGGTTCGGAGGGATTTGTCATCTACAGTGATGCTTCAGGAAAAGGGTTAGGATGTGTTCTCATACAACATGGGAAAGTTATAGCCTATGTCTCACGATAACTCAAAGAATATGAGAGGAATTATCCTACTCATGATCTAGAGTTGGAAGCTATCATTTTTGCACTTAAAATTAGGAGGTATTACCTGTATGGGGAGAAAGTGGAGATCTATACGGATCATAAAAGCCTCAAATATTTCTTCACTCAAAAGGAACTCAACATGCGGCAACAACATTGGCTTGAACTATTGAAAGATTATGTTCATACCATTCAATACCATCCTGGAAAAGCAAACATAGTAGCTAACGCATTGAGTAGAAGATTATATGCGGGTACGAGTGCTATATTGTCAACGCAAAGGCCTATTTTATATGACTTGAAAAGGATGGAGATAGAGTTAAAGACTCCAGGGACCTACGTGATGATGGCAAATATATGAGTAGAACCGACTTTAATCGATAAAGTTAAAGCTGCTCAAGCTACAGACCTGGAGTTAATGCGTATAAAGAAGAAAGTGCAAGAAGGTGCTATTCAGGAAGCAAGAATCGATGAAGAAGGAATACTTAGAGTCAACTCTAGACTTTGTGTTCCTAACGACCTTGATTTAAAGTATAAAATCATGATGGAGGTGCACAACACACCGTTAGCAATCCATCTTGGGAGTACCAAAATGTATCGTGATCTTCAACATACATTTTGGTGGAGCAATATGAAGAGAGAGATCGCGGAGTTTATCTCAAGGTGTCTAACTTGTCAACGAGTCAAGGCGAAGCATCAAGTGCAAGAAGGTCCATTGAAACCACTTGAAAGTCTAGAATGGAAGTGAGAGCACATTACCATGGATTTCGTTACTGGTCTTCCCAAGGTTTCTCAAGGAATTGATGCAATTTGGGTCATTATTGATAGATTGACCAAGTCTGCTCATTTCTTACCTATACGAGAAACTTATACACTTGAAAATCTTGCTCGTATATACATAAATGAGATTTTAAGACTGCATGGTATGCCAGTATCCAGAGTTTCTGATCAAGACCCAATATTCACTTCACGGTTTTGGGTTAGTTTGCAAAAATCTATGGGCACAGATTTACGATTTAGTTCGGCATATCACCCTCAGACGGACGGGCAGTCGGAGAGGACTATTCAAACTCTGGAGGATCTATTAAGACTCTATGTCCTTGACTTCAAAGGAAGTTGGGACAAATTCTTGCCATTGGTGGAATTCTCCTACAACAATAGTTATCAAGAAAGTATTGGCATGGCTCCATTTGAGGCGTTGTATGGAAGAAAGTGTCGTTCTCCAGTATGCTGGGATGAGGTGGGTGAAGCAACGTTATTGGGACCGGAGTTGGTACATATGACTACGAAAAAGATTCAAATGATCCGGCAACGTATAGAAACCTCACAAGATCGATAAAAGAGTTATACTGATCTTCATCGAAAGGACGTGGAATTCAATATTGGTGATCATGTGTTGTTACGTGTTGCTCCATGGAAAGGAGTTACGAGATTTAGAAAGAGAAGAAAGTTCAATCCTCGATTCATTGGCTCATTCAAAATCCTCGATTTAGTAGGAACTATGTCTTATAGACTCGCCTTACCGCCAAGTATGTCTCGTGTTCATAACATTTTTCACATATCCATGTTACGTAAATATGTGGAAGACTCGAACCACATTATTGAGTTAGAACCGGACGAAATAGCGGAAGATTTAACATATGAAGAGGTACCTGTTAAAATCTTGGATAAGAAGGAACATATTCTACGCTCCAAGGTTATACCTCAAGTCCAAGTTTTTTGGAGAAACCACGATGTTGAGAAAATAACCTGGGAGTTAGAATCTGAAATGAAATCAAGGTATCCTCACCTCTTCATCATACGAGGTATGTACCTTAATTTCGAGAGCAAAATTTCATAAGAAGGGGAGGTTGTAAGACCCTAACTTTTATGAATAAAGATTATTTTTTCTCTAAATATATTTTTGAATATTATGGTGTGTATTTGATATAATATTATAGTTGTGGGTAATATTTACAAATTTTGCAAAGTATGCAAGTTGTTATATAATATTCGATTAGTCGGAAAATATTCGTTTTAACAGAGAATATATTCATACGACGGCACAATCATTGGTGGACCCCACAACAGAATTATTGTCGGAGTTAGAAAACGACATAAATATCTTTTTATGAAAATAACGGCGAAAGTTTTACCGTTAACTGTTGAAATACTCGGTCTTAAAAGTACAACAATATGCGTGGTTGCATAGTAGCATACGGTATTGATTATTGATGCTTACGTGAGAAGTCACTCAGTTTTATTTAATTATTACTACAGTAATTGCTGCATAGTATCTCATGTTATTTGATTCAATTATTGTCGATATTTTATATATTATTAAATCAATAATTGAGACGATACATTTATTTATATTATTATTTGCAATATTGACGCTGTCTAGAAAGTTCTGTCGAGGAGAGGTTTGGTCACCTAATTGTGCGCCAATAGGAAAAAATCCTTATTGGAAAGCCCCCTCTTTCCTGAGAATGATCTGGTTGTTAAATATTGTGAATAATAATAATGATGAATAAATGTTGTTAAAAATATTGAGGAAATTTTTATAAAGTATTTGTCATAAAATTTGCTTATTATATAGACCCCCATTTACCCATTTTTTAAAATAATTAGTAGAAATTTTTTAGTATATATAATATATGAGTGGGATGTGGGTGAAAGTGACATGTGGGGGTGGGGCCCACATGTTGGAAGATAAAAATGGGGTGGGGGGAAGGAGACGTAATAAGGAGGGAATGTATATATATATATATATATATATATATATATATATATATATATATATATTATAAGTTTTGTTTTATTAGATTATAAATAGAATATATTATATTTTATTTAAAGTTTTTGTTTTATTAGAATATTTTATTGCACAGTAATGAATAGTAAATCAAACTTTTCAGAAAATCAGCCGAACGAATTTCGCTGCAGTTAAACTTGATGTCTATTGTATTTTATCAGTTTAACACTGTTGAAGGCTAATGATAATTTATTCTGCATTATCTTAGTCATAATATTTCTTACTGGGCTAGTTGAGCTCACCCTTTGCTTTCATTGTTCTCTTCAGGAAATGAGAACATAGCCAGGACTAGTCGGGGAATGGAGTGATGGTTTGAGATGGTGTATTAGTAGTCCTCACTATTTTGTGAAATAGTGATATAATAATTGTAATAATATTGAATTTGAGTTTGGATATTGTCTAGAAGACAATATTCGTGTTGAAACTCCCAGCTTATGTTTTGTCGTACTTTACACGACAGTTGTATAATTAAGTTGTATTTGATTTCTGTACCATATTTTTGGCAACTCAGAATGGGTGATGTATACCTATTTTTGGGGCGTCACAATTAATGACTCTGATGGTTTCTTTCACATACTTAACAAATCACTGCCTCATTTTAAATAGATTGAGCCCTTAAAATGTCAATCCTCTTTGAAAGTGTTTCCATCTATACAGCTAATGCTTCGAGTCCATAAATCTCTGCCTCCCTTAGCTGAGTCATTCTCGTATACGACCACTTATAATCATAGTTGGCCACGTCTTCTTATTCTGCGAAAAGAAAAATTAAAACAGAAAATTAAGTTTTAATTAAGATTGACTCAATTGAAATTAATATTAGAAAAAATTATTAGTAATATTCCCCGACAATGACGCCAAAAACGTGTTTGCCCAATATGGTAATGGCAATTTCACATGCAAGTATACGTGATTTACAAGTAATAAAGAGTAAGTAGAGTATTCTTGATCCCACGAGTAATATGCTAATAATATTATCCAAGTAATAACTTTATATCAATTCAATCTTATTTAAACCAATGAATTTGATATTATAAAAATATTACTTTAAAAATAAACTAAATTACTAACAAAGATTAAAAATCAGATTAAAAGTTAAGATTATAATTTCGCCCAATGCCTCATCTAAATCTCTCCACTCTCTTTTTAATTCATTAATCATATTAAATCTTTAATTGAGAATTCATATATTTATTCATAAACCCTTTTTCAAGTAGTTATATAAAAATATCTATTATAATTAATTCACTACAGAAAAATAGGTCATTGCCAACGGGCTTTGCCGGCGCCAATGACCCCCTTGTCGTCGGCAATGAGGTCATTGACACGGCAATGCCTATCGCCCCAGGGGTCGTCGCCCCTGACTCCCGTCGACCGCCGTTGGTAATGAGGTCATTGATGACTGTCGTTCGTCAGAAATGACTCATTGCGACTACAGAGGTGACGGACTGTCCGTCGCCAATGACTATTAAAAATTATTTATTAAAATGTTCATTAGCGACGGGCCAACCGTCGCCAATGGGCTTTAATTATATTTTTAAAAGAATCAATTGTTTATCACTAAGACCGTCGCTGTAGGTCATTAGCGACGGTAATGTCGTCGCCAATGACCCCATCGCTAATGACCTTATTAAAAAAAATTTAAAACTAAAAAGTTCCCCTGTTCATTTACATATGCATAATTGTACCTATTATAAACTAAAGAAAAATAAATAATTCTTCATAAACGCATATCAATAACAATAAAATCTTTTGTTATCAACCATCAAATATGTAGATAACATAATCACATAGATAAGGATGTACGATGTTAGTAGATACAAAATGTAATCATCACGAAACTTTCATCAATTTAGTTAGATACATAAATCATCAACCTAACTAGATATAAAACTTTAGTCTGTACAACATAAAAACTATATAAGTACATACATGAAAGTCAAAATATAAACATAGAATAACTATATCCCTAGATTAGGAGTACCAGTATCATCGTCCCGCAATCTATCGTACGACTGGCGGTTCCACCCTCCACATAATCATCAACATTAGCTCGGCGGTCCTCACCATCTCCTCCACGGTCATCGTCTGCGCCGCTTCCTCCACCCCCACGAGGTTCATCAACAAGACGTTACAAAATTAAAATATTAATAATGAAGTCCAAAAGAGAGAATATTTAAATAATTTTAGTTTGTGTTCTTCAAGTAATGTAAGTTAGGAAAACAAGCTGATAACTCAGTCTCCGGATATCGGAATCAAGTTCCGTAAGTTATAACGTGTGATTAATATCTATGAGGTGCTATGTCTATGGTTGCGGGTCATTTTCCAATGTGGGTTTTGGTCTTTGTTTTGACTATTATTCTAAGTTTTAACAAGTTAGGTAAACGAGATAACTTGGCATCCAAATATCGGAATTGAATCCTGTAAGTTATAATGTGTGCCTAATATCTATGAGGTGTTATGTCTATGGTTGCATGTTGTTTTGACACCCAAGGTGGGTTTTGGTCTCTTTTTCGACTATTGTTCTAAGTTTTAACAAGTTAGGCAAATGGGCTGAAAACTCGACCTCCGAATATCAGAATCGAGTCCCACAAGTTGTAATACATGCCTAATATCTATGAGGTAATATGTCTATGGTTACGTGTCATTTCAACACCCGAGACGGGCTTTGATCTCTTTTTTAACTATTGTTCTAAGTTATAACAAGTTAGGTGAACGGACTAGTAACTCGGCCTTCAGATATCGAAATTGAGTCCCGTAAGTTGTAAGGTGAGGCTAATATATATGAGCTGCTATTTCTATGGTTGCATGTCATTTCAATGCTCGAGGCGGGTTTTGGTCTCTTTTTCGACTATTGTTCTAAGTTTTAACAAGTTAGGCAAACTGGCTGATAACTCGGCCTCCGGATATCAGAATTGAGTCCCGTAAGTTATAATGCGTGCCTAATATTTATGAGGTTCTATCTCTTTTTTTGCCTGTCATTTCAACATCTCGAGGCTGGTTTTGGTCTCTTTTTTGACTATTATTCTAAATTTTCACAAGTGAGGTAAACGTGCTGATAACTCAGCCTCCAGATATCAGAATCGAGTCCCATATGTTATAATGCGTGCCTAATATATATGAGGTGCTATGTCTATTATTGTATGTTGTTTAGATGCCCGCGGGTTTTGGTCTCTTTTTTGACTATTGTTCTAAGTTTTAACAAGTTAGGCAAACGTGCTGATAACTTGGCCTCTGGATATCAGAATCAATTCCTATAAGTTGTAATGAGTGCCTAATATCTATGAGGTTTTATTTCTATTGTTGTGTGTTGTTTCGACACTCGAGGCGAGTTTTGGTCTCTTTTTTGACTATTGTTCTAAGTTTTCTTTAATTTATACAAGTTCGACAATAAGTCAGATAACTATATGTTTGATAGTTTATATAAGCAATATAATTACAAATTACATAAATTAAATAAAGACATACATCAATAATTGTATTTACCTTTCGAATATGTGGAGGAAAGAGGTTGTCCAAGACAACAACATACACACGTATGGCCTCCTCCCGGACTAGACCCATGAGCTCATCGACAGATGCTGTAGGATCTATGGAGTCGTGGACGAACTCCTGAGCAAGCTGGTAGATCCGCTCGCGTGATGGTGCACCTGATTTCATAGCACTGCTCGCCATACACCCCTCTATGATCCGCCGGAAGAAATCTTCAAAACTATAAGTGGGAAGGTGAGTACTTTCGACTAACCTCGAGTATCTCCCTGTAAAAGTCGTACGACTGAGACGCCGTGAAGTGTGGGAGACGACTCTGCCACTGGGCAGCTGTATGTTGTGCCGACATCTTCTGGAACGCAGTGCCATTCCAAATGCTGCACATCTGGTCCCACACCGCATCACCAATAAAATCTGGCCAGACATCTTTAAATGTATGTTCATCAGCCATCCTGGTCTGGGCCTTCTTCTTCCAGTCGTGGACCCACTTATGCCAATTCATCTCGAGATATCCCTAAAGAACGGTTATGCCATGGGCTTCCTGACCGTCCTCAAAGCGATAATATCTCTTCACATTACACATTAACAAGCTTAGTAGATAATATAAACTGACATGTAAAAAAACATTCAAATGGAATAGAAAACTAACATATGAATGACATCTTACCCGAAACTCAGCGATAATCAACTGACGTGTGCAGTCATCCACATCCGCCCACCTCATCCACGGGCTTGAGAATTGGTTACGGACGATCCCAAGCTACGTGTTCTGTAAGACCCCAACTTTTATAAATAAAGATGAATTTTCTATAAATATCAATTTTGAATATTATGGAGTTAATTTGATATAATGTTATAGTTGTGGGTAATATTTATAAATTTTGCAAAGTAAGCAAGTTGTTATAAAATATTCGTTTGGTCGGAGAATATTCTTTTTGTCGGGGAATATTCGTACGACGGCACAATCATTGGTGGACCCCACAACAGAATTATTGTCGGATTGAGAAAACGACAGAATTATCTTTCTATAAAAATAACGGCTGAGGTGTTACCGTTAAAACCGTTAAAACTGTTGAACTACTCGGTAGTAAAAGTACAGTAATACGCGTGGTTGCATAGTAGCACACGGTATTGATTATTGATGCTTACGTGAGAAGTCACTCAGCTATACTCAATTATTGCTACAGTAATTGCTGCATCATATCTCTTAAATTATTGTCATAGTATCATCTGTATAATATGTTATATTATTAAATCAATAATTGAGACGTTGTGGTAAGTTTGGTTATTTTATGGGGGGCCATATGTCATCATCTAAGAGTCTCTTCGTCAATAGTAATTACCGTCGTCAATAGTAATTACCGTCGTCAATAGTATTTACCTTGGTCAATAGTAATTACCTTCGTCAATATTATTTACCTTGGTCAATAGTATTTACCTTGGTCAATAGTAATTACCTTCGTCAATAGTATTTACCTTGGTCAATAGTAATTACTTTCGTCAATAGTAGTTGTCCCTTCAATATTACCAAGAGTCATTTGACCCTTCGTTAAGACCAAGAGTCATTTGACCCTTCGTTAAGACCAAGAGCCACCCTCAGTTTTTCTATAAATAGAGGCCTAGGGCTTCATTATTTTTCACGAATTCATTCAAGCTATAGAGAGAGAAAGTATAGAGAGAATAAGAGAGAGAGAATAAAAGTATTCTGCTACATCACTTTTCCAATATCCAGTTCTTTTAAGGTAGGGAATATTATTTCTTTTATATTCATGAAGAGAACTTCTGTTATTCCATTTGTTATTATTCTGTTGGAATAACCAGTATACGCGGTCTACCCTATACTTGGTGACATTATTCTATTATTCTGTTGGAACATCCTGTCTGTGTGTTTTACACCGGACCTGGTTCCGTTTATTATTCTGTTGGAACATCCTGTCTGTGTGTTTTACACCGGACCTGGTTCCGTTTTATTATTATTCTGTTGGAATATCCTGTCTGTGTGTTTTACACCGGACCTGGTTCCATTATTTATTATTCTGTCGGAATATCCTGTCTGCGCGTTTACGCCGGACCTGGTTCCATTATTTATTATTCTATTGGAATAACCTGTCTGTGCGGTCTATCGCATGCATGGTGATTTCTTTTGTTATTCCATTCTTTATTGTACTCAGTTGGTTAAGTTTTGACTTCTATACTCCATGAAATTTGTGGAATATCCTTGATAGTTGCGTTTCATCCAGTATCTTTTCAAGAAAATATTCTTCTAAGCATTCTTGAATTTTACTCCACAATGCAGTATCATGTTGACAATTTGGACGTTGTTAATTCCTGGATAAATTAATTCTTGAACTTGTTTTATTGAATTCTTATATCATTGTCATCATCCTCATGTTTATAAAATGTTGAAAGTCATCTGTGGCCTGTATTGCATAGATGGACTTGGTATGATTATGACCAGGGATTATTCGGTATAATCATGACCGTAATGTTACAAATGATGTGGTAAAAGTCCTCATTGGCCCGTAGTGCATTGATGGACAGTTGTTGGCATGATCATGACCATTAATGAATACACGAATATCCTTGGCCGTAGTGCAGGGGTGATTCGATGATGTGGATTATTTTATTAAGCTGAGTCTCAGCGATTACAGTGTTGAAAAACTTTTTAAATCATAAAAGATAGTAGAGTTTATTTTCTACTTGACTCTTTTAATGGATTGTTTGTTTCGCTACAGTTAAACTTGATGTCTATTATATTTTATCAGTTTAACATTGTTGAAGGCTAATGATAATTTATTCTGCATTATCTTAGTCATAATATTTCTTACTGGGCTAGTTGAGCTCACCCTTTCTTTCACTGTTCTCTTCAGGAAATGAGAACGTAGCTGGGACAAGTCGGGGTACGGAGTGATTGTCCGAATGATAGTATTAGTTAGTAGTCCTCACTATTCTATGTAATGGTGTGTTAATAAATGTAATGGGGACTCCTTTTGAGTATGAATACTCTCTAGAAGATAATATTTGTATTCAAACTCACAGTTTATGTTTTGTCGTATTGTACACGACAGATGTATTAATCAGTTGTATTTGTATTCTGTACTATGTATCTGACGACCCAAGATGGGTGATGTATACCTAATTTTGGGGGCGTCACATGTTCCTTGGTGTCGCATCAAGGATACTACAAGTGAAAGTAATACATTTGAAAATTCTAAAGAATATATACATGTAGGATTTTATGTAAAACAAATGTTAAATTCTACACACAAATTATGAAATTACATGTTAGTCCCAACGAGGCATATAATCGGCTCATGGGGGGATTCCCTAGCAAGCCACGTGCTAGTCCCTGTAGAGGCCTACGCCGATCACCTATGTAGTGAAATACATCAATATTTATATAAACGAATATCATGAAATTAATATATAAAACTAAAAATAGTAAGATGTATAACAAATTAACATGTAATTATACTTGATGATCCGGCCTGATCATCACCCCTAATACTTCCACGGCCCCCATGGCCTATACTACCAGCATGTCCACCACGATTGTCGTGTGGTGTATGGGCCATATGTATATATACTGTAAAGAAATTAATTGAATATTATAAGACATTCGTAATCACAATAATTTTATGCCTTAATTAGTAGAATAATATAAGTTACAACATAATGATTGCAATAATACAAACTATTACATATGGATACAACTAAAAAAACATAAATAGTAACCTAAAATCGCGAGCACCTTAATTAGTATAATAATATAAGTTTCAGAGATTGCACTAGTACAAACTATTACATTTGAATATAACAAAAAGGACATAAAGAGTACATACTCCTAATCATTTATATCATCAAAGTCATTAATATGAGAATCATCTTCTTTGATTAGTAGCTCTTCAATTTCACTGTCATTAACTTCTTCGTCATCCTCAATAATTTCTTCATTTATATCTTCCTCCTCAATAACATCATCTTTACTTTTAACAGAGATGACATCATCCTCATCTTCACTAGACTCACTAATAATTGTCACATCAGCAGGTGGGACACTAGTAGACTCGACTTGTAAAGGTTCATCGTCTGAACGAGGAGTTATGCCTTGAAAACCATGAGGTTTGGTGGTTATAACAGCATACCATGAGCTTGTAGGAGTCTTAACACTCCGTGCGTAGTACACCTGCGTTGTTTAACTTGCTAAAATAAAAGGCTCGTTTGAGTTTAGCTTTGACTTAACATTTACTGTCACTAGTACTAACGTTTTATCTACTCTAACTACATTTTCACAATCAAATCAATGACAATTGAAACAAACTAACTCTTTCTGACCCCAATATTTGAGAACGACTACTTCTAGAAATCTTTCATACCAGTCATCCCAAAGATTATCATAGCAACTACCTTGAAGCACGACACCATAATCAGATGAAATGACATCCCCAATATCACAACACTTAAATCTATAACCATTGACAATGCAACATGTATAAGTATCTATAGATCCTTTAGAGTCGTTGGCTATAAGCTTTAATCGAATGTCAACTATATTATCTGTGAGGACCTAATGTACAGTAACACAACATATTCTAAAGTTAATTACGCCATAAGATTCATTCATGAGGGTAAATGAATTTAGCTGTTAATTAGTTAGACTTACATAATCTTTAAACCATTGCACAAATTCTCTATTTCTCAAATTTTCTAAATCCCCTTCCTATATAATCGAATTCGCTTCACGTATCTCAGCATCATATTGACTGCAGTACAGTTATATACTTAATGTGTATGCAAGGAATTTATAACAGTTACACAAGACATATATAGTTATGGCTACTTACTTAATGTATTGTACTTCATTCATGGTGAGTGCATACAATGTGACAGCTGCATACTTACTATCGGTCAAGAATCGCCTTTTTTTGTAACGAACGAGAATTTTATAATTAATTTTAAATATTTATCGAATTAAATAAATATTTGAGTTGATTTATTTATTGAGATAAATAAATATTCGATGAAGTTATTGTGTAATAATTTAATTAGTAAATATGTTAACTAAATTAATGTATAATAATTTTATGGATTTAAGATTTAATTTAATGATATAATTAAATTAAATAAATTGTTTAATAATTACAATGTGTGTAATGATGATGTTCTAATTTGATTTAATAATTAAATTAGAAATTTAATAATCTGTTAAATAAAATTATAATTATGTTGTAGATGTCTAGTTTAAATTGAGATTAATAATTTAAAGTATTTAGAATTAGATTAATTTAATTTGCTAAGAATGTGACAGTTGAACCATATTATATAAGTAATATAAAAATAAATTAAAAGGGGATTTTGAGAGGATTTTCGAATAAGGTCTTGTGCCATTTGGCTTAATATAACATATAAAGATTTTGGTTTTTTTTACCTGATGACTTAAGTTTGCGCGTAGTGGTATATATCAGTTTACATTATACGTATTATCCTCAGGCTAAAGCTAGAAACACAAAGAGTTAGAGAGAAAGTCTGTATTCAGAGAAGAAGGGTGGAGCCATCAAACTTCTTCAAGCTTTTTTATCATCATCTTTGTTAGTTTAAACAAAGGATTAAGGGTAATAATCTATTCCTAATTCCTAGTCTTGGTTTTTTTTAATATTTATTCTCTGTGATTGGATTCTTGTTGGATTAGTGTTTAAAATGTTGATTATATGTGTGTATAATTTGATAGTTATCAATTCTTAGTAATCGAATTCATGATATTTTGTTTAAACAAGAAAATTCAAGTTTTTAGTGTTTATATATATATATATATATATATATATATATATATATATATATATATATATATATTATGAAAGTGGCTTATTTGAGGCCAAAATTGATGTTCAATTCTTATTGTAATATGTAAATTGATTTTAAATTGTGTTAATATGTTGAATTACAAAAAGAATGCAATTCGTATGGTTAAGAAATGAAGATTTGGTGATTGATTACGCTAAATGTGTTGAAAATAGAGAAACTAGCAAAAACATGGTTTTAATCCTTTAAAATTGATTGTGTAAGATGTTTGTGTTGTTAGAATCATGATATGCATGCTTAGTGATGTTGTTTATAAGTTTATAGCCTCTAGGTTTGTTGAATTTCAATTTAGTTGGAGAAAATTGGATTGTTTGGGTTGAACTGTGAAGCAGGGATGTAGTTCGTAAGTTTCTATCTGCGTACCAGCGTAGCTGCGCTGGTATCAAAGGCAGAAATGGCGCAGCTGCTCCTGCTGAATGTTCTGGGTATTGAGCACCAGCGCAGCTGCGCTGGTGCCAAGGCTTGGGGTAGCGCAGCTACGCCCTTCCTTGATCTGAAACAATTTGTTTTTTTTAGTTTTCAATCCATAACATGTTGGCCTAACCTAGTCTAAGGTGCATGATAATGTGTTAAACATGTAATGAGGTTCTATAATAGATTGTAAACATGTATTCAATGATTTCGAATTGTAAAGTTAATAAGTTGTGAAAAACTTTAACTTGTTATTTGTTTAAGTCTTGAAATGTGGTTTAAAGGTTACGTTGCTATGTTAGACTTATGATTTCAGATTAGTGATGTGATATTTATTTAAAAGTCAGAACTTGAATTATGTTAACAAGTTGGATTTAAATGAGAACTAAACATATAGGGTTAATGTTAGTGTAACTAATCGGTATTGCGATTCTAATGATATATGTAGGGTTTTTGACGAACATGTGTTATAATTGTATAGCTTACGCACGGGGCAAGTTCTTAAACCTTATTCCTTATATAGAGCAAGTTCATTATCTTATCTTGTCTACTATCTCGCAAGTTCCTAAATCCTACTTTTCATTGAGCAAGTTTTCTAATCTTAAACTTGTTAATATTGTGATTATAACTGTTCAAGTTCTTATCCATTGATTCTCATTAATGCAAAGCTTAAATTGATCATTAATTCGTACAACACTTTCTAAATCTTTTGAAGATAGTGTGTTGAATATACAATGCTTTATTCAATTGTATATTGTTGTGAGTCTTTATTGATTTGACTAGTCCATAGTCAATGAGCGTCTTAAAATTCTAGAATCATTGTTCAGCTAATCCAAACTAAACTTTCTTTAGTGCAAAAATCCTAAGTCAAATTGAGATGAACAACCCTACTATAGGGAATTATTTACGCGTTAGCGTTAAGATGTTTGTGCACAATACATGGTACAAAAGGGCTGATCTCCCTAAGTACAAGAAGAAAGGTCCATATAGTCTAACGACTGTTAAAGGTTGAAGTAGAAATACTTAATAACCTGGGACATAGTTTATGGTCTAGAGACCCTCATATATATAACTCGATCTAACTTTCAAGTCTTGACTCAACGGTTGAGTTATTCATTATTTAGTACTCATTATTTATTCTATGATGTTACTATTGTCATCATTATATTTGTGAGCACTTGTTTGCTCATCTATTGCATATAACACTGCAGCTAAAGTTGAGAAAGTTGACGAGTCGTCTACAAGTAAGGGAAAAGGAAAGATGACCAAGTGATGAAGATTGGGTTTACTTTACTTTATTTGAAAGAATTTATGCTATGAGACATATTTATTTATATGATGTATTTCGTAAACTTATGTAATAATTTAAGGTTAGATTACCTAGGATTTGTTTTAAGTTGATGTAACCCTTTAATGGGGAGGATTATTATTTAAGTTATTTAATTTATGTCTTTATCCTAGATTATGGGTAGTTAGATGTGATTGTTTTGGATAGTGAGCACCAAATCCTGTGGTAATGGAGTACTCGAATTTGGGGGTGTCACAAGTTGGTATCAAAGGCTTAGGTTATGAACCTTAGGTGAGGGAACCTTAGGAAGTAACCTTTAAGGAGATAGAAAACATAGAGGCGATAAACTGTTATCGAGTTTTAAGGAATGGATTAGGAATTCCTGTAGTGATAGTAATACAAGTGATCCTTGGACTTGAGATCATCATAATATCTTGTGTATGATGAGTTATACTTTGACTTATTCCTTAAAACCCTTACGGTATATCAAAGGGTATGCTTGGGTATAATAAGTTGTACATGGAGATAATGTATGATCAATAAAGAATCTCCCACTTCTAGTAAAAGAAGAGAAATGCCCTATGTGATTCGATAAATGACAACCCAGTAGTCCTTGGCCAATGCAGAATGAAATTAGAAAGGAGTTTGAAATTAGAAAGGAGTTTCTAATTTGTATTATTTGGAGTTGTGCATTTAAGAGTCGAAATACATATAATTAAATAAAATAAGACTTGACAGTAATTCTATGTCTTATATTTAATTGGGACATTGTATGGTGGAAGGATTGAATTGTACGGTAACTATTTACTCAAAGGTTCTTTTATGATTAATGTTAAAATCTATATTATCTGAAAAGTCGTTAATCGATAGGGAGGCCTATCCCTATTGTAGAATAAATATTATTTATTTAAATTAATTAATATTTTAATTTATTTATTTAAATAAGATTAGAATTGTTCTAATTGATTTATTCACAACTGGTTTAATATGGAGAACCTAAAGTGTCACACCATAAAAGGAATAATAATTATTTAAGAAGTTAATGGCATAATCGTAATAATAAGTTAAGTATATTTAATTTAATCTATGGTGATAGAATAAATTAAATAGCTTAATATTTATTATTTAATATTTTGGAAATATTAAACATAAACTAATAAGAGGAGTCTTATTATTATTATTACTATTATTATTATTTAATTCCTAAAGGAGTTTGGGAATTAATTAATAAAAGTACTCTCATATATTTCTAATAATATTGGGAGACTCATTAATTAAAAGAGTTTAATTAATTATTCCTAATAAGATTAGGAGCCTAATTAATTAAAGGAATTTAATTATTTAAAATAAAATCCAATTCCTTAATTGTTAAGAAGGGTTGCCTACATCTATAAATAAGAGGAGTCTTATTATGGGTGGGTGTTGTTGTTGACTTTTTCACAACATACGTAATTCCAATAGTTGGGAGAGTACACCCTTTTTCTATGAGAGATAGAAAAACTAGGGTTTTGTCAAACACCCTTCTTGAATATTTCTTCTTCCTTGGTGGATCACCTCTAGAGGCCAAACACTTGGGTGGCTAACGTTGATCAAAGGAACGAACCAAACCTGGTGAATTTAAGTTGAACGCGAAAAAGATTTGAAGGTGAACTTGTACATGAGGAAGCTCGAATCTTCAAGGGTATGATTCTTGTTCTTTATCTTTTCGTTTAATTAATAATTGTGCATAAAGAATGATCCGGGTATATGATTTGTAAAATTTTAAAACTCTATTTTATCACGTTTCCGCTTACTTTGTGCAATTTGATTGCATTCATGAATATTACAAACCTAATAGTGGTATCAGAGCCAAACCTTTATGCGAATTATTAATTGTTTTAATTTGATATGTATATTGATATGTGTTTAGAACAATTTAATTGGGCATAATTTTGTTGTATAAAATGCATTTTTTTTTAAAAAAAAGAAAGAAAAAAAATCGCGAAATAATGTTGGTTTGTTAATATTCTAACCTTTTTATTTTGATGATGACTTGATTATATGGTCTAATTTGTTTACTGTGAAATTTCAGGAAGTTGATGAAAGAATTGTTGTCTAGAGACTTTGAAGATTTGAGTCTTAAGAAATATATGTAAGGACATTGCAAATACTTAATTTTTTCAATACAAGGCTCTGGGACATATTATTTGTGCATTAAATTAAATATTTTTGGCATGATTAAATATGTTACATTACTAAGTTGGTTAGTATTTATATGCATGCGTAAAAAGGAATTTTGTCCGGATTATGGTTAAATAATTTGTGCATGGCTAAACATTTTTATATTGCCATGCATGGCTAGTATTTATATATGCATGTACAGAGAGTATTGCCCGAATTGTTTTAATTTTTCATGTGTACTGATGTTATAATATTTGTATAACATGTGTGAAAAATTTATATGTTGGAAATTAAAAAGTTGTTGAAGTGGGTTGGTAGAGATATGATTACTTTCTAAAATAGTGGGATAAGTATCTTGGAAATATAAGGTAATCATTATCTTGAAAAAATTGTTTCATACTCTTTCTTATATTAATGCTATATATGTGGCGGCAGACTTTAATTGCTATAGGAATTTGATAAGTCTCAACAAAAGATATTACCTACTTGAAACAGTTTCTTTTTGAAAGAGTCCAACAAATCTTTGTAACAACCGGAGATACTTAGTTTTGATATTTCTTAGCCATTAACAGGAATAATATTGGAATGATATTTATCTCTTTGAATCTGTTGGTTATAACGGAACAAAATTGGCAACGAAAATATTTTCACAATGGTTGTTTTCTATGCTATAAAAAGAAGAATTGATTTCAGTAGAATTTACAACACTTGAATCAATTATTGCACTCATATACTTAAGAAGCTACTTCATTATTCTTGGTGCAATATTTCCAGCTACTGTGCAATTTATATTCAGATTATTCTAGCCAATTTTCATGAGCATAATTTCTGGTGATATCTCTCTTTTACTACTTGATCATTGCATTCATTAGTTGGGCCTTGCATTGTTAAATTGCTTATTTGCTTTGATCATTAGACCTCTATATTTGTAATCTTATATTTTTTAGACTCAGTGTTGTCTAAAGGAATTTAATCCAGGTGGATTAAGGTTTGTTTTTAAACAGGTTCAAGGAAGCATAGGTGCTTAAGGGGTGCATTGGTGCACAAGGAGCAAGTGTGCCCAAGTGAATTATTGTAATTCAAAGTTGATAGAATCTGTTTTGTAACAAGGGTCAATTTTAAAGAAATAAAAGTGAGTCTCCAATACCAGTTGGTATTAGACGTGGACTAGGCTATTATTATAGAGGGTAATTGCTGAACCACGTAAAAATCTTGGTGTTATTTAAATTGCTTGTTTTACTTTAATATCTCTCAAGATAGTTAAATTTCTTAATAATTAAAATTTAAATATTTATTTTATCTTGAGATATTTTGTTAACACAAAGTATTTACTTTGATTTATAAATTCATCAAAATATCTTTTAAAAACTAAAAGTCAATTCGGTAGACCATATTCATTCAGCAAGCTGCATTCATTAATATAGTAGGCTGAATTTAGTAGTTTGGTTTAAAGTTTAAAAATTGGACATAGTTTGCTCCCACACTTATTCAACCCCCCTTCTAAGTGTGCCTTATCTGAATTTCATTTGGTATCAAAGCTTGGCTCTACTTACTTGGTCTTAAAGGTGGCTTGTAGGGAAAGATTCTGACATGATACAATTCGGGAACAATAATCAAGAAGGTCAATCAACCAATAGACCTCCTTTGCTATATGGAACAGAGAATTACAACTTCTGGAAATTCCAAATGAGGATCTATCTTAAAAGAGATCCTTGGGAATGGTGGGTTGTGGAGAACGGACCAGTTATTCCATGAAGAGAATATGGGACACCAAAGATTCTACTAGAAATGGATTTAACCGAAATCTACATGGTCTCATATGATTCAAAGGCAATGAACACACTTCTCAGCGGCATGGTACAATCCAAGATAGATAAAGTCTCTTCATGCAACACAACCAAAGAGATGTGGGATACTTTAGTGGTAAGTCATGAACGTACTTCCAAAGTACGAGAAGTCAAGCTAAGCATGCTCATGCATGATTATGAAATGTTCAAACTCGAGAAAGATGAAACTATAAAGCTGGCTCAAGCAAGGTTCCTTGTTCTTTTAAACTCCTTAAAACTTCTGGACAAATCCATTCCACAAAGTGAGATTAACCGTAAGTTACTTCGGGCTATGCCCAAGAGGTTTGCTTCTAAAATTACTACTCTTCAAGATTCCTCTTGTGACACCCCCAAATCTCGGTACTTCATTACCTCAAGATTTGGTGTTCACGTAATCAAAACCTTCATTTATAACTACCCAATCATAAATAAAATTAGATAATAAACCTGCCCATACAGGAATTACATAAAATAATATCTCCCAGGTTATCTAACCTTTACATATAATCATTCATGCGGAAAATTTAAATAAACTTCATTACATTCTTTAAACCAAAGTCTGAAAATAAAACTATCAAAACTATTACAAGTCTTCAGTACTTGTTCATCTTTTCCTTTCCTTTACTGGTGCTAGGTACGTCACCCTTTCCATCTGTAGCCGTAAGGATTTTACAGGCAAGAGTGAGCAAACAAGGCTCACTTGAAATAACAATGAATAACTTTTACATTCTCTGCCCATTCAGGGGCTCAATAGAACTGAATAATAAGTTCTATTAACATCTTAATCATTCCTTGCCCATTCAGGGGCTCAATAGAACTGAACAATAAGTTCTATTAATACTTTAAACATTCACTGAGGGTCTAATGACCACGAACCTTGTCCACAGTTATAAGTAATCTTTCAACTTAAACTTTTACGGTCATACGACCATAATGACTTTAAGGTACTTAGGGGGATCAACCCTTCGTACATGTATTTTATACAAATATTTCAGCGCAAAGTACAAAACTAAGCGTAACCCCTGTAAATAGGGTTGTTCATCTCAGTATTTTGAGTACAAGTCCGTCCCAAAGATAGTTTGGTTTGGATACATTTCAAGGTAATTTAGAGTTCAACGGACATCAACTAAGGATTAGTTGAATACAAGATAATAACACTATGTTATTGAATGATCATACTGAATAAACATTTCGTTCTAAGTTCATGCTTTAGGAATAATCTAATAGCATAACAATTGAATAATTTATAATACCTTGCTTTGAACAACGTTAAGCTAAGGTTACATCTTAGAATTTAATATCAAGCATGCACAACGAATAATAACTTGAACGATAAACTAAAGGTACTTGCACACTAATATAACAAGTTTAGAGTTAAGAAAACTTTCACAATTATAAAAGTAGAGTTAGAGAACTTGCATAAGTATAACATAACAGTGAAAAGTAACCTTGCTGAATAATAAAGTAGCAAAGGTTAGAGAACTTACCTCGTGCGTAGGTTAAACAATTACTATTCACGTTCACTCCAAGTCCTACACATACCATATGTATTGACAATACACATTAGTTACACTAACATTACCTTTATGAGTTACTTTATTACTCTTAGTATAGCTACTAACTAAGTTTAAGTTTAAGCAATAACACATCTTTTCATGAACATTACTTTTTAGCTTTATTACAACTACTTAAGTGATCATGTCATTGCACCACATGTACATTAACAACTTGGTACAACATCCTATTACATGTCCAACATTTTATCATTAAGTTATACTAATACCCAAAGGGTTGCACTTGCATTCGTGCATCCCGACGCCCTCCGATTGGCTCTAAATACACAACAGTCCTAAAGATGACCATTTTGACTACTGTTACAGACATCAAATTAAAAAACTTAAAGCATGAAAGTTTTAGGTCTACTCGTCCTCTTTCTGAATCATCTTGAATTACCTCAATCGGAGTTCGTATGAAAACGATATGTTCGTTTTACTACAGGAGGTCAAAACTGCCCAACTAGGACACTTTTTTGGCGCCGGGGCGTGAGCTACAGTGCTGGGGCGCGAACCTTGGTGCCAGGGCGCGAAATTTGGCGCTGGGGCGTGAATTTTGACGCTAGGGCGCCGAAACTCACAGAACCAAACTAGAAAGACAGAGCAAAGTTACTGTCTAATTTATTTTTAACAGTCAATGAAATCCAACAACATGTATAACTTCATGAAAATTACACATAAAAGTTAACAATCAACTATATACCAATTATCAACCACTAATCAACACCATCATAAACTAATTATTTGAAAACACTCCTTTTAAAACAAAAACTCCTTTTAAAACAAAAACTCCTTTGTTGAAATATTTCTTGACACCGTAGTGAACTAAAATTCTACTGGTAGCAAGAAAATTGATTTCTTCGTACTACGTGATTTTACATTCATAACCAAATACCCATTCTCAGTTAAATTCACAATTTCACAATTAGCGTATATTAATTTTTGATATCTCTACAAATCATATACGTGCATATATACTCACTTTAAACTAATTTCTTCCTTTAGCCTGTAATTAGCATACAATCATATATGTATATATATATACACATGCTAGTGATAACAATTAAAATTACACATATTATCACAATTCTCTAACTAATTATACAAGCATGGTTTTTCAAGAGATTTTTGATAACATTCTGATACACCGTGATTTTTAAGAAAATCGAGAACTACAACTTCACAGAGACTATATACTGTAAAACATATATGATAAGGTTTATAGAACATACCTTTAGTTTGTTCAAACGACACTTGTAAATCACTGACAAAAGTTGAAAAATCCAAAGACCTGTCTTTCTCTTGTTTCTCTCTTTCAGACTCTCCCTTTTCTTACTTAGGCTTAGGTTTAGACAAATGCGTAAACTAAAAAAATCAACTGATAAACTATGCGTACTCTAAAACTGATAAGCCAATGTAAATAAAAGAAACACATGTGGTCATTATAATACTACTAAATACTATCAGTTACCAAAAACATATAACTTATATAACGTATAACTTATAAATATAAATATATTTTATTTATATATTTGTTTTATTTTATTAATAATTTTAATTCAAAAGAAATTCAAAAGCCATAAGGCTTCGTTTGGTAACCCAGTTAAAAATTAAGGATTAATACTTAAGCCTTGTTTGGCAAAGAACTAAATTAAACTACTTTAATTTAATTTAATAACTCTTTATAACATAGTTATTTGTCACACTTTATGAAATAACAATTTATTAAATAAATCACTTAATCACATAACTCAATCCACATAACACATTAATTATTTAACAAATAAATAATTAACTAAAATAACTCAATCAAATTGAGCAATTACTTATTCAATAATAAACACATCCCATAAATATTTATATAAATCAATAAATATTTATAACTTACATTTAAAAAATATGGAATGTTACATCATTCCCCTCTTATAAGGATTCTGTCCTCAGAATCACAACTCAAACAACACATTCGTTACATTCTTCCCTACTTATAAAGATTCTGTCCCCAGAATCGAAGACACATATTAAACAAATAACTCAGGTTACTCTTTCATCATTTTCTCTTCGAGTTCCCACGTTGCTTCTTCAGCATTGTGGTTTCTCCATATCACCGTCACAGAGGGTATCACTTTATTCCTGAGCACTTGTTCTTTCCTGTCGACTATCTGGATAGGAACCTCTTCATAAGACAAATCTTTCTCGAACTGCAACGGTTCGTACTCGATTACGTGCTTGTAATCGGGTTTATATGGTCGTAACACCGAATTATGAAAAACATTATGAATGTTTTCTAACTCTGGAGGTAGAGCTACCTCATAAGCTACCTCTCTAACTTTTCGCAGCACTTCAAAAGGTCCAATAAATCTCGAGCTTAGTTTGTCCTTCTTACCAAAACGAATTTTCCCCTTCCAAGGAGAAACTTTTAGGAATACAAAAGTTCCTACGTCGAATGCACGATCTTGTCTATGTTGATCAGAATACTTTTTCTGTCTGTCTTGTGCTGCTACTAATCTTGTCCTGATGAGTTTAACAACGTCAGTAGTTTATTGCACCAATTCTGGTCTTAACAGTTGACGTTCACCAACTTCATCCCAGTACAGTGGAGTTCTGCACTTTCTGCCGTATAACGCTTCGTAAGGCGGCATGCCGATGCTCGCGTGATAACTATTATTGTAGGCGAATTCCACCAATGGTAATTGCTCTTCACAACTTCCTTTGAAATCCATGACGCATGCTCTCAACATATCTTCCAATGTCTGGATCGTTCGTTCGCTTTGGCCATCTGTTTGCGGATGATATGCCGTACTCATTCGCAACTGTGTTCCCATACATTCTTGTAGTCTCTTCCAGAAGTTTGATGTGAACCTCGGATCTCTGTTTGACACAATTGACACTGGAACTCCATGTATTGCAACGATCTCTTTAATATATAGTTTTGCCAGCTGATCAAGATTGAATCTAATCTTTATTGGCAAAAAGTATGCAGATTTTGTCAGTCTGTCTACTATTACTCAAATCGTATCGTATCATTTCTGAGTAGTTGGAAGACCCACCACAAAATCCATCATGATATGTTCCCACTTTCATTCCGGTATTTCCAACGGTTGAAGTAATCCGCTGGGTCTTTGATGTTCGGCTTTTACTCTTTGACATGTCTGTAATAATCCAGATTTTTATTATAATATTTAAATATTTATTGAATTATATAAATATTTAATGGATATGTTTATTATTGAATAAATAATTGTTCAATTTGAGTTGATGTCGTTTAGTGAATTATTTGTTGAATAAATAATTAAGGAGCTAAGAAAATTAATTGTTATGAGATTATATACTAATTTAATTTAATAATTAAGTTAGAGAGCTAATAATGATTAAATGAATTATAATATTTATAATTAGAATTTGTAATTAAAATAAAGTGTTAGTTGGTTGAATAAAATTATAATTATAAAGGAAATTATAATTATGTGGTAATGATTTATGTGTTAAAGTAATTTAATAGAGTAGTATTTGAATTGATTAAATTGTTTATTTATTTTAATAGAAGTGTGACAAATAACCTTGTTATAAAGGAGTTATTAAAATAAATTAAAAGTGTTTAATTTAGTTTTGCCAAACAAAGCCTAATGCCTATTAAGTCTTTAATCTAATTGTGTTTTACCAAACAAGGCATAAGGATTAATTGATTATTTTTTTAGTGGTTAGCCAAACAAGCCTTATGGCTTTTGATTTTCAAAAACTTACATAACTGATATAAGTTATATCTATATTTATATTATATCATTAATATATATTATTACTATATACGTTATACTATTCTACGTATGTTAGAAGAGAAAAGAAAGACTCAGTTGAAGAAAAGGGAGAGAAGAAGAAGAATACAGAGAAAATTTGATATTACTCTAGAGAGAAAGTGAGTGATTTCTAACAGGTTTTTGAGAAAGGAATTGGGAAAAAGAAGATTGATAATCAAAATGATAGCCATTATCTTCTTAAATCAAAGGTAGGATATTAATCCTCTTATTTTATTTTAAAGTTTAGTTTTCTTATTCCAAAAAGTTCTCTGTAAAATAATTGTAAAAGATGAATTGTGGATATATATATATATATATATATATATATATATATATAGCTTTGTATGATATTAAGTGTATTTGTAACTGTAATTGTTTTATTAGCACATGTATGTATATATGAGAAGTATGCTAGCATTCACAAAGAAAGAAGAATTGGTTTTGCAGTAAACATTCACGTATGAACGTGGTTTGTAGAAATATCAAAATTAGTATATGTTAATTGTGAAATTGTGAAATTGAACTGCGAATGGTTAATTGGGTATAAACTACAGAGAATCGTAGTTTGAAGTAATTAAAATCAAATTGGTATAACAGTGTATAAACGTCAGTTATGGAGTTTGGTTTTTAAAATAAAGCTTTCAATGATTTAAGATTTCTAGAATCATGATTTAGTCGTTGGTAATTAGTATATACATGTTAGGTAATGTGTATATGTATAATTAGCTTAGGTTATACATGTTAATTGGTGTTAATTAGTGTTAGAATTGAAGTAACAGACAAACAAATCAGTTGTTCTGTTCTTCGTGGTTGGGTTCTGCGAGTTTCGGCGCCCCAGCGTCAAAATTCACGCACCAGTGCCAAAAATCGCGCCCCGACGCCAAAATTCACGCCCCAGCGCCAGAAGTTGGCGCCCCAGCGCTGAAATTCGCGCCCCAGCGCCAACCTCGCGCCCCAGCGCTACTAGTTGGCTTAGTCCTCGCGCCCCAGCGCGGGGACAGAAGTCTGACTTGGACAGTTTTGACCTCCTGTAGTAAAATGACCATAACTTCCTCATACGAACTCCGATTGAGGTGATTCAAGATGATCCAGAACGAGGACGAGTAGACCTACAACTTCCATTCTTTAAGGTTTTCAATTTGAGGTCATTAGGATGGGTCAAAATGGTCATCTTTAGGACTATTGTGTTTTCGGAGGCAATCGGAGGGTGTCGGACATGCACATATGCATGTGTCGTGATCCAGACCATAAAAGATGTTATCCTAAGTTACAAAACATGAATAATAGTAAATATAATGATGTTTAACATTAATAAATAATGTATTAGATAAGTTATAGAAGCATAGTAAGCATACACAAGAGAGGCAAATCGGGCGTGTGACGATTGAACGTCGAAACGCCGTGCCAAGTGTTAATGAACTTAAAAAGTGTTTCAATTCCATTGAAATGGATATTATAAGATATGGAATGGGTTTAATATAAAACCAATAAGTAGTCCTAGCAAGACTTAAGCACTTGAACTTCGAGTTTGACTAAGAAGAAATATAGTGAGTCATAAGTCGAAAAGTTAACACAATCTAATTGACCATTGTGTATTTATTAATAGGAAAGATTATGAGATGTGGAGTAGAGTTTACATTACAATTGTTATGTGTTGTTATGTGACTAATAGTTGATGTGTATGATTATATAATTGTGTAGGGCACGTGAAGTGCAGATAATTATAAGCTGTTAAGCTATTATTGGTAAACAACGATCAAGGCAAGTCTTTCGGTTCCTATTTTCTACGTGGTCTTGATGAACTGTTTTAAATTGCATGATATGTTATACATGTTGAAATCATGAAATGTTAAAGTCAATCTATGACTGCATTGTTTTGACTAAGTAATGATGATTGAGTAAGGAACTCAATCTTTATATTTGCTATGTGAGTTAAAAGCATGTATGCCATGTTACTTTAATGAGTTGTATATCGAGCATGTTATTATGTGCTATGTGATGCATGAAAACTGTTAGACTTTGCTGGGCTGTCGAGCTCACTCTTACAAATAACCACTTTTGCAGGTACAAACTTTAAGGTAAAGATATGTGCTAAGTGAGTTATAGAGATCTATATTCACAAATATTACTTATGTTTTATGAGAAATGTATTTCCTATCTTAAATGTAACATGTTGTTGAATTGTAAGTTGAGCTATCCAATGTATATGGATATTTTGTTATGATGTAAGACTTTGTATAGTCAGTTTGTTGTAATGATTCATGGCATTTGATTTGAATCGAAGAGATGTAATGTAAAGGTTACGATTTAGGGCAAGACAAAAGGAGATGTATAAAAATTTTAATTATTCCGCAATTTAGTGATTTTTAATATCGAATAATGATGTAAAATTAGAGATTTAATGTATGGTTAACGACCGAAGTCGAGAATTAAGTTGTATAAATTTTGGCGTCGTTACAATGTCAAATATTTAGCCACGCATTCTGCAACAACCCTTTTCATATTCGGCCACCAAAAATGTCAGCGTAAATCTTGATACATTTTCGTGCTTCCTGGATGAATCGAATATCTTGTGTTGTGTGCTTCGGTTAAGATTTTGTCTTTCAGTTCTAGCACTGCTGGAACCTAAATTCTTCCCTCGAACCGTAGTAATCCTTCGGTATCGACCTTGTATTTTACATCACCGCCTTCAACCAGATTCTCTTTGATTTTCCCACATTCTTCATCTTATAGTTGAGCATCCTTCACTTTGTCCACTAAAGTTAGACCAGCTTCTATCTGAAATAGTCGTTCGTCGGATTCCTGTGAAATTTGATTTCCAGTTCTAACTTTGTCATTGCTGAAATGAGCTCCTCCTGAGTTGTTATCAGCATTAATTTCTCCCGACCTTTCCTACTTAAAGCATCCGCAACCACATTCGCTTTGCCCGGATGATAAAAGATCTCACAATCGTAATCCTTTATCAATTCCATCCATCTCCTCTGACGCATGTTCAGGTCCTTCTGAGTGAAAAAATACTTCAGACTTTTGTGGTCTATGTAGATCTCACATTTCTCTCCATAAAGATAGTGTCTCCATATCTTCAGAGCAAATACAATTGCAGCCAATTCCAAATCATAAGTCGGATACCCTTTCTCATAATCCTTCAGTTGTCTTGATGCATAGGCAATAACTTTGCCGTTTTGCATAAGAACACAACCCAATCCTTTGTGTGAGGCATCACTATACACCACAAAATTTCCTGTATTGTCTGGTAATGTCAACACAGGTGCCACACTTAGCTTCTTTTTCAAATCTTAAAAACTTTCTTCACATTTCTCCGTCCACACGAATTTTACAACTTTCCTTGTCAAATTTGTTAGCGGAGTGGCTATCTTAGAAAAATCTTGTATAAATCTTTTATAATAACCGGCCAGCCCCAAGAAACTCCTCACCTCCGAAGGTATTCTTGGTTGTTCCCAATTGATTATAGCTTCCACTTTCGATGGATCTACTGAAATCCCATCTTTGTCAATCACATAACCCAAAAATTGTACACGATCGAGCCAAAATTCACACTTAGAGAACTTCGCGTACAACTTTTCCTTTCTTAGTGTCTCCAATGTCAGACGTAAATGTTCCACGTGTTCTTCTTGAGTTTTAGAATACACCAGAATGTCGTCAATAAACACCATTACGAACTTGTCTAAGAATGGTTTAAATACCCTGTTCATCAAATCCATGAACGCTGCAGGGGCATTTGTTAAACCAAAAGACATCACCAGAAACTCGTAATGTCCGTACCGAGTTCTGAATGTCGTTCTAGGTATATCCTCCTTTCTTACCTTCAATTGGTGATACCCACTTCTCAAATCTATTTTTGAGAAGTATTTAGCACCCTTCAACTGATCAAACAAGTCATCTATTCTAGGTAACGGATACCTATTCTTAATAGTGACCTTGTTTAACTCCCTATAATCAATGCAAAGACGCATTGATCCGTCCTTCTTCTTTGCAAATAATACCAGCGCTCCCCACGGTGACACGCTTGGTTGAATATACTTCTTGTCCAGTAGTTCTTACAGTTGCACCATGAGTTCTTTCATTTCTACCGGAGCCATTCTGTACGGGGCCTTCGATATCGGTGCAGTTCCTAGCACTAAATCGATTACGAACTCAATCTCTCTATCAGGCGGTAGTCCTGGCAAATCCTCCGAAAATCCATTAACGAATTCTCTAACCACTGGTATCTCTTCCAGTTTTACATCCTTCTTCTGAGTATCGACTATGTAAGCTAAATAGGCCACACAACCTTGACTCAACAACTTCTTGGCCTGCATAATCGTCAGACATTTCATTTATCTAGGTGATTTGCTACCATGAAAAACTACCTTTGACGGAGTCATAAGGTTTACACACTTCTTGTGACAATCAATTACGGCTCCATATTTGAACAGCCAATCCATTCCCAAAATTACATCAAATTCCCCGAGTCTAATCGGAATCAAATCTACCAACAAGATATTCTCCTTAATGTTCACCCTACAGTTCTTGTATACGAATCTAACAGGGATTACTTTCTTATTCGTAATTTCTATGTTCAAAGTAAAATTCAGTTCTTCTCTAGGCAATTCTAACCTCTTGGCAAATTCATCAGATATAAACGAGCAACTAGCACCCGAATCAAATAATACATATGCATTAATATCATTGATTGGGATAATACCTAACACCACATCTTTTGATTGCACAACATCTTGCACAGTCATGTTGAAAGTTCTGGCTGTGGGTTTGTTTGGTCCAGCAATGGCCCAAGTACCTCCACTGTTGTCTCCCTTACTTTTTACTGTTTCTCTAACCTTCTTCTGAGGGCATTCACGAGAAAAATGATCCTTGGATCCACATGTGAAACAGACATTCTTCTTGGGTTGGGTGCAATTTGAGGCGATGTGACCCTCTTGGCCACAGTTGTAACATGCACGTTTCCCCATCAAGCACACACCCTTATGAAACCTCCCGCATGTAGCACATGATTCAAACTTCCTAAACTGTTGGTTACTCTGCCGGTTTCCAGTACCCCCATTTCCGTTCCACTTCCTCTTCAAGTTGTTGTTGTTATTGCCATTTCCATTGCCTCCGCTACCATTCTTCACTTCCACCTCATTCTTCTTTTTCTTCTGCTCTTGATTGAATTTTGTCATTGCCTCGCCTCCACCTTTAGCGAGTATAGCCTTCTCCATCACTGCTGCAAACGTCTTCAACTGGAACAGGGAAACCCTACTGTACAGCCAGGACTTCAGTCCCTGTTCGAACCTCTTTGCCTTACGCTCGTCTGTGCTAACTTGATATGGCGCAAACCTCGCCAATTCGTTGAATTTCACGGCATACTCAGACACCGTCATCGCTCCCTGCTTCCGTTCCAAAAATTGAACCTCTAACTGACTCCTAGAACTCTCTGGGAAATAAGTCTCGAAGAATAACTCCTTAAACCTATCCCAAGTCATCTCTCCTGGTCCTTCCCGGGTTTTATTGGCCTGCCACCAATAATTAGCTTCTACTTTCAACACGAATTTGCAAAAGCAGTCTTCTGTTCATCCCCTACTCTTGCGACTTCAAATATCTTCTCAATCTCCATAATCCAGGTCTGTGCCTCGACCATATTTATTGACCCACGAAATTCAGGTGGTCCGACCGCCTTAAACTCCTTAAACGTTGTGCCTTGGTTTTGAGGTTGATTCTGCAACGCTCCTATTAGTAATGTCACTAGTTGTTGTACGGGATTATCCTCAACATCGTTATTGTTAGTTCTCGCATTGGTTCTCTGACGGGGTGGTTCACGTCTGGGAGGAATTTTCTGTTAGAAAAAAAATATCTATTAGACTATTACCCAACTTCTTTAAGTATTTTCTAATTAACTTGTCCCCATAAAAAAAATAACCACATAACACTTTTGAATAAAATAATAGTTTTTTTTTATTTATTCATCATAACCTTTTTGGAAAACATAAAACAATAGCATCACTACTATCTACGTTACATTCCTGAACTATAAAAGTTTCAGGACACATCATCATTCTCATATCCCATGGTTACTTAACACTCGGGATTTACACATTATTTAACACTTATTACTTGCAAAACAGACAGATTTCCTACGATGATCTATTAAGATAATCAGTAGCCTTTTGACGCTCTTCTTCCATAACACGGAACATGGTTCGGCGATCTAACACGTATGATGGCAGAGTCTCGAACTGAATTGGATAACCCATGACCCGATCTTGAGCTCGATTGATCACGACATTGAATACTTTATCCATCTCTTCAATCTTCATCCTCTTTGCTTGTGCGTCCCTTACTGCTCTTCCAGTTCGTTGATAAGCTTCCTCGTATGCGTCTTCAGCTCTCGCCCTCTTGGTAGCTTCTTCATTTAGCTTTTTCTTCAGTTCCACGACCATCTCGATCAGTTGTTCCTTCTCTCCTTCAGTCTGCATCAGCTTCTCTTCAGCATTAGCTAGACGTTCATCTCGATCCTGGATGTCGTCGCCTTCTATGTCATTGCAGTCTGTTGTTCAGCTACTATCTCCTGCAACTCCTCAACTATGTCCTGAAGTTCCACATTACAGTCATAGACCTCATCATACATACGAGTAGCCATCGAGGTTAGTGGAGTCTCCTCCTCCTCGTCCTCGTTATCTTCATCCTCCTGTGGCAACTCCACGGGATCCTCCTCATCCGTCTCCACATCATCATCCTCATCTTCAACCACTGTGACCAATGGGGATGACTCCCGTGACAGTAGTTGTTCCCAAACTACCTGAATGTCGCAAGGCTCCTCGTCTATAGGCATTTGAGGTCCCTCTTCCCTAGCCTGACTAGATTCTCCGACATTAGTCATCCTGACAACAAAATTTTAAAGTTTTAGTTATTAATCATTCTACTCGACACTCGCGAGCACATAAGTTATAAACACATAAGCACATAAGTGTTTTATTACCTCTTCCTTAAAAAACTCGATAAGAGTTATCTCCACTATCTTTTCAAAGGTTACTTTCTAAGGCTTTTTCCCCCACCTAAGGTTCATAACCTAAAGCTTTGATACCAACTTGTGACACCCCCAAATCTCGGCACTTCATTACCTCAAGATTTGGTGTTCACATAATCAAAACCTTCATTTATAACTACCAAATGATAAATAAAATTGGATAATAAACCTGCCCATACAGGAATTACATAAAATAATATCTCCCAGGTTATCTAACCTTTACATACAATCATTCATGCGGAAAATTTAAATAAACTTCATTACATTCTTTAAACCAAAGTCTGAAAATAAAACTATCAAAACTATTACAAGTCTTCAGTACTTGTTCATTTTTTCCTTTCCTTTACTGGTGCTAGGTACGTCACCCTTTTCATCTGTAGCTGTAAGGATTTTACAGGCAAGAGTGAGCAAACAAGGATCACTTGAAATAACAATGAATAACTTTTACATTCTCTGCCCATTCAGGGGCTCAATAGAACTGAATAATAAGTTCTATTAACATCTTAAACATTCCTTGCCCATTCAGGGGCTCAATAGAACTGAACAATAAGTTCTATTAATACTTTAAACATTCACTGAGGGTCTAATGACCACGAACCTTGTTCACAGTTATAAGTAATCTTTCAACTTAAACTTTTACGGTCATACGACCATAATGACTTTAAGGTACTTAGGGGGATCAACCCTTCGTACATGTATTGTATACAAATATTTCAGCGCAAAGTACAAAACTAAGCGTAACCCTTGTAAATAGGGTTGTTCATCTCAGTATTTTGAGTACAAGTCCGTCCCAAAGATAGTTTGGTTTGGATACATTTCAAGGTAATTTGGAGTTCAACGGACATCAACTAAGGATTAGTTGAATACAAGATAATAACACTATGTTATTGAATGATCATACTGAATAAACATTTCGTTCTAAGTTCATGCTTTAGGAATAATCTAATAGCATAACAATTGAATAATTTATCATACCTTGCTTTGAACAACGTTAAGCTAAGGTTACATCTTAGAATTTAATATCAAGCATGCACAACGAATAATAACTTGAACGATAAACTAAAGGTACTTGCACACTAATATAACAAGTTTAGAGTTAAGAAAACTTTCACAATTATAAAAGTAGAGTTAGAGAACTTGCATAAGTATAACATAACAGTGAAAAGTAACCTTGCTGAATAATAAAGTAGCAAATGTTAGGGAACTTGCTTCGTGCGTAGGTTAAACAATTACTATTCACGTTCACCCCAAGTCCTACACATACCATATGTATTGACAATACACATTAGTTACGCTAACATTACCTTTATGAGTTACTTTATTACTCTTAGTATAGCTACTAACTAAGTTTAAGTTTAAGCAATAACACATCTTTTCATGAACATTACTTTTTAGCTTTATTACAACTACTTAAGTGATCATGTCATTGCACCACATGTACATTAACAACTTGTTACAACATCCTATTACATGTCTAACATGTTATCATTAAGTTATACTAATACCCAAAGGGTTGCACTTGCATTCGTGCATCCCGACGCCCTCCGATTGGCTCCAAATACACAATAGTAGTAAGATGGCCACTTTGACTACTGTTACAAACCTCAAATTAAAACACTTGAAGCATGAAAGTTGTAGGTCTACTCGTACTCTTTCCGAATCATCTTGAATTACCTCAATCGGAGTTCGTATGAAAAAGTTATGGCCGTTTTACTACAGGAGGTCAAAACTGCCCAACTCGGACACTTTTCCAGCGCCGGGGCACGACCTTGGCGCCATGGTGTGAAATTTGGCACTGGGGCGTGAATTTTGATGCTGGGACGCCGAAACTCACAGAACCAAACCAGAAAGACAGAGCAAAGCTACTGTCTAATTTATTTTTAACAGTCAATGAAATCCAACAACATGTATAACTTCATGAAAATTACACATAAAAGTTAACAATCACCTATATACCAATTATCAACCACTAATCAACACCATCATAAACTAATTATTTGAAAACACTCCTTTTAAAACAAAAACTCCTTTGTTGAAATATTTCTTGACACAGTAGTGAACTAAAATTCTACTGGTAGCAAGAAAATTGATTTCTTCGTACTACGTGATTTTACATTCATAACCAAATACCCATTCTCAGTTAAATTTCACAATTTCACAATTAGCGTATATTAATTTTTGATATCTCTACAAATCATGTACGTGCATATATACTCACTGTAAAACTAATTTCTTCCTTTAGCCTGTAATTAGCATACAATCATATATATATATATATATATATATATATATATATATATATATATATATATATATATATATTCACACACACACATGCTAGTGATAACAATTAAAATTACACATATTATCACAATTCTCTAACTAATTATACAAGCATGGTTTTTCAAGAGATTTTTGATAACATTCTGATACACCGTGATTTTTAAGAAAACCGAGACCTACAACTTCACAGAGACTATATATTGTAAAACATATATGATAAGGTTTATAGAACATACCTTTAGTTTATTCAAACGACACTTGTAAATCACTGACAAAAGTTGAAGAATCCAAAGACCTGTCTTTCTCTTGTTTCTCTCTTTCAGACTCTCCCTTTTCTTACTTAGGCTTAGGTTTAGACAAATGCGTAAACTAAAAAAATCAACTGATAAACTATGCGTACTCTAAAACTGATAAGCCAACGTAAATAAAAGAAACGCATGTGGTCATTATAATACTACTAAATACTATCAGTTACCAAAAACATATAACTTATATAACGTATAACTTATAAATATAAATATATTTTATTTATATATTTGTTTTATTTTATTAATAATTTTAATTCAAAAGAAATCTAAAAGCCATAAGGCTTCGTTTGGTAACCCATTTAAAAATTAAGGATTAATACTTAAGCCTTGTTTGGCAAAGAACTAAATTAAACTACTTTAATTTAATTTAATAACTCTTTATAACATAGTTATTTGTCACACTTTATGAAATAACAATTTATTAAATAAATCACTTAATCACATAACTCAATCCACATAACACATTAATTAATTAACAAATAAATAATTAACTAAAACAACTCAATCAAATTGAACAATTACTTATTCAATATTAAACACATCCCATAAATATTTATATAAATCAATAAATATTTATAACTTACATTTAAAAAATATGAAATGTTACACCTCTACTATTTCTACTATGGATACACTAACTCTTTTGGTGAACTTGAGGAATATGAACATCAGTTAAAGACATATGATGATGAGGAGGAAACTCCTCGAAGAAAGGTTTTAGCCCTTAATACAGAAAATAAAGAAGAGCTTGATGATGATTCTGACGAAGTGATAGCCATGATGTCAAGAAGACTCAAAGGACTACTACAAAGGAAGAATAAACAGAAAAATATCTTCAACTCAAATAAAGCCAAAGGAAAGCGAACTGAGGAGACATGCTTTGAATGTGGACGTCTAGGGCACTTCAAGAAGGACTACTTTCAACTAAAGAATAAAGGAAAAACAGGCTTCAAGGATTATAAGAGAAACAAGGCACTGATCACTTGGAGTGATAAAGAAGAAGATGAAGTTGAAGTTGATGCCAAAGATGAAATAGCTCAAGTATGCTTCATGGGAATAGAACGTGAATCAAACGAGGTATCTAATTTTGTGTTTTATTCTTTGAAACAAGAAAATGAAAAATTAAAAGAAAAGAATGCTTATTTGAAAGACTTGGTAAATACATTAATGGGTGAAGTAGACTATTTAATAGATGAAAAGAAAGATATTGAAAAGGAATCTACATGTAAAGAAGTAAAGGTTTTGATTGCTAAGATAGATTATTTAGATAATTATAACAAAATACTTTTCAATAAGGTAAATTTTTTTAATAATGAAGTCCAAAAATTGACAAATGAACTAAAAATGAGAGATGTCTGTATTGATGCATTTAGTGATAAAACACCTATTAAAACTGTAACAACCCAGATTTTTATTATAATATTTAAATATTTATTGAATTATATAAATATTTAATGGATGTGTTTATTGTTGAATAAGTATTTGTTTAATTGATTTGATGTGATTTGGTTATTTATTTGTTTAATAAATAATTAATGAGTTAATAAAAGTAATTATTTTGAAATAGTAATCTAATTTAATTTAATAATTAAGTTAGAGAATTTATAATGATTAAATAAATTAATATATTATGCAATAAATTGTTGTTTAAATTAATTAATTAAGTATGAAAACTTAATTAATTAGAAGTGTGACAAATAACTATATTATAAGTGGTTATTAAAATAAATTAAAGTAGTTTTAATTTATTTTGCCAAACAAAGCATAAATATATTAAGTCTTTAATTTTAAAGAGTTTTTGCCAAACGGAGCTAATGGCTTTTGGATTTTTAAATTTGATTTATTAATAATATAAATTAAATTAAACAAAATATAAATAATATATAATATATTTGGTAACTGATAGTTTAATAGGATCATTAGTATATGGCAGTTACGTTTGGGTTTTAAACGTTTGAAAAGTGCGTTGGTTTTTAGTTTAGGTATTTTGTTTTTGGCTTAAGCCTAAGAAAAATAGAAGTTTGTCTGAAAAAAGTTCAAAGAGAGTTTGAGATAGAAAGGGCTGTGATTCCCAAAACAAGTTCTGAGTTCGTCGAAGCTATTTGATTAACAAGTGTTGTCTGAGCAATTAAAAGGTATGCTGCATAATCTTTACACGTATATATGTTTTACAGTATAATGCTTAAAGTATGTATTCTTGAAATTCACTATGTATAAGGTTTTTACAAAAATTGTATGTAAACCATGTTTGTATAATTGGTTATGATATTACATGTATTTGTAATTTTAACTAGCATATATATATATATATATATATATATATATATATATATATAATTATGTATGTATGTATGCATGCTAATTACGTATTAAAGGAAGGGAATTTGTTTTTACAGTGAACACATGTGTTGCAGTGATCTGTAGGAGTACCGTAATTAGTAATTGATTTGTATGCTAATTTTGAAATTGAACTGTGATTATATGAATTGGGTAAGAATTACATAGGATATAGTTAGAATAAATCAAATTGTTTTCTAACTATGATCACAGTGCTTACTGTGTTAACAATGGAGTTTTGGGAAAGATAAACAGTTTTCTAAAATTATTGTTTAGTGGTTTAAATTAGTATATACATGTTGGGTAATGTGTATATGTGTAATTTATATAAGTTATACATGTTAATTGGGGTTAATTGTTGTTAAAAATAAAGACAGTAGCTTTGTTCTGTTCTTCGTGGTTGGGTTCTGCAAGTTTCGGCGCCCCAGCGCCAAAATTTGAGCCCCAGCGCCAAAAATCGCGCTCCGGCGCCAAAATTCGCGCCCCAGCGCTAGAAGTTGGCGCCCCAGGGATTAAATTCGCACCCCAGCGCCAATCTCGCGCCCCAGCGCCACTAGTTGGCTTAGTACTCGCGCCCCAGCGCGGGGACAGAAGTCTGACTTGGACAGTTTTGACCTCCTGTAGTAAAATGGCCATAACTTCCTCATACGAACTCCGATTGAGGTGATTCAAGATGATTCGGAACGAGGACGAATAGACCTACAACTTTTGTTCTTTAAGTTGTTCAATTTGAGGTCATTAGGATGGGTCAAAATGGTCATCTTTAGGACTATTGTGTTTTCGGAGGCAATCGGAGGGTGTCGGACATGCACATATGCATGTGTCGTGCTCCAGACCATAAAAGATGTTGTCCTAAGTTACAAAACATGATTAATAGTAAATATAATGGTGTTTAACATTAATATATGATGTATTAGATGAGTTATAGAAGCATAGTAAGCATACACAAGAGAGGCAAATCTGGCGTGTGACGAATGAACGTCGAAACGCCGTGCCAAGTGTTAATGAACTTAAATAGTGTTTCAATTCCATTGAAATGGATATTATAAGATATGGAATGGGTTTAATATAAAACCAATAAGTAGTCCTAGCAAGACTTAAGCACTTGAACTTCGAGTTTGACTAAGAAGAAATATAGTGAGTCATAAGTCGAAAAGTTAACACAATCTAATTGACCATTGTGTATTTATTAATAGGAAAGATTATGAGATGTGGAGTAGAGTTTTAATTATAATTGTTATGTGTTGTTATGTGACTAATAGTTGATGTGTATGATTATATAATTGTGTAGGGCACGTAAAGTGCAGATAACTGTAAGCTGTTAAGCTATTATTGGTAAACAACGATCAAGGCAAGTCTTTCGGTTCCTATTCTTTTTACGTGGACTTGATGAATTATTTTAAATTGCATGATATGTTATGCATGTTGAAATCATTAAATGTTAAAGTCAATATATGACGGCATTGTTTTGGCTAAGTAATGATGATTGAGTAAGGAACTCAATCTTTATATTTGCTATGTGAATTAAAAGCATGTATGCCATGTTACTTTAGTGAGATGTAGATCGAGCTTGTTATTATGTGCTATGTGATGCATGAAAACTGTTAGACTTTGCTGGGCTGTCGAGCTCACTCTTGCAAATAACCACTTTTGTAGGTCAAGATTCTAAGGTAAAGATACGTGCTATGTGAGTTATAGAGATCTATATTTACGAAGATTACTTATGTTTTATGAGAAATGTATTTCATATGTTGAACGTAACATGTTGTTGAAATGTAAGTTGAGCTATCTAATGTATATGGATATGTAGTTATGATGTAAGACTTTGTATAGTTATTTTGTTGTAACGATTCATGACATAAGATTGAATCAAAGAGATGTAATGTAATGGTTGCGATTCAGGACAAGAAAGAAGGAAATATATAAAAGTTTTAAATATTCCGCAATTTTATTAAGTTTAACATTGAATAATGATGTATTATTTAGAGGTTGAATGTATGGTTAACGACCGAAGTCGGGATTTAAATTGTATAGATTTTGGGGTCGTTACTGTAACGAATGAGTGGCTTGAGTTGTGATTCTGAGGACAGAATCCTTGTAAGGAGGGAATGATGTAACAATCCAGATTTTTATTATAATATTTAAATATTTATTGAATTATATAAATATTTAATGGATGTGTTTATTGTTGAATAAGTATTTGTTTAATTGATTTGATGTGATTTGATTATTTATTTGTTTAATAAATAATTAATGAGTTAAGAAAAGTAGTGATTTTGAAATAGTAATCTAATTTAATTTAATAATTAAGTTAGAGAATTTATAATGATTAAATAAATTATTATATTTTGCAATAAATTGTTATTTGAATTAATTAATTAAGTATGAAAACTTAGTTAATTAGAAGTGTGACAAATAACTATATTATAAGTGGTTATTAAAATAAATTAAAGTAGTTTTAATTTATTTTGCCAAACAAAGCTTAAATATATTAAGTCTTTAATTTTAAAGAGTTTTTGCCAAACGGAGCCTATGGCTTTTGGATTTTTAAATTTGATTTATTAATAATATAAATTAAATTAAACAAAATATAAATAATATATAATATATTTGGTAACTGATAGTTTAATAGGATCATTAGTATATGGCAGTTACGTTTGGGTTTTAAACGTTTGAAAAGTGCGTTGGTTTTTAGTTTAGGTATTTTGTTTTTGGCTTAAGCCTAAGAAAAATAGAAGTTTGTCTGAGAAAAGTTCAGAGAGAGTTTGAGATAGAAAGGGCTGTGATTCCCAAAACAAGTTCTGAGTTCGTCGAAGCTATTTGATTAACAAGTGTTGTCTGAGCAATTAAAAGGTATGTTGCATAATCTTTACACGTATATATGTTTTACAGTATAATGCTTAATGTATGTATTCTTGAAATTCACTCTGTATAAGGTTTTTACAAAAATTGTATGTAAACCATGTTTTTATAATTGGTTATGTTACTACATGTATTGGTTATGATATTACATGTATTTGTAATTTAAATTAGCATATATATATATATATATATATATATATATATAATTATGTATGTATGTATGCATGCTAATTACGTATTAAAGGAAGGGAATTTGTTTTTACAGTGAACACATGTGTTGCAGTGATCTGTAGGAGTACCATAATTAGTAATTGATTTGTATGATAATTATGAAATTGAACTGTGATTATATGAATTGGGTAAGAATTAAATAGGACATAGTTAGAATAAATCAAATTATTTTCTAACTATGATCACAGTGCTTACTGTGTTAACAATGGAGTTTTGGGAAAGATAAACAGTTTTCTAAAATTATTGTTTAGTGGTTTAAATTAGTATATACATGTTGGGTAATGTGTATATGTGTAATTTATATAAGTTATACATGTTAATTGGGGTTAATTGTTGTTAAAAATAAAGACAGTAGCTTTGTTCTGTTCTTCGTGGTTGGGTTCTGCAAGTTTCGGCGCGCTAGCGCCAAAATTTGAGCCCCAGCGCCAAAAATCGCGTCCCGACGCCAAAATTCGCGCCCCAGCGCCAATCTCGTGCCCCAGCGCCACTAGTTGGCTTAGTACTCGCGCCCCAGCGCGGGGACATAAGTTTGACTTGGACAGTTTTGACCTCCTGTAGTAAAACGGCCATAACTTCCTCATACTTACTCCGATTAAGGTGATTCAAGATGATCCGGAACGAGTACGAGTAGAACTACAACTTTCATTCTTTAAGTTTTTCAATTTGAGGTTATTAGGATGGGTCAAAATGCTCATCTTTAGGACTGTTGTGTTTTCGGAGGCAATCGGAGGGTGTCGGACATGCACATATGCATGTGTCGTGCTCCAGACCTTAAAAGATGTTGTCCTAAGTTACAAAACATGAATAATAGTAAATATAATGATGTTTAACATTAATATATGATGTATTAGATGAGTTATAGAAGCATAGTAAGCATACACAAGAGAAGCAAATCTGGCGTGTGACGAATGAACGTCGAAACGCCGTGCCAAGTGTTAATGAACTTAAAAAGTGTTTCAATTCCATTAAAATGGATATTATAAGATATGGAATGGGTTTAATATAAAACCAATAAGTAGTCCTAGCAAGACTTAAGCACTTGAACTTCGAGTTTGACTAAGAAGAAATATAGTGAGTCATAAGTCGAAAAGTTAACACAATCTAATTGACCATTGTGTATTTATTAATAGGAAAGATTATGAGATGTGGAGTAGAATTTACATTACAATTGCTATGTATTGTTATGTGACTAATAGTTGATGTGTATAATTATATAATTGTGTAGGGCACGTGAAGTGCAGATAACTGTAAGTTGTTAAGCTATTATTGGTAAACAACGATCAAGGCAAGTCTTTCGGTTCCTATTTTTTTTACGTGGACTTGATGAATTGTTTTAAATTACATGATATGTTATGCATGTTGAAATCATGAAATGTTAAAGTCAATATATGACTGCATTGTTTTGGCTAAGTAATGATGATTGAGTAAGGAACTCAATCTTTATATTTGCTATGTGAATTAAAAGCATGTATGCCATGTTACTTTAGTGAGATGTAGATCGAGCATGTTATTATGTGCTATGTGATGCATGAAAACTGTTTGAATTTGCTGGGCTGTCGAGCTCACTCTTGCAAATAACCACTTTTGTAGGTGAGTTATAGAGATCTATATTCACGAAGATTACTTATGTTTTATGAGAAATGTATTTTATATTTTGAACGTAACATGTTGTTGAATTGTAAGTTGAGCTATCCAATGTATATGGATATTTAGTTATGATGTAAGACTTTGTATAATCATTTTGTTGTAACGATTCATGATATAAGATTGAATCAAAGAGATGTAATGTAATGGTTGCGATTCAGGGCAAGAAAGAAGGAAATGTATAAAAGTTTTAAATATTCCGCAATTTTATTAAGTTTAACATCGAATAATGATGTATTATTTAGAGGTTGAATGTATGGTTAACGACCAAAGTCGGGATTTAAATTGTATAGATTTTGGGGTCGTTACAGTTGGTATCAAAGCTGTAGGTTATAAACCTTAGGTAGGAGTACCGTAGGCAATAACCTTAGAGAAGAGAGGTGAAGATAAAGAATGAATAAGCTCAAATAGAGTTTGAACAATATGGGATTAAAACTTGCGTAAAAGGATTCAAAGAAGAATCTCGCAGAGTTATCAGAAATGTGAATGTAGGGTTACCCAACTCCAATAATAAGGATGTAAGGTGATAATAAATAGACAATGTCTATAAAAAGAGAATGATAAAGAAGTTATGAATAGAGAGTTATGTCTAAGCGTGGTACAATTCTACTCTTTAATAGTTGATGTATGGTATCTGGGCTAAACGATTCCTTCATGGAGCAGAGGTATATACGAACTAGCAACTCGGAACCTAGTTTGTTGGTTGTTTGTGGGAAACCACTCAGCGTACCATATTGAAACTGTTAGAGACTCGATGTGTACCAAGTGTGTAACTCGAATGAAATGTTGAGCGATGTAAATGAAGTTAGAATTTTTAAAGGAAGAATTGTTATATAAACAAGAAGATTCAAAGAAGAATCTTGAAGAGATATAAAGATAAGAAATGGGAGTTTCCTAACTCCAATAGCCAAGATAACGAATAATGTCGTAAATGATGGGGAAAAAAAAAGAGAGAAATAATGAGGATCGTAAAACAAAACGATCACGAGTTAACAAAAGAATTTTAAAAGAGATGATTATAGAATAAGGTCACGACGTGATCTGTTTAAGTTATAAAAGAAAGATGGTCTATAATATTTGAATAATTATAGCTTAATGCTATGAAGATGGAGTACTATGAAATAGTACGAGATAACTCACGAGAAGTTATAGGTGATGTGATATGAGGAATTCGTATCGAGCAAAGGGCAAGTTATAAGCAAGATAGAGTTAGGTGGGATTTCAATTGAGGTCTCATGTGATGGCTGAATTGTACAAACCTTTGTATGGGTGAGGGTTTTGTGCTTGCACTCAGTTTATCACATTGATAATCATTGGAATGTTTGTGTCGCGCTATTTGTTATATGCTTGTTGAGAAGGTGATTCTTTTCTCATGTGTATAACAGATAGGTAGAGTATAGTTAGAGAATATTATAAGGTTAAGTGCGAGTTCTTAAAACTCATACTTATGGTAGGTTCGTGACTCATAATTATATGGTATATTTTTGAACCCCTCAGCGAATAGACGCCTGTGGTCTGACTAGGATAAGTTCTTAAACTCATATGATTGTGGCAAGTTCCTGAACTCATAACGTGTGGTAAGTTTGATGAACTAGGGTATAATTAAGTGTGAATGGAGTATTGAGGATGATAGGAATAGATAGACATATTAAGCAATGGATCATTATAGAAAGTGGATTTGATGGTGGAAGCATAGGTATTCTAAATCTACTAGCTATGCTAGACTTTCGAAATTTATTGACTTCGTGCTGATGTTTACACTTTTATTTTCTTGAAAAATATTGGATCAAATGATGGAACCAATGAGTTTTAACAACAAATACTATTATTCGTATGTCTATGCTAATTACTTCGGCTAGACAAAAATGATTTGCAATATATCAAAATGTATTTTTATCATTAATGCATCCTGTAACCTGGTGCAAAGATGATAAAAACGATGGAGTCATCAATGCAGTATTACCTAGTGTTGGATGTGATCTAAGGATCGTCAGCCCACTATGGTATAATGTAGTATGATAAAGTCACTAAATGACGGAATCTTCAACGGACTGTAAATACAGTGCGGTATCATGACGTCATAAAAAGATTTTTGAGATTTCTTTAAGATATGAGAATACATATGTATGTATGTATATGTATATTTCGGTTAATGTCCGAGTTATTGTAGAGGTCTATGCTATTTGATTCAGCTAGACAAATATTGAAAGATGTTCATGAAATTCAAGAGTTTCTTGAGAGGTTATGCCAAACCAAATTGTTTTGGTGCGGATTCAGATGTTAAAAAGCTGAGATGAACAACCCTTTTATAGGGGATTACGCGGAGGCATTGAGATGTTTGTGCACAATACATTGTACGAAGGGCTGATCACCCTAAGTACGAGGAGTCCCTATAGTCTTATGACTGTTAAAGTTTAAGTTGAAAGATTACTTATAACTATGGACATATGCATAGCGTTTAAATGTTTGTGCAAAATACATCATACGAAGGGCTTAACACCCTAAGTACGGGGGTCCTTATAGTCTTATGGCTGTTAAAGTTGAAGTTGAAAGATTACTTGCAACTGTGGACATAGTTCGTGGTCTTATGACCCTCAGCATGATTTGGAATCTTTTAAATTCCTGTTATTCATATCGCTTCCCAATTATTGAGCAATTGTGGAAGATTCGTGATATTCTAGAAGGTGAATGTGGTAAGGATGGTATTCCTTAGAAAGAAGTGAGTCGTAGAATGCGACACTGAATGATGAATATGTTGAATAAATGAGAAAAGAGATTTTGAAGTCAGAAAGATATGAGTTATCAAAGAATAATGTAAAACTTTTAATAAAAAAGTTAATAATTGTAGAATGATCTTTGGGGATAGAAAGTGGTTATAGAAACCAATGAATGAACGAAGTAGTGACGTAAAAATCTACTTTAATAGATTGAATGAATAAAGATTAATAAATAAAATTTCGAGGACAAATGAAAGTAATGAAATGAAACCTAGAATTTGTTAGGTAATGAATGTAGTAGGAAATATAAAATCTATATTTAGATAAAATGATGAAATATTTCTCTGAGTCATTTGCGTAATTTGTGTCTTCGATTCTGGGGACAGAATCTTTGTAAGTAGGGAAGATTGTAACGAATGAGTGGCTTGAGTTGTGATTCTGAGGACAGAATCCTTGTAAGGAGGGAATGATGTAACAATCCAGATTTTTATTATAATATTTAAATATTTATTGAATTATATAAATATTTAATGGATGTGTTTATTGTTGAATAAGTATTTGTTTAATTGATTTGATTTGATGTGATTTGATTATTTATTTGTTTAATAAATAATTAATGAGTTAAGAAAATTAATTATTTTGAAATAGTAATCTAATTTAATTTAATAATTAAGTTAGAGAATTTATAATGATTAAATAAATTATTATATTATGCAATAAATTGTTATTTGAATTAATTAATTAAGTATGAAAACTTAATCAATTAGAAGTGTGACAAATAACTAAATTATAAGTGGTTATTAAAATAAATTAAAGTAGTTTTAATTTATTTTGCCAAACAAAGCTTAAATATATTAAGTCTTTAATTTTAAAGAGTTTTTGCCAAACGGAGCCTATGGCTTTTAGATTTTTAAATTTGATTTATTAATAATATAAATTAAATTAAACAAAATATAAATAATATATAATATATTTGGTAACTGATAGTTTAATAGGATCATTAGTATATGACAGTTACGTTTGTGTTTTAAACGTTTGAAAAGTGCGTTGGTTTTTAGTTTAGGTATTTTGTTTTTGGCTTAAGCCTAAGAAAAATAGAAGTTTGTCTGAGAAAAGTTCAGAGAGAGTTTGAGATAGAAAGGGCTGTGATTCCCAAAACAAGTTCTGAGTTCGTCGAAGCTATTTGATTAACAAGTGTTGTCTGAGCAATTAAAAGGTATGTTGCATAATCTTTACACGTATATATGTTTTACAATATAATGCTTAATGTATGTATTCTTGAAATTCACTCTGTATAAGGTTTTTACAAAAATTGTATGTAAACCATGTTTTTATAATTGGTTATGATATTACATGTATTTGTAATTTAAACTAGCATATATATATATATATATATATATATATATATATATATATATATATATATATATATATATATATATATATATAATTATGTATGTATGTATGCATGCTAATTACGTATTAAAGGAAGGGAATTTGTTTTTACAATGAACACATGTGTTGCAGTGATCTGTATGAGTACCATAATTAGTAATTGATTTGTATGATAATTATGAAATTGAACTGTGATTATATGAATTGGGTAAGAATTAAATAGGATATAGTTAGAATAAATCAAATTATTTTCTAACTATGATCACAGTGCTTACTGTGTTAACAATGGAGTTTTGGGAAAGATAAACAGTTTTCTAAAATTATTGTTTAGTGGTTTAAATTAGTATATACATGTTGGGTAATGTGTATATGTGTAATTTATATAAGTTATACATGTTAATTGGGGTTAATTGTTATTAAAAATAAATACAGTAGCTTTGTTCTGTTCTTCGTGGTTGGGTTCTGCAAGTTTCGGCGCCCCAGCGCCGAAATTTGAGCCCCAGCGCCAAAAATCGCGCCCCGACGCCAAAATTCGCGCCCCAGCGCCAGAATTTGGCGCCCCAGCGCTGAAATTCACGCCCCAGCGCCAATCTCGTGCCCCAGCGCCACTAGTTGGCTTAGTACTCGCGCCCCAGCGCGGGGACAGAAATCTGACTTGGACAGTTTTGATCTCCTGTAGTAAAACGGCCATAACTTCCTCATACTTACTCCGATTAAGGTGATTCAAGATGATCCGGAACGAGTACGAGTAGAACTACAACTTTCATTCTTTAAGTTTTTCAATTGGAGGTCATTAGGATGGGTCAAAATGCTCACCTTTAGGACTGTTGTGTTTTCGGAGGCAATCGGAGGGTGTCGGACATGCGCATATGCATGTGTCGTGCTCCAGACCATAAAAGATGTTGTCCTAAGTTACAAAACATGAATAATAGTAAATATAATGATGTTTAACATTAATATATGATGTATTAGATGAGTTATAGAAGCATAGTAAGCATACACAAGAGAAGCAAATCTGGCGTGTGACGAATGAACGTCGAAACGCCGTGCCAAGTGTTAATGAACTTAAAAAGTGTTTCAATTCCATTAAAATGGATATTATAAGATATGGAATGGGTTTAATATAAAACCAATAAGTAGTCCTAGCAAGACTTAAGCACTTGAACTTCGAGTTTGACTAAGAAGAAATATAGTGAGTCATAAGTCGAAAAGTTAACACAATCTAATTGACCATTGTGTATTTATTAATAGGAAAGATTATGAGATGTGGATTAGAGTTTACATTACAATTGCTATGTATTGTTATGTGACTAATAGTTGATGTGTATGATTATATAATTGTGTAGGGCACGTGAAGTGCAGATAACTGTAAGCTGTTAAGCTATTATTGGTAAACAACGATCAAGGCAAGTCTTTCGGTTCCTATTTTTTTTACGTGGACTTGATGAATTGTTTTAAATTGCATGATATGTTATGCATGTTGAAATCATGAAATGTTAAAGTCAATATATGACTGCATTGTTTTGGCTAAGTAATGATGATTGAGTAAGGAACTCAATCTTTATATTTGCTATGTGAATTAAAAGCATGTATGCCATGTTACTTTAGTGAGATATAGATCGAGCATGTTATTATGTGCTATGTGATGCATGAAAATTGTTTGAATTTGCTGGGCTGTCGAGCTCACTCTTGCAAATAACCACTTTTGCAAGTCAAGATTTTAAGGTAAAGATACGTGCTATGTGAGTTATAGAGATCTATATTCACGAAGATTACTTATGTTTTATGAGAAATGTATTTTATATTTTGAACGTAATATGTTGTTGAATTGTAAGTTGAGCAATCCAATGTATATGGATATTTAGTTATGATGTAAGACTTTGTATAATCATTTTGTTGTAACGATTCATGATATAAGATTGAATCAAAGAGATGTAATGTAATGGTTGCGATTCAGGGCAAGAAAGAAGGAAATGTATAAAAGTTTTAAATATTCCGCAATTTTATTAAGTTTAACATCGAATAATGATGTATTATTTAGAGGTTGAATGTATGATTAACGACCGAAGTTGGGATTTAAATTTTATAGATTTTGGGTTCGTTACAAAAACCTTTTCTAATAATGAACTTCATAAAGAAATAGATTCACTAAGATCATCTCTTGCTAAATTCGTTCAAGGTAAAGAAAATTTAAATGTCATATTAGGTAAACAAAGACCGAGTTTTGAAAGACAAGGAATTGGTTATAATTCTATGCATAAAAAGAGTAATATGAAAATGCTAAAATCAAAATCACGTTTTAGATTAAATTATTGCTCTTTTTTCACAACATATAAAAATTGTGGCATTAAAGGTCATTTGGACATAAACTGTTTTAAGAAAAATATGATTAAAAAGGTTTGGGTTAAAAAGGATGATTTATATGCAACTAACATTAAAGGACCTAAAAAGATGTGGGTACCAAAAGGATGAATTATCTTTTATTGACAGGTATGTCTCAAGGCGAGTGTTCCATCTCAAAAATGGATTCTTGATAGTGGATGCTCACGTCACATGACTGGTGACAAAACAATGTTCTTGGAGCTAAAAATCAAGAAGAAAAATGGTACAGTTACATTTGGAGATAATCGAACCTGCGAAATAATCGGAAAATGTAAAATAGGAAATGGTAATGTCAATATAGATAATGTACATCTTGTTAGTGGACTTGAATTTAATCTTATTAGTATCAGTCAATTAATGGATAATGCTCACCAAGTTTGTTTTGATAAAGAAAAATGCACGATTTCCCATGGTACTAACAATGTTACTCTAGTTGCACAAAGAGAAGGAAATATATATACTATTGATTTTGAGTAACAGGATGAAGAATTATGTCTTGCATCCGTGCAAGATGAGGCTAATTTGTGGCATAAGAGGATGGGACACGTTCACATGGACTTGATCAAAAAATTATCCTCAAAGAATCTTGTCAAAGGGTTGCCAAAGATAGAGTATGAAAAGAAGGGAATTTGTGTTCCTTGTTAACTTGGGAAACAAGTAAGAACATCTTTTACGGCAAGGAATATGGTATCAACTTCTTCTCCCTTACAACTACTTCATCTTGATCTATTTGGACCAAAAAGACATTCAAGTATAAATGGTAAGTTTTATGCATTTGTAATAGTAGATGATTTCTCTAGATACACATGGGTATTATTTTTAAGAACTAAAGATGAAGCATTTAAGGAATTTGAGAAATTGATAAGAAATTTGGAAACAAAATACAGTCTCAAACTTGTAAAGATAAGAAGTGATCATGGTACTGAATTTCAAAAAGACTTTATAATATTTTGTGATCAAAAAGGAATTAGTCATGAATTTTCAGCCCCTAGAACCCCTCAACAAAATGGATTTGTAGAAAGAAAGAATAGGACTTTACAAGAAATAGCTAGAACTTTATTACAAGAAAGTAAACTTCCTAAAAAGTTCTGGGGCGAAGTTGTAAACACTTCTTGTTATGTTTTAAATAGAGTACTTATTCGTCCAATCATTTTGAAGACTCCTTATGAACTGTTAAATAATAAGATTCCTGATATAAGTTATTTCAATGTTTTTGGATCTAAATGTTTTATTCTAAATACTAGTGATAACCTAGAAAAATTTGATGCTAAATCTTATGAAGGAATTTTCATTGGGTATTCACAGAATAGTAAAGTATATCGTGTATTTAACGTTAAGAAGTTGAGTGTTGAAGAATCTGTTCATATTTGTTTTAATGAAACTCACAATGATCTTCCAAAAGAAAGAGATGAGGATGCAGGTACCTTGGAGATCTCAGTAAATCAAGCAAACTAAAAGAATATATTCAATAAACCGAATATACAAATCCAGCAAGCTGAATTAGAAAACTCGAAAGGAGTAGAAGAAGAAACAACACAAGAGCTTGAAGCAGATTTTCCTCAACAGGAAGAGGTAATACATGATGTACAAATGCCAAAGACTGCGAGATATCTCAAGAACCATCCACCAGAAAACATCATTAGAGATATAAACAAAGGAATCACTATAAGAAGAGGATTGCAAAATCAATGTGCTTTTTCTGCATTCCTATCACAAGTTGAGCCAAAGAATGCTAAGGAAGCTATCCTAGATAAAAGCTGGCTAATGGCAATGCAAGAAGAACTTCAACAATTTAAACGATGCCAAGTCTAGGAACTTATGCCTCCTCCTAAAGATGTTTCTATCATTGGAACAAAGTGGGTATTCAAGAACAAGCTTGATGAGCATGGAACTATCACTCGAAACAAAGCAAGGCTAGTAGCTCAGGGATACAATCAACAAGAAGGGATAGAATATGAAGAAATTTACGCCCTAGTCGCCAGACTAGAGTCCATCCGCATCTTGTTAGCATTCGCATGTTACAAGAAGTTCACACTCTATCAAATGGATGTAAAAAGCGTTTTTCTCAACGGATACATCAATGAAGAGGTATATGTAAAACAGCCTCCTGAATTTGAACATAAGAGGTATCCAAACCATATCTACAAGATAAAGAAAGCTCTCTATGGGCTAAAACAAGCTCCAAGGGCTTGGTACGAAAGGTTGAGTAAGTATTTACTTTCAAATGGTTTTACTAGAGGAAAAATTGATTCTACATTATTTATTAGGCATGAAAATAAAGATATTTTTATTGTATAAATATATGTAGATGATATAATTTTTGGTGCTACTAATAATTTCCTTTATGAGTGGTTTTCTAAATGTATGCACAAGGAGTTCGATATGAGTCTAATGGGAGAACTTAATTACTTTTTGGGACTCCAAATCAAGCAAATAAATGAAGGTATGTATATCCATCAAACCAAATATACAAAAGAGCTTCTCAAAAGGTTTGGTTTTGAAGGATCAAATTCAAAGGCTACACTAATGAGCACTTCAATAAAGCTTACGTCTGACGAAAAAGGTATAGATGTGAAGGTAACTAAATATCAATTTATGATTGGATGTTTATTATATCCAACCGCATCTAGACCAGATATTATGTATAGTGTTTGTTTATGTGCACGTTTTCAAGCAAAACCTAAAGAATCACATTTACAAGTTGTTAAAAGGATTTTTAAATATCTAAGTGGTACAATCAATTTGGGATTATTTTATCCAATTTGCAATCATTTTATACTAATGGGTTATTCAGATGCTGACTATGTAGGATGTAAAATTGATAGAAAAAGTACCAGTGGTGCTTGCACATTTTTAGGTCACAATCTTGTTACATGGCATAGTAAAAAGCAAACTTCAGTTTCTTTATCAACCACTGAGGGTGAATATCTAGCTGCAGGGAGTTGTTGCTCTCAAATTTTATGGTTAAAATAAACTCTATGTGACTTTGATATTTTATGTGACAATGTGTCTATATATACTGTGATAATTCTAGTACTATAGATATTTCTAAAAATTCGGTGTTACATTCACGTACAAAGCATATATAAGTTAGACATCATTTTCTAAGGGATAATGTTTCGAAAGGATTAATTAAATTAATTTTTATTCCAATAGAAAAATAATTGGCTGACATTTTTACTAAACCCTTAAGTGAAGAAAGGTTCTGCATGTTAAGAAGAGAACTTGGAATGTGCTTGGTATAATATGTTCACGTACTAAAATAATTCATGCATTAATATCTCATACTTATAGTATATCTGCATGTTATTATTTTAACTATGTTTTGTTGATAAACATTATCTGTATGTAACAGGCAAAGAAGGCGTATCTGTAGTGGCACGATTCACGGTATCTATCAAAATGAGATTAGAAATTTGAAAAGACCGATGCTAGAGATTTATTATTTCAAGGAGTCTTTTCGGAGTTTATCACTTCGTTATTAAAGACATAGCGTTCATCTTCTTCTTACACTTTGCTTCTTTGATAGCTCTTCTCTGTTTCTTGACTGTTCAACTTACAACAACAAGCATGAAGACTCGATCAAACAAGCGTCCATCCGGTGTAACAATCAAAGACAGAACTCATCCACGATCTCTTTATACTACACGTTCACCGAAGAAGTCCAAAAGCCAGACATTAGTTCATGTATCGTCCAATGACTCTGATGGGTCTGATTCAAGATTTTCCTTCTTACAGAAATCTCCTCACTCTACTGGTTCGAAGCTTCCTCCTTCTCAACCAGATTGACCAATAAATCTGGCAAACCCTTTCTCTACTTCTTTTGAGTTACTAGATAATTTCTTTCGGGGTCATAGTTTCGAAGCACGATTTAAAACTTACATCGCTACTAAACAATTTGTTTACGAAAAGATTTTAGATTTGTTTTATTTCAAAAACTCATCCTTGGAAAAGCTTTTCATGTCTTGTGAAATTTTTGCTATGCTTTTTCCCCAACTAGGGCATATCCTCGTTTTATACAACAATTTTACACTAACTTAGAGTGTAATGGGGATTGTTATACGTCCTTTGAGAAGGGAAAATCTATGTTTTTCACAGTGATAGACTTTGGGAGTATTTTTAATATTCATTCATCCGGACCTTGTCCATTTACTCTTAAGGGTGTTGCCAATATACCTTTTCCTCCTCTTGAACAACTTCATACAGTGATGGATGATTCATCTTTGACAACTCTGTTTACTCTTAAAACTGTCGATGTTTGTCCACTTGCATGTGTTTTGTACAAAATCCTTCGGTATAATCTGTTTTCGCGATTATGTGGTGGAGTAGATTTCACTTATCAAGATTTGGTTGTTATTGCAATGATTTTAAAAGGAGTCAATTTTAATTTTTCTCTTATGATGTTATCCCATATGATGAGTTGTATTCCTCAAACTAAAAAGTGTCTGCCTTATGGTTTGTTTTTGACAAAGATGTTTCAGCATTTTAAAATCTGTCTTGATGATGAAATTGTGGTTTCCCATAACGAATTTATTGATTCTGCTAATCTCAAATAATCTCATATTTCTTTTGTTGATGGCTCATTTGTACGTGTCATTCCTGATCATATTCCTACTCCACCAAGTTTTGTTTCATCTGCTTTACCGACTGATAATTATGCATCTTCTTCACATCCTCCTTCCTTGGTCTCATCTTCCGTAGTGGTTGATATGTTGTCTCAAATTCTCAAGAATTAAGAATTCATTCGTTCTAACATTATTGATATTAAGCAAAGGCTTTCGGTTTTAGAAAAAGGAAAACTGCCTATTCGGGCAAATGATTTGAATTATTGTTTTTCTAAAATTGAGGATGAATTTATCGATTTACACGCTGGTTTTGAGTTGCATACCATGGCTATGGTTGAATCTCTACACCAAAAGATCAATAGAAATTCGTGTCAACTCAGCCAAGAACTGAAGTTTGTAAGTCACTAGGTTGGCGAATTTGCTGATTTCATGGCTCATCGTATGAATGATGTTGGTAGAAAGCTACATTTTGACAGAATGCACTCTCCAATACCTGAATGGCCTAGGTGTAATTGGATGGCTGAGTACATTGGAGATTTCCTTGACTTACCTCTACCCAATGAAACTTTTATTCCTCCCCCTCATAGGTTTGCTCATGACTTTTCTATGGAAGAAAGGATTCATCGTCTTTTCCACCGTCCTTATTTCACTAATCGTCCTCTACCTGTGATTCACATTGATGATATTGATATCTGATAGTGGCTTTTTGGTGATGACAAAGGGGGAGACAATATTGTGCTGTGAAGGTTGCTGTCATGAAGGTTGCTGTGAAGATATATTATTTTTTTTGTTAAAAACGATTTGGTTTAAGTTTTTGGTTTGATGGGTTGTTTAAAACAATATGGATGGAGCCAATATTAGATATTATGACTGCACTGCTATTTTTTGTGATTATAATATTTGTTTCAGCTAACAAATTTACAGGATTAATTATGTCTAAACAACAGGCATGGTGGAAATTAGTTTGAATCTTCTGAAATTTTTAATATGCATGAATTCAGGGGGAGTTATAATTTTTGGTATTGTCATCATCAAAAAGAGGGAGAATGTTGGTTTGTTAATATTCTAACCTTTTTATTTTGATGATGACTTGATTATATGGACTAATTTGTTTATTGTGAAATTTCAGGAAGTTGATGAAAGAATTGTTGTCTAGAGACTTTGAAGATTTGAGTCTTAAGAAATATATGTAAGGTTATTGCAAATACTTAATTTTTTCAATACAAGGCTCTAGGACATATTATTTGTGCATTAAATTAAATATTTTTGGCATGATAAAATATGTTACATTACTAAGTTGGTTAGTATTTATATGCATGCGTAAAAAGGAATTTTGTCCGGATTATGGTTAAATAATTTGTGCATGGCTAAACATTTTTATATTTCTATGCATGGTTAGTATTTATATATGCATGTATAGAGAGTATTGCCCGAATTGTTTTAATTTTTCATGTGTACTGATGTTATAATATTTGTATAACATGTGTGAAAATTTTATATGTTGGAAATTAAAAAGTTGTTGAAGTGGGTTGGCAGAGATATGATTACTTTCTAAAATAGTGGGATAAGTATCTTGGAAATATAAGGTAATCATTATCTTGAAAAAATTGTTTCATACTCTTTCTTATATTAATGCTATATATGTGGCGGCAGACTTTAATTGCTATAGGAATTTGATAAGTCTCAACAAAGATATTACCTACTTGAAACAGTTTCTTTTTGAAAGAGTCCAACAAATCTTTGTAACAACCAGAGATAATTAGTTTTGATATTTCTTAGCCATTAACAGGAATAATATTGGAATGATATTTATCTCTTTGAATCTGTTGGTTATAACAGAAAAAAATTGGCAACAAAAATATTTTCACAACGGTTGTTTTCTGTGCTATAAAAAGAAGAATTGATTTCAGTAGAATTTACAACACTTGAATCAATTATTGCACTCATATACTTAAGAAGCTACTTCATTATTCTTGGTGCAATATTTCCAGCTACTGTGCAATTTATATTCAAATTATTCTAGCCAATTTTCGTGAGCATAATTTCTGGTGATATCTCTCTTTTACTACTTGATCATTGCATTCATTAGTTGGGCCTTGCATTGTTAAATTACTTATTTGCTTTGATCATTAGACCTCTATATTTGTAATCTTATATTTTTTAGACTAAGTGTTGTCTAAAGGAATTTAAGCCAGGTGGATTAAGGTTTGTTTTCAAATAGGTTCAAGGAAGCATAGGTGCTTAAGGGGAGGAGCAAGTGTGCTCAAGTGAATTATTGTAATTCAAAGTTGATAGAATCTGTTTTGTAACAAGGGTCAATTTTAAAGAAATAAAAGTGAGTCTCCAATACTAGTTGGTATTGGACATGGACTAGGCTATTATTATAGAGGGTAATAGCTGAACCACGTAAAAATCTTGGTGTTATTTAAATTACTTGTTTTACTTTAATATCTCCCAAGATAGTTAAATTTCTTAATAATTAAAATTTAAATATTTATTTTATCTTGAGATATTTTATTAACACCAAGTATTTACTTTGATTTATAAATTTATCAAAATATCTTTTAAAAACTAAAAGTTAATTCGGTAGACTATATTCATTCAGCAAGCTGCATTCATTAATATAGTAGGCTGAATTTAGTAGTTTGGTTTAAAGTTTAAAAATTGGACATAGTTTGCTCCCACACTTATTCAACCCCCCTTCTAGGTGTGCCTTATCTGAATTTCAACGTTATTTCATTTATCCTGTAAACTTCGAAATTCACGTAATATAGTACCTGTTAATATATATATATATATATATATATATATATATATATATATATATATATATATATATATATATATATATATGAATCAGATTACTTACTTATGATATATATGATAAAGTTATTATATATAATTAACAGGTTCTATATATTTGGTTAATGTGCAGGATTTCATGCTAATTAATTAGGGTTGGAATTGGATTCCATGATAACTAATTGGAGTTGAAATTAGATTCCATGTTTCCTTAAATAAAAGAGTTTATTTAAATATGGAATAAGATTTTATATTATTCAAAATAAAGGAGTTTATTTGTGAATAGGAAAGAAAATCCGTATTTCCTTAAATAAATGAGTTTATTTAGATATGAAATAAGATTTCATATTATTCAAAATAAAAGAGTTTATTTGTGAATAGGAAAGAGAATCCGTGTTTCCTTTAATAAAAGAGTTTTTTTACTTGGAATTGGATTCCATAATTAATTAAAATAAATGAGTTTATTTTGATTAAAGATTTTGGTTAAAATAAAAGATTTTATTTTATTCAAAATAGAATAAATTAAAATAAAATATGTTTATTTTGATTTAAATTTAGATTAAAATAAAGGAGTTTATTTTGATTCAAAATTAGATTTTATGCTAACTTAATTTGTCAATTAAATGATATCAATATATATATTGAATGTTTATTATTCATGAAATAAATGTAATTTATTGATGCATACGGTGATGTGTATGATGATAAATATGATTGATTATGGACTATTAACCAATGTGATTAGATTTTATTTTAGTTGGATGCATGAATGTATGGATTTTATTAAATGGGGTCTGCGTACCTCGTCTTCTCTAATTTTTCTTAATATAAAATCTATCTCCCTCCTATGTACTTCCCCTTGACTGCTGATCAAGGTTTCTATTTATTTTAAATAGTTTTGTAATAGGAATAGTTAGAATTAATTTTGAAGAATTTGAGATCAAGGAGCAAGGAGCGCTTGAAGACCCGTTTATAATGGAGCCCGGGTTTAAATGTAATAATTATATTTAAATATTAATTCTTGCACCCCTAGGGTTTTTAGTTCACTTGGTGGCTCTAGAAAATCAAACTAGAATAAAAATCCATAATCAATTCGGGTAGAATATAGTATTCTATATATGCATGCTTATACTATGTATATATATATATATATATATATATATATATATATATATATATATATATATATATATATATATATATATATATATATATATATATATATATATATATCCATGTGCGCTAAACAAGATGAGACAAATTAATAACAAACCCCTTAAATTTTTATATTAAGTTGTAACGTTCAAAGATATTTGGAATATCGAACGTCGTCTTCTAGCATGATAAAAACAATAGAGTATTAAATACTTAATATGAGTTTGTTGTGCACACACAAGGCAAGTATTAAATATTTAAGATGTTATTTTTATTACATATGATGTTTATAAGAAATTGAACATTACTGATTTGTTGTGCACACACAAAGGCTATAGTTTTCTCTTCACTTATATGAAAATGCTGGGTCTGACTTAACTTAAATCATTTTAGTTCGGATGTGCACACACTTGACCATTATGATTTAAGAGGCAAAATACAAGGAGTTTCATAGTTGATGTAATTGACAAGAATTGTCTATCTATTTATTTATATATAGTTTGTTGTGTACATACAAGGCTATATACATTTGAAATGAGATCCATAATCTCACTAGCATATCTTTAATTAGATATTGTCGAACTATATATATTGAGGGTAATATAGTTTGAAGAAAATAGTGGAAGATACCAATTTAAAACAAAACCTAAATTATTTTGGTAATTAATAAAAGAATGTATGCTAAAATATTGTTAATTACAAATTCATTTACAGAATTTTACAATGTCTAAATTACTATCATTGTGAAGCATATTATATGTTATTTAACCGGACCGAATTAAACGAATTGGTAAAGGAATTTGAGAATAGTTCTCATGGCTGAAAAATTATCTTATGTCCTTAATACGCCTATCCCTGCAATGGTTACAGACAATGCCTCTAAGGAAGAGATTGCTACTTTTAAAAAGTGACAAGATGATGCACAGTTGGCTCAAACGCATCATGCCCTCATCCATGAGTAACGAGCTTCAGCGTCAGCATAAAATTATAGATGCTCCTACTATACTCCAGTACGTCAAGTAGTTGATGGTGAGGAAAGTAGGACTAATAGATATCAGATATCTAAGGAGCTCTTCTGATCTAGAATGACCAACGACACTACAGTACAGACACATGTCCTAAACATGATCAATTTGATTAAACAATTAGGACAACAGGTTTTGTCATGGATGGGGAGTTGTACAAGGATTTGATCTTGCACTCACTCCCAGACTCCTTTCACAATTGTTGTGAATTTTTTATATGAACAAGCTAGATATCAGCTTCGCTAATTTTCTTAACACGTTAAAAAATATTGAGAGTCACTTTCTAACCAAGAAAGACCAAGTTTTATTAGTAGGGGCCAAAGGATCTTCTGAAAAGAAGAACGATTCAAAGAAGGTAAATAGAAAGGCAAAAACAAAGGATAATAAGAACAAAACTGATACGGATAGCAAATGAGTTTGCTTCCACTTCAATAAGCCTGAACACTGGAAAGGAAACTATGAGAAGCATCTTATAGATGCTAACCATAAGAAGCTTAGTGAAGTTTCGGTTATAAATACAATTTTGTTCATGATTTAAAATTAATTTTTCTTTAAGTCAAGGTTCTACTTGGGTATTGGATACCGACTTTAGTTTTCATAAATATAGATTTATGAAGGAACCAAGCAGAAGTAGAAAGTTAAACAAAGATAAGTAATCCTATGTGTGGAAAATGAAGCAAAAGTTGCTGCATTAACCATAGAAACTTATAGTTTAGCATTGCCTACGGGCAAATCTATTAAGTCAATAAGGTGTTATCGTATTACTGTTCTTGTTACAAACATTATTTCTATTTTGTTATTGGACAATGAAATCTTTGG